>JAQNCA010000007.1:12304375-12335336 GCA_029783725.1 Acanthurus tractus | reverse complement strand
TATAATTTAGAAACTTTAAATCATCTTTAAATGTGGAATTTGTCTACAGGCAGCAACTAATCAGCACTTATGGAGGTTAATAATAATAATAATGATCTATTAATGGTTTCTAACAAAAAATAACTATTTGATATTGATTTGGGTTTGTTCTCATTGTTTCTGCCAGGAAATTACAAAGTTCACTTCGTCAGGCCTCCAATAATTTAAAGGCCTCAAATAGTTTAATCTGAATTTATTTAATGTATGTTTGAAGGGTCACCAGCCAAAAATGTTAAGAACCACTTGTCTAGATCCAAAGAGGATTAAGTCTATGGCAGCATGACTTTGTAGGTCATTGATTGTTTGTTTCTTAAAAACATTTCGTCTCACATTCAGGGGGCTTTTCCAGTCCAAGAACTGGTTGTAGGTACTTGAAAAAGTGTGAAATGTTTTTTAAGGAACATACCATCAAGGCCAGTTGCCTTGGATTCAGTCGTCTTTGCATAACCGTGACCTGAATTACTTAAAACCTTCCCACTGGTCTGGATGCTTTCAAGTGTGAATAAAAAAGGTGTTTTAAGAATAAATTATCCTGTAACAAGACTTTGTAAACAGCAATATGTCTGTAAGGAAATGAGCTTTAACTGCAGTCTTTTTTTTTCAGTTCGTGGCAGCTTTGTGAATAAAGGGGACTACACACAAACAAATGAGACTTCAGGCCATGTGAGAAAACTACAAGCAGTAAAATCAAACAGACTTCAACAGGAACTACCCAGAAAAAGGAGACTGGATGTGTTTGTTATGCAAATATCCATTTCAAGGGCAGGAAGATAATGAGAGCAGTGGCAGAATCTGGGCCTACTTGCTCTCAGCTGCAGAGAGGAATCTCAGAGCTCAGAGAGTTGAAGTGCTCAGAGAAAAACTCAAAGCGACTGCGAGGAAGCGAGTGACAGATATCTTTGTGTTGTTACTATGGTGACAAAGACTAAATGCCTACGAGCGCAAGTGAGGCTGTGAGCAAACACACACACGTTTGGCTGAAGCAAAAAGCTTCATCTGCAGTTAAACAGCAAGTGTGGAGACACACGAGTGAACTGCAAACACCGCAATCACACTCTGACACAGCTCTCAGTGGAGATGAGGTGGGCTGTGTGTGTGTTAGTCTAAAAGCAAACCATAAACGTGAGGTAATTTTCAAACACACACACACACTTTGTCAACCCACTCCTGCCCCTGTCTGGACAGCTCCCTGATCACTGCACTGAAGGCAATTTTTAAATTTTCAGCAGAATATTTTGGAAGACAAAAAAAAAAATGAAATGAGAAAATTCAAAATAATAGTCTTGATTTATCTACAGATCAAAACAATCATCTGCAGTGTCCAGAGAGCTGTGGGTTGGCGGGTGGGTGGGTTGGGGGTGCCTACCTTTGCAGTGGGTCACACGTCGCATCCCTTGTAAAGTTCACAGAGAGAGACACAAGCACCAGGTGAGGGGGGGCATGTCTTCCTCACATCCTGGTCTGTCCTAACATGAGTGTACTTCCTGTTTCCTGCCGTCAAGTAACAGCAACTTCTGCTCTTAATTAATGGATTTGATTAATCCGATGCTGATTTCTGTGATTTAATTTATTTGCCTTGTGTCTTAACATCATCAGGAAACTGATTTTAGTGTTTTTAGTATATAATTAAAAGAAATCAGCTGTAGTTTCTATCTAATTTAAACAATTTAAAGTTAAGAAAAGCACATGTGCTGGCTTTGGCTTGCAGTACATTTTGTTGGATCAAATGAACCACTTTGCATGTAATCACTTCTTGTAATGTGGGCAAGCATTACACAGAGAGAATTTACTGTTGTAATCCTCATTTGCATTGGTTAATTGTCACCCAGTTGCAGTTTATGTCCACATTACTGCCCCGATCGTGCTGCTTTGCAGTCAATTATTGTCTGTAATTAATTCAAAAGTCCAATTATTGGTGTACAGTGGTGATAACTAACCCTGTGGCTAACGTTCTCTTAGCAGTTGGCTTTAGCATTAGAGATATACAGAGAGAACTGAGAGGTGACACTTTCACTTTCACTGTCATGTGATATGTGTTTTATTACTTGATTCTACCAGCATTAACCTGTCCACCTCATAATTGGAATGTGGGTCATATTTGCCATGACTGGACCTCAAACTAGAAGAAGATATGTTATTTTAAGGACACAGACCAAAAATTGGAACCAGGTGTGTAGATCTAATGAAAAACTGCAATGCAATTTGCACAAAATCAATAGCATGCTGGAAATTGAAATTCTGATCAATACTCTCTCCATTTCAAATTCGGCCCCATTGTCTTATGTGTTTCCTGCTTTTTCTTTTGCACATATATTCTACAAAGGTCATTTTGTCTTGTGCAGAGTTCTGAAGACACAATCAACTCAAAATTTAATGAGAGGCTCATCGTGAGCTTCTTAAGCTTCTTCTTTCTTTTGTAAGTCTCCAAGTCCACAAAAATCTTATCACCAAATGAAAAGAAGTTAAAAATCCACAGAATAATAAGGGAAATAATCATGAGCCAGTGCCATCCTAGCAAGGTTTTGGGGTGCTGCATGCAAATGAACTGCAATTGAGCCTCAATGCAGATGCTAACTTTGCATCTGCCAACTTCATGGACGAGATTTGAGAGTTGTGCGAAACAAACATACAACATATGTTAAAGTTTGACATATTACATAAACCATTTCCCACATTTTCAGCTACACAGCTGATCTATGAGAGAAAAGTTAAAATTCAAGTTTACTTGGAAAACTATTGTAAATTTGCCATAATTTAATAAATGTCTCCTATTTGTCTTCAGTCAAGCTGTTTGACCAATAGTCAACATGTCCTCACTAATGTATGAGACCCAACCACAAGTTATGCACGGTTAAAGCTGGATTTGAGCAAGAAAGAAATAGCTTATTAGAAAGAAAAGTTGAATGAAAGTGTGGATTTGAATGAATGGATGAAGTGGTTGCGTGTAGATGAATGGATCACGGAAATGATGAATGTTTCACGTTAATGTTTGAGACACAACATCAGGTGGAGACACACTCAGTTGTCCTCTGTGTTAAAAACAGTTGAGGTCATTTTTATCTACTTTTGGAAACACACAAAAAAGATACATACAGTATTCTTTGTTTTGACATGATTCCATACAAAATGCATTGACCTTTAGCTGACACAGTGAGCCACTGAGCACCTGCTGTGTAATGCCTCTTAGTAGGTTGTATCATAGCATGAAACTACAACAGCTATCAGGCTACAGAGCCATAAAAGAGCCTCTAGTTCTTACCTGCATTGAACACTGGATCCCTCTGTTTGCTGCAAAGTAAATGAGTAAACAGACAGCTGTCATTGATGCCAATGATTTGAAAGGCCTTTATAAGGAGTTCAGTTTGTTTTTTGGTACATAAATATAATTTAAAAATGGAGTCTCCTGTCTTTTGTGTACAGAAAGAGTCTTCATTATGAAATGAACGGCGGAGATGATTTTAACACAATATTACCTGTCACTTCTTTTGCCGCTGGAGTTGCTGCCGGTGGATCCGGCACGAGTCCGGTTGCCCTTGCAGTCGCTCGAATCTTTCCGAGTAAGAGTTCCCACATGTTCGTTTGAGTTGGCTCTCCTCACAGTGCTGCGGTGAGAAGGAAGGTGGATGGAGGCAAAGAGAGTTGGGAGAGACATAACAAAAAATGGGTCATAAAAATACCTGACGCTGCTTTTCTAAAAACGCCATCAGTTAAGTTTTCATCCAGGAAATAGCTTCTGAAAGCCTCTACAGGGAAGATGTATTTATTTCATGATTCAGCTGTGATCGAACTCACATTTTATTAAAAATTTTACTCTTTGCAACATCTATCAGAGAGAACTAGAAATAAAGAAATGTGGATGTTTTTGTTCTCTCTTTTTACTCCTTTGTGGTGATCATAACTACAACACCAGTACAAACCTGTGCAAATCTGCATATTGATGGTGCAGACAGTCTGCCTATTCACAACAAAGAAAAGGCTCCATCAGCAATCCAATGGCCAGTAGGCCCGGTCACCTAATCCACCCCACGGGAGAAAAGTCTATTCAAATCCTAAAACTGGCCGGTGGCCGTTATCCCTTCTGGAGAGCCTGCGTGTGTTTGTTCAGTAAAGAACAGAATGAACCAGAAAAAAGAGTGTGTGCGAGAGAAACTGTTGTTTGCTGTGTTATCCCATGAGGAATCATAGTAATTGGGCCACAGGGCATTGGGGAAAGCTGTTGTGTGTATGCCAACACTGATGGGAATGTGACCAATCTGCAGTTTGAGCTAATCAGACACAGAAAGTAAACAACACACACAGCGAAAGAACCACGATTCATACAGTGAATGGTAAATATTAGCAGTGATGGAAATGGTGAAATCTCAGTTATCATGTAACTTAGAGACTGATGAATTAAAACGGTTAGCATGCAGAGGAGCTTATGAGGCCATGATGTTATTTAGTGACCAGTATATCATGAGTTCCTCTCACCTGAGGGGCAGGTAATGAAATCTGGATTTGGACAGAGTGGCAGGACAGCGCGTTGTAGGTGGATGAGACATAAACAGGATAAAACATCATATGTGGACAGGACACATAGAGATAAAACCACAGAGCGAGCACATGCAAGACTGGAGAGATGGGAAAGACTGATAGCACAAACATGAAAAGAGGAAAGACTGAAGACTGAAAAATGAAAACTGAAGTTAAACGCAAGGAATCTGGCTTAATTAATTAATTATCTTGCCAGGTTACAGTATTTACTGAAATGTGGATATTTCTTCAAAGAAGATTATGTTGGGGTTAAACAACCTCCAGAGAAATAATACCTTTTACAGAATTTTTATGGGATAATAAATGTTTTGGGTTTTTTTTAACATATTTTCCTACAAAATATCTGTCAACTCACATGCCAATAGATCAAATAATAGTGCTTTCACTATGGAAATTAATAAAAATTGTTTCTTAGCATTGTGGAAAGTACATTAAACAGCAATAAGGCTTTTTGACCGAATATTTAAAGAAAACATAACCGAGCGGAAATTCAGTGACTTTTAATCCTGAGGGGTTTCAATATATCTTAAATCCTGGCGTCCAGTTCAAAGTTCAAGAGTTCATGGAGTAGAAAGGGTGAGTTAAGCCTGAAACCAGTCAGGGAAACACAAGCAAACCTCAATGTGAAAACACACAGGAGCAAACTAAGTGTCCTGTCTTAGTTTTCTTTAAGGTTTTTCCCTCCGACCATCACCATACTGGTAACATTTCAGTCTGCAGGGGAATTTCTTTACTGTCCTCTCCAGTAAACGTCAAGGTGAGATCAGCAAGCTGTAAAAGTATCAGCAGTGGGAAACATCCCTAAAGTAGAAATAACAGCACACACATGGAAAATGAAAAAAGCAACACCACAGGGGAGCTCACAGCTGTTTGGACCCGAGCCGCTCACTGCTGTCTGCTGAGCGTCATCTTATTATGGTAATGTCTTCCAGAGATGGAAAAAGGCTATTGTTCCCCTGACAGACAAGATTGATAACCTGCGTTGCACATTCATATAAACACACACACAACGGTGAAGCAGAGACAGAGATGACAATACTGTTTCTCTGTTTATCAGCCTTGTTTAATGTCAGTCACTTTGGCTGATAGAAATACAGAAATGCAATGATTTATGGTTGAATTAGCTTACACTGCATAGACAGAGTTAGGAAAATTGTCTGGAAAGAAGATGTGATAGACGCAAGACCTCACAACTTTGTCTACATGTAGCTTATTATAGGATTTGACATGTTTTTGTGAGTATAAGAAGGGAAGAAGGTTCACCAAAGAAACACTGAAAAATCCACTGAATTTTCCCTCCAGCTGTCAAAAACCTTAAAAAGTCTCGATAATGTGATAGTTACCTCTTGTTGGCTGGTGTGCTGGTGTCCTTCCTGGATCCAGATCCAGATGGGGAGGGCAGAGTCCCGCTGCCTTTCTTTGGTAGGATGGTCCCATTGTTTACTACGGGCCTCAACGGCAGGATGCCAATCATTGGCCTGGCTGGAAGAAAAAGGACAACAACAAAGTGTTTTCAGAAAAAAGGATGAGTATCAACTAAAATGGAATCATTAAATTTTCTCTCCAATCGTATTGAAAAAACCAAATAACTATGATATAAGGAAACTTGTTTTCTTACATACAAGTAAAAAAAATCTGCAAAGTGTCTGGAAATACATAAACTCAGACATATGAGAATTGTAAGTGTAGTGAGATTCTCTTATTCATGTTGTTTGATAGCTTGTTGGCTTGTAACTGGCACTAGCTGCCACAACAGTATCTTTTTGCTCATGCAAACTGTCACTCTTTGCACTAACACGCTCGCTCTTCACTTCTTTTCATACGTTTGGCTTTTGAATTTGTGACATATAAAATGAAGCTTTCAGTTTAAGCTTTTAGGTGCACAAACGTTTCCTTCCTCAGTAGAGGAATATGAAATCACCTCTCTCTCATGACAAACTTTGCACAAATGGATGTCAACATACTGAAGGTGTGACATTTAAGGGATAAAAACAAGAAAAACACATTTTTGAGTGGAGGGGATCTTTATGAATGATTTTTTCCTATGTTGTCCTATTTATCTATTAGTACTGCAATCTTAAACAGCACACAATGAAACTGCTCACACTGCATCACAGTCTTATGTGAGGATTCGAAGAGATATAAAATTACTGCACCATTTCCTACATTATCAGGATAGAGGAAGAAGCAACCCATGAGATGCCTATAATCTTGAATAATTCAAATTTGATAATATTTTTTTTCTTAATAATACTGATAATTCTTGATCATACTGTTTTATTGCATCACTTTACCATACAGAAAATACACACACACACACACAAACACACAGGCACACCAGTCGAGTAAGCTCAGAATAACAAATCCAGGCTGCAGCTTTATCTGCAGTGATAAATATTTAATAGACCCTGTTCATCCAGCAGACACGCACACTCAGGCACACACACTCACGTACACACACATACATGCATGCATGCACACTCAGGCCAACACACACACACATGCTCAGTTATCTTTCATGTAGTAATTACACAGCAGAGGCCAACAGAGGTTGTAATTTTGTTAGCATGTTAAAGAAGATGAATGTTTTTTCTGCGTGTGTGTGTCCATGACCTCACATATGCAGTCTGTGTGCATGAGCTGAGCTCTGTGAAGCAGATCACTGTACTTCAGGGAAGCAAGCTGCTGGCTCTCTGCAGCTTAAAGTGGGGAACAATGAGGAAAAGCAGCTCTGAGTCTGAGTCATCCTCCAGCTCCCAAATCGAACTGAAACTTCATCTGTCCACAGTCACTCTGCAGACTGAAGCTGGCAGCAGCTCAAAATAATAATCTGTTCCCGTTTAATCTTTTAAATGCACGTCTGAGGACATAACAAGGCATGGAGTGCAGCTGATTTCACATGCAGACTTCATCGGCCTCTAGGGTGAAGATGCTTGTTAAGACACAGATTAAATAAAAAACACCACAGCTGAAAATCGACACATGCTGTTTGGTAACACGACAACAACAGAACAAAGTATCAATGATCAGGTCATGATGTTCAGTGCTCTCTTATTGTGTGATGGTATGGTTTTTAACTTTTGTAAGGTCTGCTTTCTACATTTCACACACTGACTTTACTGAAAGAACAGATGAGAACATGCTGCATTTATGTGTGTGTGAGCTGTATGTGTGTGTCAGTTCGAAGATGCAACTTATATTTGTGAGGAAACCTGTCCTGTAGCTGAATTTAATTCTCGACTACTGAGGCTAAACTGAGACTGAGTCAGAGAGGTGATGTTTCAACTCTAATTCAAAGGAATAATTTGATATTTTGAGAGAGAGGCTTATTCACTTTCTTGCAATCTGTCAATGAACATATGTCCAATGAAAGCAACAGCCAGCATCATGTTAGCTTAGCTTATCACAAAGACTGGAAACATGAGAAACAGCTCGTCTCTCTTAACACACATAATCACGGAAAAAAACTCAGTTAATTTGTTTCCAGTTTAATTGTCCGTTGTCAGCATACAGCCATCAGAGTGATGTCCATCTTCTCGTCTAACTCTCTGCAAGAAAGCTTACAAGCATTTTTCCCAAATGACCAACTATTCCTATAATGTATTTTCTGGGGATGCGACTGCACTTGCTCACATTGCCAGGTGTTTATATAATTCTGTTCATGTAGCTTGACATCACTACATGTACATCTGGGAAATTTTTAGCAGAATGAAATACAACATATAGACAACAACTACACTGAGAATGTAAGATTATTAATGAGCTCTTGGGCTCAAACACAGTTAAAAGGGGCCTGTTGTACTAGTGTATATATATATATATTACAGACACAAATGTCTCCTGGCTAACAATAAATCCATTTCTCAGATTGCAATACAGTGACCTCGGGCAGTGCAGCACTGAAAGTAACTGTGTGTTTTTACCAGTGAAATACTACACTATACACAACACAGCGTAATACCAGCAGGCAGTGACTGAAATGTGCCTCTTGTAAACACAAAACTGGGCCTGGTTAGTGCAGACAGACTTCACAGTCAGCCTACCTGGCTTCCCAACATTGCTGTCTGCTGAGGGAGACTTTCTCATCAAAGCAGGGTCTATACACATGACGCACAACAAATTTAACAAGACAACAGAGTCCAAGACAAGGCAGGACAGGTGGGAGAGGAAGAGGAGATCGACAACTTGTCAGAGGAAGGAGATAAGCTTGATTTGAAAGAAAGGGAGAGGTGAAAAAGAATAAACCTGCTGACCCTGTTTATTTCAACCACCGTGACGTAACTGGAGAATTCACTGAAAAAACATGACATGTGTGTATGTTACCTTTGGTGGGTCCTCTGCGTGACCCCATGGCCTGCTGCTCCTCGGACAAGTTGAGCCGGCGCACCACGTCAGCCAGAGCGGACTTCAGCAGCTGAATCTCGTCCTCCTGCATCTGCACCCTCTGCTCGAGGGAGGCGATGCGGTCGGTCACCTCCATGCTGCTGGCTGCTGACGCGCTGTCATCTGAGGACACACAGTGAGCTCATGTCAGAGACACAGAGAGAGTTGCTTACGGAGCATCTTCTCTTTATAGTCGATTTTAAATTTTTCTGGAAAATATTTTCTATTGTCAAGAGTTGGATGAGAAAATTCCAGAAAGAGTCCAGAAAGAGGGGGTTAGGGTTAGAGGATTAATTAATTTTCACATTATTTTAGTTCTTTTCCAACTGGTTTTACCAGTTGCGCTGTTTTTAATAATTCAAAGCTCTTAAATAATGCAAGTATAGCTACCAATGGCAAAATGTTTGTGTTTGTTGAAAATGTGGTTAATGCTAAATGTAAATAGGGAACATACAGAGTTATATGATTATTACCCTCCTGAGAAAGCTTTGTTAAATTTGTTAGGCTAACGTCAACTGTTTTCTCTTCATTCATGGGATAGAAGTTGAAACAAAGGCTTGTAAAACTGATAGATGTACAAAGAAAGGGCAGAAAAAGTAAGAAAATATAGTAAAAAGAAAGGGCAAAGAGAAGGACGAATTACATAAAGCAAACTCCTTTCAAAAGGTAGGCTTGCTTTTGTATTTTCAGAGTCTGTGTCTGCGAGCACTGTCTCCTCTGACTGCTTTTCTATTTAAACCCTCTATTCATGAGCCTGTTGTCCCTCTGTTCTTTTGACTTCAAACTAACTTAACACATTATTCTCACCTCTCCACCTGACACCAGATAGAGGCCAAGCACTGGCCACCAGGGCCTGCTTCATTAATGATAGCACACACACACACTCACACACTCAGGGTCTCCTCCATTAAGTCTTTGATGTCACAGGGGCTTGATTAAATATTAATGTAAATCACTGCTGTGTTTTCCCTGCAGACTTGCAATAACAGTCTGATGCATTATGCATTAGAGAGCAGGCATCTGGTGATTAGGCAGATCTGCAGTCTGCCTTTCTCGTGTAAAGCTGAGCTGCCTGCTAACATCATGGAATACTGTGGAAGCGCTTGACTTCTGTAAATAACATCGTAAAACAATTAAGTCTAACGGTGCTTTTAAAACACTGAAATGTGTGAAATGGTTCTGAATTCAGATGCTCTGTTGGAAGCAAAAGGGTGTAATGAGCTTCTGAGTTTTGAAAATGAACAAAAACTGCTCTGCAGATCAGGACTCAGAGAGCCTCCCCCCAAATATCTGCTTGATCCTTGCAGTGTTTGGTATATAATATAATAAAAAATATAAAATCATTGCTGCAATTGGGGCTGTTCTGATTCTAATACCAGTATTGGAAATGCATTCAATAGTGCTTAAAATACTAGACAGGGTATCTGCAAGAGCATGAGTCTGCGCACGGATCTGATACCAATTTATTTATTAGAAATGGGACCCTGTAGCTTCCCAGAAGCCTCCTGTACATCTGTATGCAACCTGACAGATTTTTTACAGCACAAGTAGTCAACAACATCCATAAACAGCTTGTAAAACTTTTACCGCATTCATTACATGACTTACACGCAGGGTCAGTCATATGCAGCCGTTTGGAACTATAATAATGTATATATTTATATATTTTTATGCACAGGCATCAAATTAGCACTCATCATTGCCTCATACACGGACTTCATCTCTCAGAATTGATAGTTAAAAGAAAAAAGAACAACTCAAAACTACAACAACAAAAGACATTACTTACGTATCATCCTAAAACATAAAAGCTTGAAAGTGAACAACCAAACTCATAATAACAAATATGACAGTGTGTGAGTGTAAGACTGGTGGCATTTGCTTTTCATACAGTTGTTGTAAGAATAATGTTTTCATGCAAAATTTGTAAACGCTGCAAATATGCTGCGGCAAAAGTGCCAAACAATTAACAAATTCAGAACACAAGTGGGGCATAAGGTCGGACAGAATTGATTCTTGGTGTTTAAATGATTATCATTTCGTCTCTTTGATGGCGAGACCTTCACAATTGTTTAAAAAACACATTTTATGCACCACAACAAGAATTCGGAAGTACATGATCTCATAAGGTCCACTGAGGTCATTTTAATTTAACTAGCAGAATGCACCGGAAAAGCAGTATCATAGATTTGTTTACAAGTAGACAAATGTCATTAGCGAGCTGATTACGAAGCGTTTTAGCTGAGGACACCCTCAACGAGACACGATGCTGTTTGTGCATTAGACAGATGGGACACTCGTTTGTAGCAGAAAATGGAAATCTGAACAGACTCAGAATGACTGAATAAACCAATTACTATCACACAGAAACACACCAGCTATAGGAATATTTTCACACACATACACAAACTAACACACACACACACACACACACACAAGTGTCCTCGAGCGCCCTGTTTCATTTTGCTGGAATCCTTGTAGTGGCTGTCACAGCCATTACTGGTGTTTTATGATGAACACACACTGAAACACTGGTTCACACTGACCATGCACTGTCTCACCCAGTGAGACTCCATAATGAAAACTCTCCATCTGGAGAAATTGAGCCGCATGAAGTCTGCAGGTGCACAATCTGATGCATTACACTCCCAGCAGTGAAATGCAATGAGGAATATGTCTGCTTCAGTTCATACACTCATACATTTACTTTCAGACAGATTTCCACTCAAAGGATTTGCTTTCTCTTTTTATAACCTGCAACGCCAATCTTACCTTTTTCCATGAACACACACTAATAAAGCCACTTCCAGTGATAAGACAATATCTTAATAACCTTCTGCTCACCTGAGTTGCCTTCTTTGAAGCGGTCCCTGTTCATTTTCACATATCACACAGTGAATAAAGCTTCTATTATGTGTTCAGCATCTGTCGTGGGTCTGCTCCCAACACAGAGACAATGACAGCTTGATACCGCCAGTGGTTGAGGTACAATGACTGGCTGTCACGGCCGTGATTCTCCAGCTCTGCACAAACATCCTCCGTCTGTCACCCCACTTCCTGGTTTTTTAAAACCTCCCTGGGCCAGCTGACGCCCAAAACTACGTTCACAGGCAGGACGGAAAATCAGAAAACATCAGCAGAGTGTAAGTTTTGTGTTTGTTTTCATACAGAAGCATGTCTGTTGACTGTGTGACACTGATGTGACCGATGCGGCTAAATTTGCTCCTGATGTGACAGCACTCTCTGGGGCTCAGGTCACATGATCACTGTCCAGAGTTCGAATCAGTGAGATGTCAACTTTCATGTACCAACAAATCCATCAGCGCATTCACCCCTGGACACTCACGTCTTTCATCCCCCACAAAAGCAGATTATTACACCCCAACACCCTCCACTCGCTCCAGTGCACCATTCACACCTGTCAGCCGGCTGCTTAAATTACTTCATTTCTCTCAGCCCTCTCTGTCAGAGCGTCTCTCTCACTGTCTTTCTTGTTCCTCTTCATTATTTCGTCAATATGTGGCTGGGTCACCAATCCGAGAAGGCTCAATCTGCTCACACTAATGCATCGTGACATGCTGCTCCCTTTTTACTTTCCTCTGTGAGGCGATGTCATTTTGGCAGGACCACCTGCCTGCTTAAGTGCTTATCCATCACTTCAGCCACAGGAGCTCAGAGAAGGCCAAATAGAAACCAGGCACTTGCACAGTTCATTTTTTTTTTACCTCTCTTAGATAACCACAGCAGCCCCTTCTTTCATCTCCACCTTATTCCTGAGTCATTTACTGACCACACCACCATCAATAATGAACACTGGAGCGTGCACGCAGTCTCTGACCCATTTCTCCCCTTCTGCACTCTCATCAACCATGAAGATCAATACACTGGAGGAGTAGAAAGACTAAAATAGTCTTGAGTAAATGCTTCTGGACAACATAGAGAGAGCACTCTTACATTTAAGCTATGCACAGCAGCCTCATGTATAATTCTTCTGCAGCAGCCTTGTGTTGATCTGAGCTGTCTGGCTGTCTTCCTTATAGACCCGCTCTTCCATATAAACACACACATGCGGATGTGAATATAAATACACACCAAAGGAATAAAGGATGACGCTGAGGAAGTTCTCTCTAAGGAAATGTCATGCTCCCCGCCGTGACACCATGCCTTCCAGTACTCCTGCATACTGACAACCAGAGTGACTGATGTCCATTTCTTATCACTTAGAAGTGCAGAGACGTCAAACAGAAATAATCTCAATTGATGCGATGGAAAGGTTCAGCAGTCAGGTTAAGCTGTGTCACAATTGGGGGGTTTTTAAAAAAAACACAACCAGTGTTTGCAGAAAACCAACAGATCAAAGAAAAACAAGGCTGCAGGAAACAGCTTGTCACAACATTATAACAACAATTCCTGTTTTCAAGGACGGAAAACTAAACTGATACCACAGTCCCGGCACTTCCATCAACTTGCTGGATGCAGATAGCAAACAGCAGCTATGCCAGTTAGTTTTTAATTTAATAAAATGGATGCATAAAGCCAGGTGGTGCTGTGCCGTAGTGCCAGTTCAGCTGCTGCAGACTCTGCCTTCAGGAAAACCTTCTCTCCCAAGACTGATGAGTCACACTTATTAAACAACCTGAGCTGAGTCTGCTGCTGGGTTCAATAATGGAAGTCCAGACCTAATCATAATCAAGTGGCATGCAGGATTTAGTTTCATGCCAGGAAGCAAAGTAGGTACTGATTTAGAGACAGAAAGGTAGAAAGGCAGAGAGATCGATGATGATACAGATACACAAGAGTGAATAAAGGAGGGACAGTGACTTTGATATAATATGGTATAGCAAGACTCAGAGTCTACAGTTATGCTAGTAGCTCTATGAAACTGTAATTAATATTTGCAGTGTTTTGAGCTAATTGCTAGTATGCTAATATAGTCTAATGACAACACTAGCATGCTGATGTGTTGCATATTCTGCTTATCATGTTGACCATCTCAGGTTAATGTTTTAGCAGCTTACATGGGCTAATATGCACTGAACAAAACACTGAGCTTAGTCTAATGAGAATCTCTTTAGTTTTGCAAATATTTGGTCATGATCAAAGTGCTTGGACAAAAGTTTGATGTGATGATGCCACTAAAGGGCAGTTCACCCCTTGGAGACCATGCACAACTGTGTGTATCACATTTCACGGTAGTCCATCCATGAGTCAATATATTTAACTCAAAGCTACTAATGTCAAATTCATGATGGCATTAGACACTAAATCTAAAAATCTAGCAAAGTCTTTAGGTTTCATCCTCTAGGGATCATGAATGTCTTTGCAAATTCACAGCCGTTCATCCAAAAGTTCATCCAACTTTTTTTTAGCCTTTGCCAGAGCGCTGAACAAACTGACTGATAGTAGCATTCACAGAGCTGCACTGGTGGCATGGCTAAATAGTAAAAATGGCACAATACATCATCTGGAGTATAAGACAAGAAAAATGTCATGCTTGAAATTGCTGCATTAAGAAAATTGCAGTCTGCCCTGGCATGACTGAAATCATCCATCAGGTGGGCTACATGTCAGCTGAGTGAAAAACTGCAAAACCAGCAACAGACTGAAAAAAAAGAGCGAAATGGAAGAAAACAAAAAAGTTACTTAAAGTGTCATTGACTGCATCTGTCACCTGAAGCAAGCAGTGGATCACCTGACAAAGGTGTATTAGCCAATCAACCTGCCAGATTAGGCAGACAGACACTTGGTTTACAAGTTGCCTGTGACGACTCCTGCTTGACCAGAGCTTAGGAGCTATAAATAGAGAGAGGTGGATTAGAGAAGGGGAAACCCTCACACAACCTGAGAGGAGATTAAAGAGGAGGAGACAGACAGGGTGCAGGAAGACGAAAGAAAGATGGCGCAAAGCATGCATGTGAGTGTGTATAGGTCATAACGAGTGTGTGTCTGGGTCAAAGAGGAGCATGAAGAGAGGACAAACGACCCCCACGAGAGTTCCAACCGTCCTTCTATGAGCATGTTAAACCCTTCCTTCCTCCCATCAGCTACATCCTTCCTGGGGTCAAACTCAGGCCAAACGGGATGATACACCACCAGCACTTCATTGCTCTCATCATCACACACACACACACACACGCACACACACACACACAAACGTGCACACATTAGAACATATGAGAGCAGAGATGCAAGCGCCGAAACCTGTATGTGCATGATGAGAAGAAAGTGCTTTTTCATTTTGCTGAAGTAACAGTATGTCTCATGTTTTTGGAAGAGTGAAGGAAAGTGGGATTTTTTGTTTAGCCCCTAAATTTTATTTCAACTATCTTGCTGAAACTGTTAAAAAAAATTTATTGTGGCAAATAATTGTTAAAGTTGGGCATAGTTGTTCATAAAGGTATATTTTGCATTATTCTGAAGGTCTATTTCTTCTTCAGGGATTTATTTTTCTCTTCACATTAGATGTAAACTAATTGTTGTTTTATCTGTGAATTAATTCTTAAGAAAAAATAAATAAATGAAAAGCTAAAACATTCTTATTAATTTGGCCTGTATTTTAATTAAATTCCAGGTAGTCATTTCCCTTTTCAGTTAATAATGGCTGAGCAGGTTTAAATAACCCAGAACTTTATTTTTAAGAAATTAGATGGAGGTTGTTGGAGTTCTTTTTTTTGTACCAGATAAAATTATACAAATGCTGAAGATGGTCTTGCAGTTTTTAAAAAAATAAAATAAAACATTGAACTCTTTGTCCTTCCACGATAATTTTGGTACAACCCCTACAGCCTTTCTTAAAAATTCAGAGAGAGGTGGGGGGGAAGGAACAGACATGAACCATTGAGGCAGAATAACTCCTTCTTAAGTGTAACACACACTCTATATACATCAAAATCCCAACACCCTGCTTTGACAAAACACAAACACACACACATGCCTACACACCCACTTCCCTGTCAAAAAGGAAGTGTTCACGGTGTGGCGGAGGGATTATGCTGGATATGTGGAGCAGATCTTGTTCAATGCTAGTGATCCCTACACTCAGGGGGTTTGAGCTTAGCGGCAGGCTGGATTTGTATTCTCTCTCTCTCCCCCTTTCTCTAACCTCTGTCACCTCCCTCTCTATTTGTCCATCTCCCTCTCTCTCTCATGATACTGTGTTAGGACGGATTCTCAAAAAAAGGCTAAGAAAGATTTGACAGCGGGAGGAAAGAAAGAGACTGAGGGATTAAACTTAAAAGGGACTGGGCAATCTTTCTCTAATGTTTATCCTGTGTTTCTGTTGCTTTCTTATCTGCTGCATGTTGCTCACTTGAACGACGGATTAGCTTTGGCAGAGGACTGTTTGAATGGATGTGGAGACTTCAGAGTGTGATATTTGGCGCATCAATATGCTAAACTGTCGCTGAAGTCAGAAAGCATCCTTGCAGTGAGTGCAGTATGCATCCATAAAAATGATTTTTCAGCAATTGTAATGCAAAATAAGTTTGGGGTAATATTTCACTTTGATAATATAAGTTTTAATATTTAAGATTCTCATTGAATCAAACATGGTTTTTGATTTGAATTATGGCATTTGTTCAGCAATAGCCATTTAATGTCTTTACAGCGTGTGATTACATCTCTATATAATAGTTTTTCCCTGGGAATGGTAGAATCCACTGTTTCCATTATAAATTCAAATTACTTTTGCACGCATGAGAGGTTCACAGAAAATGATTTAGCAGCAACAGCTTCATAGTTTGTGCTTTAATCTCTCTTCTTGCATGCAGAAAAGGTCAAAGCATTTAATGGCCTTTAGATAACTTTCAATCAGTTCTCAGAAAGGTGCACGGTGGAACAAAGAGTTTAAGGCCTGCAAACATGAGTGGGATTAAAAAAGTGGCAGTTTTGATTTATGCATCAGTTTCAGTGTTTCTCTGCTGCTGTTGGTTGGTCATCAGAGCTGAAGTAGTTGAGGCTCTTTTGGGTGAAGTTACATTATTAAAGCTCAGTTAAGCAGCAAACTTTCATGTTTCGAGCAACTGTACATAGTTTCATAACAACCATGAGGTCAAACAGGGACCTGCCTTAAAAAGAAAGTACACACTAATTTATTGGCTTTGCCCCTGAGGGCTAACATATGCAAACACCCCTCTTAAACTGATTCAGATTTTTTGTCATACAAGTTATTTAGATTTACTCAAATCACAAGGGAGATACATTTATAATCAATTTGAAAGTTTTTACAGCTTTAAGTCTGGTTATATTTTTCTTTTGTCTATAAATCCCGATTACAGCCATTATATTGTAAACAGACCGCTCCGGTCCTGAATGACGACCAA
This sequence comes from Acanthurus tractus, assembly GCA_029783725.1. Classification (NCBI taxonomy): domain Eukaryota; kingdom Metazoa; phylum Chordata; class Actinopteri; order Acanthuriformes; family Acanthuridae; genus Acanthurus; species Acanthurus tractus. The sequence continues at coordinate 12,318,060 of JAQNCA010000007.1, read as the reverse complement.
GCCTTTTTTGCTAACTCATTACAAGCAGAGAAGCAGTTGTTATGGCAACAATATTCACCCAAACACCAGCGATTTGAAATCTCCATTAAAAACAAAACTGAACTAATAAAAAGTAACACAGGGCTGGAGAAACACACCCTCCTTTTAGCTCTGACTTTTAGGGAAGGAACAGACCACAGCAGCACTAAGTCACGCTTGGCAGTGACTCCAGGCTCTGAAACAAGCCTCCCTCTCAGTCTCAACCTTTCTGCACATAAAACAGGGCTTTGTCCCTCAGTAACAAACAACCAGGAAGGAACAGAAGGCGGGACACTTGTTCTTTCCAATATGTGTGTGTGTGTGTGTGTGTGTGTGCAGTGCACTCGTGTTGCTCCATCCAGTAACAGTGTTGTTATGGGAAACCACATTTCCATGGTAGGAGAATGGTCTCACACACATACAGATACACTGTGTGCCAGAGACTGTCACCAGCCTTATATGAGCCATCTGGAGGGAGGAAACATACAGTGGCAGTGCGGGCACCAGGCAGGATCATTAACTTTACCCAGAGATATCACGTCTGTTTCTCATGTTTGTCACATGTACTGCTGATCCTATTCTTGACCTATTTTAACCTTCCGCTGCACTAACACAGCTTTAGGTCTGTGATGACAGTAATTTTGGGAGGATTTTCTGTTCAGCATTCTGACTTTATATTTAATAAGCCACATGCACATATGTGCAGTCTGTTTTCATAACAAGAGTGTTGACATCACGTAAAAAACACCTTGACCTGTCACTTATGGCTATATTTAGCTTGAGTGAGCACTTAACCTCCCAAAGCTACCTCATTACATTATTTCTGCTCCCTGTGATCATGGATAGTATATTAGTTTTTTAGGTAAATGAGTTTGACAGGGAAACATGCAAATGGTAAATGGACTGTAATGTACGGCACTGTACCGTACACATCACTTGACACACAAACCATAAAGGCTTCAGTTTAAATCTGGGAAAAGAAGAAGTTTTTGCAATGGGAGTTGTGCTCTATTAAAGATCTAATTGGTTTGAATCGTTTTTGGACATTATTTTAGTTTTTTGTACACTGGCTATTTCCATTAATGTTACGCTTACGTCATTTTGTTTACATATGTTTTTCAAGCAAAAACAGGACAAAATAAGCTCTAAATGTCAAAATCCCAGTATTAAAAAAAAAACATTGCTCAGTATGCAAAGTTAGTGATAACACAATGCTTAGCGGCTGGTTGTCATAGTAACACAATTTTTCAGTAGCTCAGTATTTAGAAAAACAGTGACCTTCAGAGCAGCTGTGGAAAGACTTTCATAAGGCAAACAAACAGAGCTCACAGAACCGCTGATACACCTCCGCCCTCAATGCTGTCTGACAGGTATGAATGGAAGCCCACCAGCAAGACTAAAATAACACTCAGCACTGTTCTGCTAACAGCTTAACGGACGGGTTTCGACTGCTTAAGGAAGACAGATATCAATCACTGTCACTACTGTAATTCTGTGTGCAACATCGTGAATGTGTGATCTGACTTTGTGAAGATCAGACCTGTCAGAGGAGTCAGACCTGCAGGGTGTCCTTTCTCTCTGCATATCAACAATGAGCTTTCAAGTGCCTTTTAAATGTCTGCAAACTTTTTATTCTCTATTACATACTTTATTATTTCTAATTCTGCTTCTCTTGACTTTTATTAGCATTTGAGTTTGAGTATTTAAGTAAATAATGAAATAATATCGCCTAATACAGTGGCATTATATTGGATGCTGGTGGTTTGGAGAGTAATTTACAGAATATCAAATTATCATCCAGTTGTCAATCTAAACCACTAGCTGACCATTTGAAAAACTGAGTTTAACAAATCTCTGTTCTGTTAATGATCTTATCTGACAGCTGAAAGATTTGGTGGCTTATTCTCTTGTTACATGTTTCTGGCTGCATGACGGTTGACCTTCGCTGTAAACAAAAGTCCTTTGCTCTTAGATTCTAGGAACAAAACACAGGCATTTGCCTCTGATGTTTAGGATAAAAGATTTGAAAAAAAAAACAAGCTGCAACTGGGGCTGCACGAGAGCTATTGAACATTAAAACACATTCGAAAATCACACTGTCAAATAACAAAGCTAAGCAACAAAAGAAGGTACACTGCAACAAATTTACTATGTAAAATTATGTACTTCAGCTTTAATCCCTCACTGAAATGGACAAATTGACCACAATAGCGAGAAAACAAATCAAATAATCATGTCCGTCCTCTTCCCTCTCATCTCTGCACCTGTGTTCTGGATTCATCTATTTTTAATGGAATTTCTAATGGGATTCTCCTCTTTTCCCTCTCCATCTGTTACAGCCCGGCTGAACACATGCAGCAGTGGACACACTCACACACACATGCAGAACCAGGGCTTCCCCCTTGGTTTCTCCATTAACAGCAGGTGTAAGAGACCAATTATGGTGGTGAACAGCCTCTGGGAGCTGCACCACAGGCACCGAGAGGTTAATTATATCTGTTTATATCACAACTGGTCAGATGAAATCCTGGCCAGGGTTTCAAAGATGAGGAGCGGCCAAATCAATGGGCCGTGGCTTTAGGCCCACTGGAGACAATACGCTCGTGGAGATAATTACCATAAATATAATCGAGCCAACACTCACCTTGTCACAGTAATTAAATTGATCTTTAATTAATCCTGAATGGTTTGGAGACATGTTAAAAGGGAGATATGTGCAAAGACTTACATACGCACAGACATGTACTTGCACACGAGGATGTTGATGCACATGCCCGCCTCACACAGACACACACTGATGATCTGAGCTGGAAACCATTTGCATAACAATCTGAGGCACGTTTGAACACTTGGCTGCACTAGCTGCGTCTTCACATGTAAATATTTTTGATATACTTCCTGTTTTTCTATCTTTTGTCACTCTGATTGGTCAGAATAGCTTCAGTGGCACCACATGCATCAAACGGACACTAAAAATAATAGCATCTCCCTGGGATTCTGCTGACTCGTGTGATTTATGAGTCGCCCTCCCCCACAGGTAGAAGTCAACGCTCTGTTGGGCACATTTAGCGTTACCATGCAGAGTGGAAGCATCCCAGTGATTCTGTTTCTGGCTCTTTCATGATATTTTTACTCATCCTTGACATCCTGTTGAAGGACTCATGATGCCTGTGTGTCTCCTTTCCTGACCTTGTGATGCTTTGCACACAAACATACACACAGACACAGTGAGCCTGAAGATGGACACAGACTCATACAAATACACTCACACTCTTTTCATGCTCAACTGTCGAGATCATTTGTTACACAAACACACACACACACATACACACGGAGTCAGTACATATATTTAGCACAGGAACTCACTCCTGCTTTACATGCCTGGTTGTTTTAGTGGGTCATGGGATGAGACGGCGTGAATGTGTGTCAGTGGAGGAGAAGACATGACAGAGAGGAAGAGTGGGGTGGTAAGAGAGAGAGAGGAGAGGGGAAATACTCAGTTCAGTTCATCTCATGCCCACTGGCTCATCTAAAGGCTGTTTCCATGAACACGCTGATTCTGACCTTGTTTCTGAACCAAACACAGCACATCACAAGGCAACCACACCAAACACCACAACATCTGTGTCACAAAGCAGTTTCAGAGATTGAACCATCATGGAGAAAGTGCCTCTGTCACCATAAGAAGTTATCATGTTACTGATGCCAAAATATTGACAAACATATTTGATAAACTGTAGGGTTGACAGGTTGTTTCAGATCTATTGGACAACAATGGCAGAAGTTGCATTTGGTCATAAAAAAAGGGAAAAAGCAGCAAAAAGCAGCAAAAAATTCTGTTATAAAGATCAGATATTATGACTCGAGTGTGGGTTTCGTTTAGACAAAGACACAGAGTTGACATGATTACCTGATTAATTATATTAGTCAATCACCAGAAAAGGATACTACCACTATTTTTTATATTCAGATCATCATTTAAGTCATTTTTCAAACCAAAATGCAAAAAGTTCTCTGATTCCAGCTTCCTGAATCATTTTTGTATAGGGAAACTGGATATCTTGCTGGTCAATGTGGGCACTGCAATTTCAAAACTGATAATAAAAAATCATTCTTTGCAGTCCTAAAACCTAAAAATTAAGGTGAAAATTTGGTTCCAGGAATTCATTAGGATTGCAATAATAACTCGATAAATAAAGTTTAGTCAGTCTATGTTTGGTCTGAGTCCTTGTTTCAGACTGTGAGTTTTGTGGGGCAGTAGTGACCTTTACAGTGTCACTCTGATCTCTGACATTACTCTGCATGTTGTAGATAACCTTCTCCACTGATAACACTTCACTAGTAGGGCTTTATACATCTCTGCTAAAATGGCCCCCACCTCATTTCATATCATTTGACCCTGACTCCGGGCCTGTGGCCTCTATGCAGAAACTATACAACACATCCACCATGCAGATAGACTCTCCTCTGTATATAACATGTATCTACTGTACAGAATTTCCTGCTTACAAGAATTTAAGACAGAGCAGATTAACAGAATGGATGGCTGACACCACGTAGACATGCTAACGTTATAAAACTAATATAATTTCTCAACTGGCAACAAGGGTAGCCACAGATTTGCCCTCTCAAACATACTCACACACACAGCTTGACTCTCCTGCAGCACAATCTGCTGTTTTAGGCAACACACCACAGAGCCAGAGTCGCAGGGTGGATCTGCTCCTGCAGCTTGCTGCACACACTCAATATAGCTGTGAACACACAAAGCGAGCGAGCACGAGCACACACTGTCAGTCAGTGTAACTGTTAGCAGCTAATGGCTCTCTATTCTGCAGAATGAAAGAGAAAGTGCAAGCAAACCCTTATCAGGAGAAAGGGGAGAAAAAGTGTGGGAGATAAGAAGTAAAGGGCAGGCAGCGAGACTCGTGACTACAGAGGCCCAAACCGCCTTGCTCAATATCTGTCTGGAGGTTTAAAACAAAAAAACAAAAAAACAAAACCCCAGAAAAGCACTTTGAGCTTCACTTGGGGCACTCACACAAGATCAAAGAGCGTGAGAGAGTCTGACGCAGGGATGAGAGCGAAAGGGAAAACAGAGAGAGCTTGAGAAAGAGAAAAATAAAGTAATGTGAAGGTCAGAATAAGTCAAATTTATAAAGGGAAGAAAAACCAGCAACACCGAGGGAGAGTGAAGTGATATAGACAAAGAGAAGGAGAGTGATGTGTGCTCTCACTGACACAGCAATGGGAAATCGATGTCAACATTTAAATGAATCACCAGCAGTGGATGAGTTATCCCATTTAGGTCAATATTTATCAAACCGCTGCTCTCGTGCATGTAACAATTACACATGAATACTGGCACACAGACACTTCATTTCCTAATACTCCCTTCTCTCCATTGACATTTTACTGCACTTTTATGAGAATAGAGGAAATATCAAAGTGCAGGTCAGCCTGCCAGCAGGTTTTACTAGGCGTTGATAAATGCTGTGAAAGAGCAGGGGGAGAGGTTAAAATGAGGAAGTGGAGTAGATATTTTCCAGTAAATCTACAGCACATTTGAAAGATTAGAGTCTGTGCATGTGCATGTGCAATTAACATCAGCAAGAAGCCAGAACATGATTTTGCCTTCTTTGATTTCACATTTGAGGGGGGATTTTCATATTCAAGGTTTACATAAATCAAAGAATATTAAGGCTTAATCAATATTAAATAAATTGAAGTTTTACTGGCCTCTATTTTGAAAAAAAAAAACAAATGCTAAACTTAGCCCAGAACACACACACACATACAAACCCATACATCTGAATCGCCTCCTAATTGGCATCCCCTCCTTGGCTACTGTGCTTGGTAACGTGATCTGAGCTTTAATCCTAATCCCCCTACACGTGCCATCGTCAATCAGGGTTTGGATGCAGCTACTCATAGATGCATAGCCAAGAAGAGGAGGAGACTGATGGAGTCGCGTCACCTCTACTTTGTTTCAAAATACCTCCAACAAACATCAAACAAGCCTCTGTCTTTATTCATTTCCCTGCAAGCCTACTGATTCTTCCCTCCCTCACTTTGCTGGTTTTTGCTCCCAGTTTCTCTATTTCTCTTCCTCAAAATGCCCCTCAGTTGTCCTATTACATGTTCTGGTGCCATCATGGTACCAGGCAGCTGAGGTGAGGCTTGTGCCAGTGTGCCTGTGGGTGCAGCGTGTGAGTGTGGAGCACAGAGATAAAGGGCTGTTTGATCCAAATCTGAGCAGATATCATTAGCTAAAAAGGTAAAAAAGCCAAATCTCACTAATGAATGCAGGTAAATGGATTTGTAAGGACAAAGAGGCCGGGCGCTTTGAGATGAACATGAGTGTGTGATCAACTGCGTTACAGTGCCGTAAGTGAGCCGGATTTACTTATTAACAGATTTACTTATTAACACATCAGGAGCTTTTAGTGAACCAGGAGATAATGAACAAGGAATCGCATTAAGTCATGTTTCTTCGCTTTCATGATAGCACATGTTTGAGCTTCTGTTCCACATATTCAACCCAACTGCATAGCAGCTTTTAGTCTCAAAGTTTCTACCTTCATTTTTTTTTTAAAGAAATCAGCTTTTAGAAATTTAAACTTGCCTCAGATCTGAGCAGGTCAATGAACAAAAGCAGTATGGACTGTTAAAGTCATCTGTTGACAACACAAAATTTAAACCCTTGTAAGGGGAGACTGAGTGAAGTGAGACGTAGCTGTTTACAATCTGCAACTTCACCATGAGATGCCACTCAATCCTATCAGCTGGACCCTTGAAGTGATGATAACAACAGATTAACACTTTCTTTGCCCTAAAATGAGCAAGAATCCTGTCAGTCTGATAGACATGATCAGACAGCGATAATTCTATAAAAACAACAGCAATCTCATTACAGGGCACACAACACAGACTAATTTAATCAAAACTGTCCTCTTCTCCAAAGCCACAAGATCCCAAATGTGATTTAACAGATTTAAACAGAAAAAAAGGCATTTCTAAAGGCTCCACTTCCTTCATCAGCTGTAACCACTTCATGTCTGTGTGTCTGAGTGTGTAATGGGGCTAATTTTGGTTAGCTTGAGCTAGCCCCAACCTCCTGAGGATAAAGCATTCAGCCAGTGTGCTTCTGCAGTTTAGCTGACCTAGTCTTTGAATATTAGTCTGGTTGGATGCTCCACAACACACAGGCCGAGAGAAAGAGAGAGAGAGAGAAAAGAGAAAAGAGAAAATGAATGACATCATTGACTTTTGCTTTGAGTGAATCTGGGTTCAGCTGGACGGCAGCAGCGGCGAAGCGCTATGATGTCACTTTGGCATTCAGACCCCACACACACACACACATACACACACATAAACACATATGCTGTAGCTGATACAAACCTCCAGTCCATAAACTCAAACACACACTCATCTTAACTAAGCCTCACCTAATTAAGCAGTCTGTTGGAACAGCGAACAAGACGCAGTTCCCTTGCCCTTGCCCTTGCAGTGTAGTGTGTTTCAGTGGTTGTGTGCGTGGAGGAAAGAGAGGGAAATCAAGGGGATTGGAGGTTGGAAAATCCCTGGCAACAGCCCCTGAGCAGCATGTCTTATTTCATCGGCTTTCTCTCAGAGAGGAAACATGACATTGTGAGAGATTACGAACAACCTCGCACTGTCAGACAATGTACAGACTCTCCCTCTGGTTGACATGACATGGCAAGAAGTTCAAGGGGGGAAAAAAGAGGCATAGGTACGATTAGTCACAAGTTAACTTGAATGTAGACCGTGTGGCACAAAGTGTAGGTAGGATTCTCCAGAGGAAATTGCAATTTTTTCTCCATACTAGACTTCACTGAGACTAAACTTCTCCCACATGTCACCTCAGGGCGACACGTACTGAAACACTGTGTCTGTGCCACCACACTGTAATTTGTGAGATTGTTAAAGGTCATTTGTATCTTCTGGCTCTTCTGATACTTTGCAACAACTGCCACACCTGTTTTTCAGGTCAATCCAACCAACCTACCTCAGTTGTTATCCTTAGAGCACATGGGAACACAACACGTGCTAAGCAGACAAGCCGCACACTTACTTCTCCTCCCTCAGTTACTTAAAACCAGCACTTTCTGTAACACATGGGAAAGTGTCCCCAATTTCTAGAGTGCAAACCTCAATCTGATGGCTCCTCTTTCTCACGTATTCCTGTTTTGTTTTTACAAGCGTTCTTACAATGCATACGATCCAAAAATGCTCCTTTTTATTAGTCATTTATGGACTTGAAGGCCATTTAGGTGCAGGGGAATAGTTAGCATCTCTCTCCACTCCACACTGAATAAAGGAAAAATTATTGACATTCTTTCAGATTTGCATAACGTAGGTCTTAACTAAAAGCTTCTCCGACTCATCTATTTCTCTTTGTCTGCATCCCCTCCTGTGTGATTGCTATAAATTTAATGAGGTAAATCCATGAGGGGTAAAAGCTTTTAGCTAGCTTCACCTCATCAGTGATTCATGAAAGTCTTGAGGTGGCCAGTATCCACAGCGGGAAATACCTCTTTGTAATTCCATGTCTATGATTTGCTCTGTAGGACAGCAGCGTGCCTTCATCTCACTGACTACCAATGCTTACTCAGCGCAGTAAATGTTATTGATTTTTTCATTATCCACCAATGGCAATTACAGGTTATTCCATACTCTATTTTACTCCATAATGATCCCGTCCGCTTGCTAACTACCACACAGTCACTTCAACAAATAGATAAGCAGACAATGAAAAATGTTAGATGTTCATCGAAAACAATAAGGATGTCACACTGCCGGGGAATCTTTCGGAGGAAGCCTCCACTTTTCATGTGTAAAAAACGTTTCATTTTATCTCCATTTAGCTGGTTCAGTGAAGCTCATAACAGCATTTCAGCCTGGTTCAAAGTCCTTCAGTAGTAGCTTCTGTTAGAGATATGGGTTATTGTGTTGGGGATAATCCCCTTTGTGTGGGGGGCTCACTAACAGTAGTTTGTCAGTATGCAAGCAGTAATGGTATTAACAGACTGAGCCTCATTCAAAAAATAATACATTACTGTAAATAAGAATCCTCCTGAGATGTATGCACCACGTTGAGACCTTTCTGAGTAACATATTTAATAGTTTTGGTAACAAAAACCAAAGCCTCTAGTAAATAAATCCTAAACTGATGTCATACTGATGTGTCATGCTGCTCTATTTCTTTCCTGAGTCACCCCCTTTTCCCACCCATCACAAACGCAGCCTAAAGTATGGTATCTCCTTCTGCCAGCACATAAATTACATGAGTGCAGCAGGCAACATGAGCAATAGTGTCCAGTTCTGTTATTTCTGTTTTGTCTCATGCAACAAATGGATCACAATCAGCCAACAGGGGGATAAATATATTCATAACATAGCGCTCATCACATCAAGCAGAACCAGAGTAATCAGGGCAGCTGCTGTGAGCAAAGCACTGTTTTTCATCCTCCCTCCTTCTTTGTTTATTAGCTCTCTTGATAGCTGCTGGCTCACACAGGCTGTTGACATTATCCCTGGATTCCAGAAACTTCCTCTTGATTCTACAATGTGCTTTTCTTTCATTCACCAAAGCCAGAATGTTTCAAATCAAATGTGTTGACATGAACAAGAACATACAGGCTGAACACCCCCCCCCCCCTTATTTTTTTTTTAAACCTAAAGAGGCTGGAGCTAAAATAGCACATGTCTGCAACGCATATACACAAACAAACACACTCAGACCTCGACTTGGTGTCAAGTTTAGCCAGTCAGCTGGTGACATGACAAGTGCAGAGAAACAACATGCAGCCGAGGGAGGACAGGGGGGATGAAGGGGGGAGGAAGAGTGAAGGGAGGATGAGTTAGTTTTACCGTTGCAGAACTGTAGCAGTGATGAGGTGTCATACAAGCTGCTGTAGCTGGAAAACCCGTCCTCCATTCTCAACCTCTGCTCCGCTCCTCTCTAATCCTCCTGTTATCCACCACTCCTTCTCCTCTTCCTTCTCTCTGTCTCTCTCCTCTGTCTCTCTCTCTCTCTCTGGTGACTCCCCTCCGTTAGTTTATCGTTCACTTGGTGTCCAAGGCGCTCCCTCCATTCACTCTGCACGGGTCAGGCTCCCTGGGTGAATCACCATGGTAACCCATTCACTCCGATTATGTCATGTGAACTCCAACCCCTCTTCTTTTTCCTCTTCTTTTCCAGACCCCCCTTCTCTCCTCTCACATGAAAACAAGAATTCCTGAACTACAGCAGCAGAAGAAAAAAAAAACACACTCCCTGCTGAAGAATGACTGCACCGGACCGCCGGAGAGACAAGAAGTTAAGAGGCTGCTGGTAGTTTTGTTTCTCCCCCCCCCCGTGTGCTCCTCCTTCTGCTCCCTCCTGCTCCTCTGTTCAGCTGTGTGTCGTTAGCTCGCGCTGATCTCCAGCAGAAAAACAGCTTTAAGAGGGCTTGAGCTGAGAGCGCGGGCAGGCTCTGGCATAGGCAGTCACTGTGTGTGTGTGTGTGTGTGTGTGAGTGTATGTGTGTGTGTCAGAGGCTGTGAGTCTGCGTTTGTGTGTGTGTGTGTGTGTTTAGATAAAGCTCGGGACAGCCCAGCCTTACCCTGTCACACAGTGTGGACAAGTCAGAGCACAGGGGGCTGGGCCTGTCAGATGGATCCTCCTCCTCTGTCAGAGGAGAGGAGGAGAGGAGAGGACAAGGTAGGAGAGGAAATGAAAAAAAGACAAGAGGATAGAGGATTGGAGAGGAAAGGAGGAAAGGACTGAGGAGGAGAGAAGGGGGGGGAAGAAACATTACAAGTAGAGGAGAGAGGAGAGGAAGTAAGAGGGAAAGAGGGACATAAATAAGGGGATAGAGAGCAGAAAAGAGGTGAGAGGAGTGGCAGAAGAGATGGGGAAAGAAAAGAGGAAATTAAGGTTGTAGATGAAAGTAGAGGTGTGAAGAGAATAAGAGAGGAAATAAGAAAAGACAGGATAGGGTAGAAGGAGAGTAAAGAGGCCCAAATAAGAGATATAAAGGAGAAAGGAAAGGAATAGAGGGGAGGAGTAGGGATGGTAGAATGGGAAATAAGGGGACAGGAGACCAAAGAGGAGAAGAGAAAGAAGAATATGAGGAGAGAAGATAGAGGACATTGGAAAAGGGAAGGAGAAGAGATTTGGGAGTAGAAGAAGAGAGGGAAGATGAAAATGAGGCAGGAGAAGAAAGAGGAAGAGAGAGGAGGGAATTTAGGGAGAAGACAAAAGAGGAGAGGAGTATAAAAGGAGAGGGAAGAAGAGTGATGGAAGAGAAGCTGAGAACACCAAACCCATGGTTAGTTACCAAAACACCCAAGTCATTGTGGCTTCCTCAGTCAATATGTAGCGGTTACTACATTATTTTACTGATCTTCCACACAGACGACACAGAGTCACGTTTACTGTAATGGTATGGAGTCACACGCGGACACACCATAACAAACCAACCTCATGTTTCCCCCCGCAGCCAAAAAACATTCAAACATTGCCAGAGGATCTCGGCTGTGGCTAAACATGATTATCATTCTGTCCTCTGTCTGTCTTATCTGCCACGCTGCAGACTGCACAGAGACCGAGGGATCCTTAAAACAAGGACAAGAGGGGGAGAGAATGAAAGGGAGACCAGGGGATTGAGAAAAGAGAGAAATAAATGGAATAGAGGGGGAGGGGATGGAGGAGGAACAGAAAGGGAGAATGCTTGAGGAGGGTGCGGGGTACAGAGAGAAGGACCAAATTAAAAAGTGAGCCGGTGGGAGTTTAGTGAGCCAAAAAAAGAGGGGCACCCCTAAAGAACCTGGGTGCTTCTTAATTGTAAATGGGGGTTTTGTATGTGCAAGTGAGGGGTGGGCGGCTTTTTGCATTATTTATATTCAAGCTTGCAGGGAAAAATAACAAGCCCAAAGAGGACGGAGTCTGTGGCCTATATTCATTCATTTAACATTCCCCCCTTTCTTGCTAGATCACAAGACGGAGCTGACGGAAATTACACAGCAGCAGGGATGCTCTGAAGACAGCCGAGGGAAAGACCATGAAAGGATGCATTTGTTTCTCACATCAGTTTTTCAGTCGCCCAGCAGGTGTGATATTATCTGTCTTTGTGAAGCTCGTTCTGTGCAGGTGTCTCACATGAAATCTCAAATTATTTGAGGTTCAAAGGTTGCCCGGTTAGATTTAACCTTTAACAGGAGGATGAAAGGGATGCAGCGAAAGCACCTTTTAGCAGCCGATCAGTTTATGGTTCAAGGCCTCTATGTTGTTGACCTCAGAGCTGCTGCCCTTGTATTCTCTCTCTCTCTCTCTCTCTCCACTCCCTCAGGACAACACTGCACTCGGCTTCACTTATTACACAACAACAAAAAGCCACCAATAGGTCCAACAAGCTTAGTAGCAGCTGGGATTATGTGAGAAAACAAGGTGCTCTTTGTGGACTGGTGTTGCCTTTGGACACTGCAGTTGTTGTTTTGCGAAATCACAAGGATATTACATTTCAAAACACACAGAAAGCAAGGTTGGCTGTTGACCTCTACAGCAATTGCAATCATCAGTCTTTAATGCAACCGAAGTTAATGTTTTCTACAACTAATGCGCTAAAAAATGCAGGAGGGTGTTTGCTTTTATGAATCACATTTCAAATGTTTTTAAACACCAAAATGCCACAACATCCAGTGTTTTACTTTAGATAAAGAAATGAATTCCATGCAGTTTATCATCTAGAGCAAGCAAGCAAGCAACACACACACACACACACACACACACACACACACACACTGTAAACATCCTTTGTGTTTTTGCTGTGAAGGCTGCGAGTTACACCGGTGTTTTGTCTAAAGGGTTGCAGATTATTGCAAATCTCATTCTGGGGCAGATTTGGGATCCAGATTAAGAACAGGTCTGTTTTTTTTTCCCGTGGATCTGTCTCTCTGTACATATGCTCACGTGAGAGGAGGCAGCTAAAACTAGGGTATGTTCTCTCCAAAATCCCCCTATGGGTCCCTAAACCCCACCTACAGCCCAGCGGGTGGTAGGTGGTGGAACCGCTGCAGCTCCACCCCTCCTCTCTTCACATCTCCCTATTGTTCCCCCCTCCCACCACCCAGAAATCAGGGGGTGCACACACAAATCCACACAAGTACAGTATAAACAGGACAGAGCTGTGCAGAGTGTAAGGATATCAAAGTATTATACTCAAACAACCCACAAAATACAGCCCGTGAGCTACATATGCAAATTGGAGAAACCGTGACCAAAAGGTAAATAATTGACTGGATTATCTTGTAATTCATGTAAACATTGTAAAATTATTTTTACTATTTTGTTAAAGTGCCTATAATCAATATTTTTATAATAACAAAATGACAAAGAGTACTATGAGAGGTGAACTCGTAGCAACAACCCTGTTAGGACATAATTTTAATGCAGCCCCCCTCAGCTTCATGGTGCTTTTTCAGACCATTTTTTAGCTGTTAAACTTCACTGCTTTAATTCAGTGTCACTGCCAACAAACCAACAAACCAACAAACACGCCAAAAATAAAAATAAAAAAATTAGTCATTGCATGGTTAACTTGGCTCATGGCTCAATGTTTACAAATTTGTTGGACTAACAAGAAGTCACCTAAAAATGTATT
>JAQNCA010000007.1:12252134-12281580 GCA_029783725.1 Acanthurus tractus | reverse complement strand
ACACACACACATTTTTTGGGTCTTATCACACACTCTCAGCAGCAAAGGGATTGACTCATGGCACCTCCTTGTTAAGCTAAAACATTCCCTCCTCGTGTTGGCCTCAGCACCCAGACCTCTTTACCCCGAATCTGTGATTAAATTCGCAAAGCGCTGCTATATAAACAGTCTAGCATCTGGGGGACGGAAAATTTCACCACAGGAACGCAGCCAGTCATTCTGTTATTAATATTTCATAGAGCTGAGAGGGACGGCGGGAGGGGTGAGGGGGCCGCAGAGGAGTGAGTGGAGAGAAGAAAAGTGGAGAGCTTTAAGTGCTTATACTGAAAGAATGCAAAAGTGGAACGGAAAGTTTGCTAAGAAATTACTGGCGACAGCTACTCTCAAAAGGCAAAAATATGTTCGCTGGACCTTTTTTTTGATATAAAGAATTGAAAAGTTGAAAAAAAAGTTTGCAGAATAATCCCCATGACTATCCCAACAGACAAAAGAACTAAATTGAACATTTCTTGTGGACAACCCATTATAATCCCAGCACCGTTTTTTTTAAATGATAACCAACTGTGCTTTCTGAGCCAGAGACATGCAGGATTAATCCCACGTTGTTGGTCTTGTCCTCTCATTCCAGCTGCCTAATAAACCTGTCAAAACAGCCCGAGTGGGGAAAGACGCCCCCTCTTTATTTTTTTTTAAAGATACAAAATGAAAACAGAGGTGTAGACTGTCTGAGTTGGGTATCAAAACGAAAAAGCCAAGCACTCTCTCCAGTAAAAGGCAAAGAGTCTACAAGAGGGCCCACTGTACTTTATAAAAAGCAGCCTTCATTCCTCAAGCTCTTACCTTTGATTATTGATGGAGGCAGGTTGTCCAGGTGCAGGCCAGACTTGTAGAGGAGGAGGATGTGTTCAAAGGCCTCCAAGGTTTGATTGATGTCGGCTTTCAGCTCTCCTAGACACACACAATACATTAAATCTCGCAAAAGATCTGACTGACTGCGGGCATAAAATCATATTCATCCAATAGGGATGATTTGTTTTTCCCCTCGGTATTCCATCCAGTCTAATCCCAGTCGTGTGATCTCAGTAGGGAACAAATTATTTTCATTACAGTGTTACATGTCATGAAGCATCTTGTCGAGCTTATTAAAATAGGCACTTAGAGCGAGGCATGTCATTACATGAACGCACCGATGGAATTATTTGCTTCTGATCTGCAATAGTTGTGTTCGAGTCAAGTCAAGACGTCTCTCATCCTTACCTGTTGTGTTCATGATGTGGTTTACCAGGTGTGTGAGCCCGGGCGGGGCCTGGTGAGGTAGCAGGTAGGTGAAAAAGTACCTAAGGCCAAGCAAAGATAACTCATTGAGACAGACAGACAAGCCTCATCACATAGTTCCCACAGGACGTGATTGCCCTTACACCGGTGTTAAAACAAACACAACGTATAAAGCTGTCAGAAACATGAATGCTTTTTAAAGACTCTTTTCTTTTCACTGAAACTACCAATTTAATCATCACACCTCCTCCATCAAACCACAAATTTCCAGCTGCATGTTTTTACTATGAACAACATTTAAGGTGTCACTTGGACCTATATTTATGCAGACGAACAAGTAGCTGCTGCTCAATCCATCCATCACATGTCTATCATGTAGTAAAACTGTCACTTTTTCCTACCTATAGGCGTTGTAAATGTTCCTCTTCTCACTCATTCCTTCACACACTCCCTGGGCTGAGCACGGCAGGGTGAAGTTTCTGTGTGGAAACTGGAGGGTGCAGTCTGCGTCGGTCTGACAGGAGGTCTCCTCAGCGCTGGCGTCATCCAGGTCAGTGAGCTTTAGCTCGCCTGACACGGTGACAAACTGCCGGGGCTGGAAGTCCAGAAGAGCTACGGAGCCAAGAGGAGACTGGGAAAGGAAGTGGAGGAGCCTGACAAGATCCAGACACACCTGAAAGAGGAGCCGACGTGGCAGAACAAGATCAGCTGGATTAAGGACTACGTTTTTAAGTGAACAGAAATGTAGTCATAAAGTCAGAAATATTCCGTCCTTAAACTCTAAAAGCTTTTTTGTTGAGCTGAAACTATTAGACAATTTGTCAACCCAAAACAAATTTTTTTTGGACAATTTATTAACTGTTTAAGTCATTTTTAAAGCAAAATTGCCAAACAAGAATAGTTCCAGATGAACAATCTTAAGATTTTTACTTTTGCTTTTCCTGTTTTGTGCTTTTTCAAATGCAATATTTTTTAGTTTTCTAATGGTGATTGGAAAAAATGAAACATTTAATAAATATGTGAAATTGGGCTCTGGTAGCTTTCAATTGAAGGTTTGAATTGAATAGCTGTTTCTTCACTTAATCATTATTGTCCTAAGATAAAAAATAAACAACCTAAATACCTTTCAAATTTTCCTAAAAAACCCTTTTTTTAAAAATTATTAAACAGCGTATTTTGTCCAAGAGACAAGATTTTGCTTTAAAAAAAATAACTATTATTATTTAATTATCAAAACTGTTGCCACTTTTCTGCTGATTGAGTGACTTGTCAACTAAGTAATCATTTCAGCCAAAGATTAATTCAGCCCATTTAAAATAAAAAAAGGTGACTCTCAATAGTCGGGTTTAGTTTTGTGGATTATATGACTCCTTTGTACTTTTTGTTAAATAAAAATATTTTAAATATTTTGGAATGACGCAAAAATTCCCGATGGTCAAACTAAAAATTGCCTTGTTTTTTCCTGAAAAAGAGTTCACACAACTAAAAAACTGTGAAATATAAAAACCTGCAGGCAGGCAAAAGCAGTTATTTGCTTGTAAGACGTCTCACCGATCACATTTGCAAACCATTTCCTGAGACTGTTTTTATAGTATTCCTTAAATCCTACAATAAAAACAGAAAGAGCAAATAAGTGGGCTACTAAAGGAGAAATAAAGGCATTAGCCACGCACTGACAGAGCATGAAATGATCCTGTCACACTACAAACATAGCTGCAGTGTTAGGTAATGCTCCCAGTGTCCTGGACGTCACTTGGTGGGATCGAAGCGCAGTAATAACAGGGCCGGGTGAAACCAAACACCCCTGGATTACTGTTGCCTGCGCAGATGCAACGTAGCTGAAAGGGGCCGAGCAGCTTGAGGGGGGTATTATGAACGGCTATTTGGGTGATGCAGCAAAATGAGGCCCATAGTTGAGATGATACACTGCAGACTGTCATGTTACTTTTGCTAATCCAGAAACAAAGCGAGCATGCCCTGGCATATTTTTTTCCTCCACCCATTCATTCTTTCCCTTTCAAACACATCCATGCATGAACACAAGCACACACACACACACACACACACACACACACACACACACATTTACTTAGTTCACTTTTAGGGAAGCTGGAATTTTGGAGACCCGGAGAGTACTTACTTTAACCATAACCATTGACACAAAAGTCAACTATTTTCCAATTAAAGACACAAAGGCACAGCTTTTGTCCCAAGCTGCACCAGCCGTCTGCAATTAACTGGTCTGGAGTTCAAAATGTGTCCCCAAAAAGGTAACCGCAAGCCATTCAGACACAAACACACACACTTGGATCCCATGAGTGTAAATTTGGCCTCTGTTGACTCTTACTGTGAGCATACCTGTGATGGGGGTTGACTAAAGCCGTGTGTGTTTCTGTGTGTGTGTAAGGGATGAGATGAAATTCCTAGCCTGCAGTGGATTAACTCCAGGGCCCATCTCCATTCCACCCACAGCCTGCTCAAACACACCGAGGGACAGATGTCGGACCCCAAGAGTTTCAAATGTCCGCCTCCCTCATCCTTGAACCTTCATCCCTCCAGCCAAGGGGACCACACTCACACAAACACATGAAGTGCAACATGTGCGAGGGAGACTTTCATCCTCGCAGTGTGCAGCGCAGCGTAAAGGATAAATGACAGAGCGTGCATATCGACAGCTTGGAGTGGGAGCAGGCATGCTTACCCTGAATCTGTCCTCCCAGGGACTCTGGAGCAGCTGGATCATCTGGAGAGGATTCCCCTGCTCTAAAATGACTGTGACTCTTCCTTCCCCTCCTCCTTTTCCTCCTGCATCTCCTGCACAGTGACCTTTTAGCTGCAGAGTGGAGAGTAACTGTGGTTAGTCACAGTGGTTAAAAGGAAAGATAAATATGCTACTGTTTGTTTATACATTTTAACTGCAGAAACAGGCAAATGCAACGGGCCGAAGTGTCTAACTGTGAATAAAGAGGTAAATAAGAGGACACAATGTTCTGCCAGCGTTGCTCCCTGCCGCTTATACTTGTGACAGTAAAATCACATTAGCCCACAGGGGAATGTGTTGTGTACACTTGTGAGATGGATTGATTTAGCTGCTGGACACACAGCACCGTCACACGACCGTTGGATGTGTGAAGCGAACTAACTCGTTTAGTTCAAACTAGATCTAAATTGGGTTGTAATGGTTTGAGTGAATAAGCGCTGGGGGTTTCAGATGCAACCAGGGATAGGAGAGAGGACAGAGGCACATTGTCTGCCTCTGCCAAACTGGACCCAAAGGTCAGAAGAGGGTCAGTGAATTTAATTTAATTACATGGGAAGGTCCTGCAGAGCCAGTGAGGCCTTTTCATCCGGCTCAGTGTGTCTGAGACAAAGGAAAATGTGAGCTGTGGTACATGGATTATGGAAAATCTTAACAATACTCTAGCAGTAGTTCAAGGGCCCAAAAGTGAACTTCTAAGGCCCCACTTTCAATAAATTTGCTACATTTTCTGTGTATAGTGTTGCTGTGACCTTTTGACATTAAACTTAAGTTGTTCAATGTATTAAAAGTTTTTTTTTAAAAAAGTCTTTGACAGTGTGTGCACAAGGCAAAGAGAGGAAGCACTTTACCCTGATCACGTTTGGATGCTGCAGCCTCTGCAACAGAACTATTTCTTTCTTCAATTTGTAAGAGACAAGCTCGCGGCAGCCTTGCGGGTCTTTAAAATCCTCCACGCACTTCTCCATGTCAATCCCGTGCTCGTTGACGAGTTTCAACGCCACATGCTGACCTCCAGCAAGATTCACTTTGACAACCAGCTTGGTGTATCCGGACCCGAGGACTTCCACCGCCTGCATGTCCACCAGAGAATCACAATCCAGTTCATCCAAATGCGCTTTCCTGGAGCCATGCGTGATCTCGCTCCATAAACTGTAATCCAAAGGCGAATCTCGTGCTTGATCATCTGGGTAAGAATGCCGACTCTTTCCCGAAAGTCCGCTCTCATCATCATCAGGTAAAAGCAGCGGAATAATTTCTTTGCGCCTCTCGTTCAGTTTGTATATTAACGCTCCGCGGAGCGCCGCAAACTCCCCCTCATCAGCAACAAGAGTTGCATTGGAAAAGTGAGATATTCTCGCTCCAAACTGCTGCACGCTGCTAATCAAAAGTGACACCAGAATCGAAAGAACCACAAAAGCCAAGAGGGCAGCCGCGCGTAAAGAGTTGCCCATCTCGGGCATTTTACTCCGGTGGCACGGCGATTGCTGCTGGGAGAAAGACGCACGGCCGCGGGCTCGCTTGGACGACCGCTCGCTCTAAGTGAAAGCACTCCTGACTTTTGTGCAGGAGACGAGATCAGCTCCTTGTTTCCACCTCCCCGGGAACTCCCTCTAGAGGTGTGTCCTGTCCGCTCGTAACTTTACACCCGCTGAACAACTTTGCAGGAGAGCTCGACCTCATGTTGTCACTCAATCCGCGTGTCAAAGCGCTTTCCGCAGCTGATTTTACAACAGCAATCAGCTGCGTCGGCCCAAATAAAAAGAAGTGCAGTGTCCGAATATTAAACTTAATGCTCTATTTGGCAGAAAAGCACAATTAAGAAAAAAAATCTGTTAATTGTTAACGTTTGGACGTAAATTTTGGTTAGACTGCAAAAGAACCCTTATGTATTTCAATTAAATATTTTAATTTAGGGAAATTATAGTATTAATTGAAAAAAAATAAGTTTTTTTGTGTTACATACATATATATTGCAGTACGGAGAAACAGATGTGCGGCTGTCACCTTCACACAATCTATCCAACAGGTGGCAGCAAAACACCCTTTTCTCTTCATGCATAAGCAACCAATTACAGAAAGTGATCTATTGTAATAAAAATATCAAGGGAACATTTCAAAAAACAAATAACTCTGCTCTTTGTTTCCACGCAGTCTTCTATTGTGCATACCCTGTTATATCTCTACTCATCCATCTGTGTTTGCTTCACAGCTCTTTGGGCAGCACTGAAGCTGTAATGAAGTGTTTTCCCTCACATCACGACTCACTGTACAAAGATCTGCCACAGGAAATTACCATGGCTGTCACCTCCATGCCAGCCAGAAGCCAAACCCCCTCTCCGCAGCCCCTCATTATATGTGTATCTGGTATCCAGTCTGTGTCTGTCAGGCTTTGGGTACGTGTTGGGTGTTTTTTCTGGTGGGTGCATGTGTGCAACAGGCTGAGCAGTGTAAGTTAATCAGTGTCTGAAGTCAGCAAGGCAATAGCCATGTCAGCTGCAACACAGGCTGCTCAGAAAACTCCATGCCAACCACCAACACAGCAGGCCTTTGTTGAGTCTGAGGACAGTATAGCACAAAAAAAACTTGAGTATGAGGATCATAAAGAACGTCTATAGTCCACGCTCAGAACTTTCAGCGTCATTCTTTGAATATGAACTGATAAAGCTTTAAACCACATTTAACAGCTCTGAATCAGTCAGGTGGGAAATTTAAAAAGCACATTTTGCTATTAATGTATCACTTTTGAACACCATGACTCATTGAAGCACCAGTGGATTTAAATTAGGCTTCATTATTGAGATGAAAATAAAGATATCCCCCTCCGCTGTCTCTGTTTCTCATTTAAAACTTTTGATACGAGACTTTTATCTCTCCAACAAAACTTTCTCACACCCTCTTTTTTCTTGTTCTTGGCCTTTCTTCCAATAAATCATTTTCCTTTTCTTTTTCCAAGGTGGCCCCCTCAGACACAAGGGCCCAGCACCATGATTCATATTTATAACCAGAGCCAGACCAGCGGTCGCCTCATTAGCAGCCAGTCACACAGGTCTGCTGTATCACAGCTTCTCCTTTCTTTTGGCTTTGGCTGCTTGCACTTCTCTTCACTCAAGGTCATATTCTGTTCTCTTTTTTCTTTTTTCTTCTTTTCTTCACACATCTTGTCTTCTTGGGAAAAGTAACATAACTTTATTGGCCTCTTCAAATCAATATCTGATGTAATACTTAAAAAAAAGTTTATAGTCAGTATAAAACTTGTTAGGAACTCACTTTTGATCTTTTTACACAATCCACATGCGTCAGCTCAAAGCTTGAAAATCATTCTGTGAGTCTGTTTATCTGCAAGGCAAAGTGCATTTGTTACAGAGGATTTTTAAGAAAATACAGTTCAGAGATTTTATTTGTCCCTCTGTTTACAATTGTACCAGACAACATCTTAAAGGGAAATATTATAGGCCTACTTCTTTATGTACTAGTGTAGTCTTCA
Organism: Acanthurus tractus; assembly: GCA_029783725.1. NCBI lineage: Eukaryota > Metazoa > Chordata > Actinopteri > Acanthuriformes > Acanthuridae > Acanthurus > Acanthurus tractus. The sequence goes on along the minus strand of JAQNCA010000007.1, from coordinate 12,274,060 downwards.
CATGCAAGATAAGATAATTTGATGCTGAACTGAACGTTGCTAATATTTTGATAAAAATTATTAACAGCTTAAAACTGACTAAAGATTAATGACCAGTTATAGTTCTTTTTAGGAGCAATTTTGGGGTTTGTGTAAAATTGCTTTTGTTCTCAGTATTAATGCAGCAACAATGTCATTAGATTTTAATGTTTATCTCAATTTCTAGTATGCAAACTAGTCTGCAGCCTTAGTGAGTTTTTAAGGGCTTCAGTCAATCAAGTCTGTAGTTTTTCAAGTTAATAGCTGTCCAGCTGCTTAAAGGAATTTTTAGCAATCTTGCAACCCATAAGTTCTTTATACTCATAGATTTTAACTGATATGTAAAGAATCAGTTAGCAGACTTTAAGCCTAATTAATATTTATATCCGTTTTTTACTACAATAAAAGCTCACAGAAACACCCTTTCTAATAATCAAAGTATTTATTTAGCTTTTGTTTACTTAAACTTAATGTTTCAAAAATTGATAATCTCCGCCTTCTCATTATTGATTGGTCCAGATTTAAATAAAGAACATTGTGGCTAATGTTCACCAGATTTCACCTCATCAGTCCTGACAGGCATAATATACAACGCATTCACGACAGGACTCAGCATGGTGATCAACAGCTGGATTTCCCAATTAAGTGATCGTTTTAATTGAACAAACCATCACTGTCTGTGCACCTCCATTACGTCCATTAAACAGCAGCTGTAACTGCTGTCCGAGCCAATTAACCAGGCACTGATGCATACTATCCGTCACTTTGTGCTCCAGCACCGCGGCCGGTTGGACAGCGACCAGGCAGCGTCCTCAGCATCACTGCGGCTCCGCCAATCAGAGCGCAGCTCGGGGCAGATTAACCCCAACAGCTCCGGTGCTGCTCTGTAGTAGCAGCCTCCGAAACAAGCCCGTACCTCTGGTCCTCGTGGACTCAGTCTGGGCAGATGGAGGTTGTTTGGTTAACCCAATTGAAAAACAACAAGAAATTCATCATTCCCTTCTTGCAGATTCAGTCTTAGAGCCGAACCAGCAGGGAGATGGATGCCTGCTCGATAATAGGAGAAAGCACGGATGCGATAGTGATGGATGAATCTCCAACAGATGAAAGGGAAATTCAGGAGGCTTGCCAGAGGTGGGTTGTTTTTTTTGTTGTCTGTGGATTTCTCTAGTGCTTAGTGTGTAACTTGATTACCGTTGAAAAAATAAATGGGATTTCCAGTAAAAGACGTGATTAGGTTTTTTTTTTTTTTACCCTCCCGTGGTCGATGTGAGTATTGTTCAGTCCAGCTGTGTTTACGCTGTGGACAAAAGGATTATGTACTAAATATGATTTCTGCCGCTGTTATTTTTCATTTAACTATTATAACTGTCATTTAAACATAATTACAGAATTAATCCCTGACTGTAAAGCGTTGCGTGTGGTGCTGGTGAAACCAAGAGATGGTCACATGCTGCTGTCAACTTGCACTTTTAAGTATTTATGTTCATAGTCACAGGGTCAAATGTCATTAGTTAATCCATTAGCTTACACTGTGTGAGTTTATTAAAATGATAAACAAGAGCTTTGGTGCTTTCTTTTAGCATTATATATGCTAGCTTTTTACCTCTTTTTTTCCTATAACAGATATGCTGCATGAAGTTGCAGACACACACACACACACAGAGTTGCAGTTAAGCTTGTTGACCCAGTGCCATCCACACTGCCATCCTGCTCTGGTCAAGCAGGCTCTGTGGGTCACTGATGTCACCCTGTCACTCACTCTGCTGCACATGAAAATGGCCAAGAGGCTTCAAACATGACAGCGTGACTGGAAACAGCTGAGGCCTGCTGTTCTTTAGCTGAGCGACAGGCCACATTTTTGTCTCTCCTTCTGGTTCCTCTCACTATGCCTTGAGGACAGACCCTGGTGTTCTTTCCTAGTAAACACACCCCCAACGACATGAACTCTCTTTTTAGGAAGGTCAGCAGTTTGGCTTCTTTTGGTCTAACTAGGTGGTCAAACAGTGCGGCCAGCGACAGACATCTTTCACTCCCTGGCAACCTAAAAGTTGCTCCTATTAATGGTGTTTGAGGTGTCCGTCGGTGATTGGAATCCAGAGAGCCGATGAAAGAGGCTTGCTGTAGAGAAAAAAAGAGATAGAGAGAGAGACAGAGGAGAGTGTAGCAAGAGCTGTCAGTCTTTAGCTTGTTAGGTATTTTTTGATTCATGATTCATCCTGCTGTGTCTTTTGTGAGTCTTTTGACCACCCTTAAGCGCCTTAAACATTGTTCTTACAGCTTAGATGAATGCTCGAGGAGGGGGTCATAAAAAATGATGCACAGTTTGTACAACCATTAAAACTGGCTCCACCTTGACCAGCTATAACAGTAAAATGCTACTTGCACAGTAACGCATCTGTAGCATTATCTAATATTGCAATATAACACTGTGTAACACCCACAGGAACAATTTTGCCTTGATCATTTTCACTTTTGATACTATCTGATAACGCTAATGCACCTCTACTTCAGTTACACTTTCCTCACCTTTTTCTTCTTTTTCTTCTTTTTTTTGCATGATATTGCCACAAGCAAAAGATCAAAATGCTACACCCACTACTGCAGACACTAAAGCTAAAGCATTTTAATATGCAATAACAGCCCATAAATAAAGTCTTATCTTTGTGAGGGTTGCAGCATTTAGACTCTAATTAAACAGCTTTTTGTGAAGTTTTTATTCGTTTTTATAAACTGAATTATAAAGCTTCATACTGGTGTTTTTAATATTTGTCTACCCTCACTGATAAGTCATGGTTGTTACTAGGCAGAACTATTTCAATAAACTGGCAGCTGATAGCAGCCTGTTCTGATGTTTCTCGGATTCATGACGTCAATCTGACATCAGTGCATTATGCAGATGTCCACTTCTTTTCCCGGCACGGTGACACCTTCAGTGGTGTATTTTGGTGACACCTTCCTGGATGTATTTATGTATTCATCCAATGAAATATTGATGAGCCCAACAAATTGCTCTCTTCCTGTGTGTGTGTCCCCAATGAAAAACCATAAAGAGAGGTAACACGCTCAAATACTACTAATTATCTTGAACCCTGTGGTGAGGAGGCTGCCAGGCACAGGATACACAGCACCCACTAATAACTTAGCATATATTTTAACCTGCATGGATGGATGGAGTTTATTATGCTACAGCAACAGATGCAGTGTTACATTAGTTGACAGTGTGTTGATTCCAGATTCTTTTTATGGGCAGCTCCTAAATGGAATAAACTAAATGACAGACATTTGCTCTGTGGCAAAGAGCTGCTAAGTACACTGTGAGCTATTTATTATTTAGATCATATTAGTTTTTATGGCAATACAAACACATAATACTGAGCTTCAATTCCTCAGAGCTTTGCTATTAATCAGCTCCATGATCCCTCTGCTACTGTATACCACCAATTTAACTGGCTACTCATCATCTGTGTCCCTTATTATGGGATGCAAATAAAACTGTGTGAGGTCATGTAGGCTCTGTTGACTTACTCCGTTACCATGGTGACAACTTAAGACAGGAAGTGCGGTTGCATCCAGTCGACTGTGGAAAAACAAGCGTGCGGTAGACTAAACAGACCTCACTGCCCTTTCAGTGAGACACAGCTAGAGGATTATGCAGGATTCCAGTTCGGTCTGATAGTTTATTTAAATATAATAAATTGTGAAAAGGGTTGAATGAAAAAACAAATTTTTCTGTGTGAATAAAAAGCAAGAAAATTATCAGATTAAATTATACAATATACAGTCTACCCAAATTTAAAGTTCGAAAAAACATATTTGTCATGTATATACAGTATACAATACATTCTTTATGAGCTTATTCATATACTCTCCCTTGAAACTTTATAATGTTTACACAGTGTTAAGTATTCAAACCCAAGACCTTGTGTTTTTATGGCTGCAGTAAGCCATCAGATGGAAAAGGGTGATGGTGTGGAGCAGCTATGGAATCCAGATTATCCTCCCTTTTGAAGTCTTCAGGGTCCCTATTTGAATCAGAGTTTTTTATTATGTTTGGATGCACAGCATGCATAGTTCACTGACATTTGAGGGTGCCATGAGGAATATTCTTACTGGCCTGTAAACAAGTAATAGGACATAGCTTGTGATACAAGGGGTAGCAGTATACAAGGGTTAGTATGACTCACTATGTATTTTAAATCCATATGTTTACACTTGGCATTTATAAGCGCATAAAAGAACACATTATACATCAATAACTAAAATTGTTACAAGAAACGGTAATACACTGATGACTATCACGTGTAATGTTTACCATGTTCACAGCCTTAGTGTTAGCATGCTAACAGTACAGATTAGCACTAACTCATGTTTTCCTAAGCCAAGAATGTTGTCAATTTTGCACGTGTTTAATTTATAGAAAAGTCAGTAAGACTCATCCACTGGAAACCATAAAGGCCTGTGCAAAGTTTCATGTTGATCTATGCAACTGATATTTCAGTCTACTGATAACCAAAGTGAAAGAGAAACTAACCAACCCACATTGACATCCCTAGAGCCACCTAATGTGGCTAAAAATATACTATGTTTGATCGAAGTTTCACAAAGTTAGCTTGCATCACATACTGATACTGATAATCCTACTGTTGGAATTAGAGGGGAGCACATCACAGAGATGGGAGAAGTACCTCATTACGCATGCCACTCCAAGGTTCTCCTGACTGCTGCCATTACCCATGAGTCTTCACTCAGTCTCATGTTATTGACAGCCACCTATCTCTTTCATGATGTTGTCTGTGACATGATGTGAAAATAGTCTCTCAGTCCCTCTCTTCTTCACTCTCTCATATCCTCCTCCTTTCTTTTTTAATTGGACCTCCTCATAGGCCTCTGGTAGTCCCATTGTGTTTCCCAGAAATCCATTCCGTACCTCATTAGTTCTGCTGGCCTGCTCAGTGCTCTGCTGAATATGAGGTGAAACCAGGCAGAGAATGGAGTCAAGAAACTGAGACGTCAATCAAAGCTTGGTAGAGAGGAGAGGGACTGCTACACCTTAGTTTTATAAACAACTACTTCTGCACATTTGCACTCCTTAACAGACTGAACTTTTGAACCTTGCACTTGAAATAGCTTTCCCTCCTGCATATCTGTCAATCTTTTACATTTTCCCTCACTTCTGTTTTTCTTTTCACACCTTCTCACCCATCTTTCTCTCCTCCTGTCTCTTTTTCCTCTCCTCAGTGGGATCCCGGCGGTGTCTCTGTGCCCTCCTGACAACGAGTGTGCCACTGAGGCCCAGTTGACTGTCATCCAGTCTGAAGGGGAGCTGTGTGACAGCTGCAGCAGCCTTGGCAGACCCTCTTCCTCTTGCCAGCTTTATCACCGAGTATGTCTGAGCACTGATTGTACTGTGTGTTGTTAAGGATAGATATTTGGGCGCCCATTAAAACAGATTCAGAATCTCCCAAAAGGTTAGAAATAGATCCAGGATTTGAGAGGCAGACATGATAAAGAAAAAAATATTATGTCACTCAAAAGCCCAGAATCCTTTATAAATCATTTATGTCTATATATATAATTTTTTTTTCTGTCCTCTTTTTTTGCTTTAGGTCCCTCAGTGTCCTCAATCCAGAGATTGTCCCCACTGCAGCCATTACGGGCCAGTCAAAGCAAACACCTGCCATGACTGTCATTCAAACACAGGTCCTCACACTGAAGGAGGTGTGATGGTGAAAGTGGGACACGGTTGTAGCTCTGCTCATCAGACATCTCGTCACGGCGCGGTGAGATGTCACTGGCTGCACGGGTCAAATGAAAGTGGGACACAGAAATTGACGCGTCGACATGTGATGGCTGTCAGGTGGGTTTTGAAGAAAAGTTAGACATTTTGCAAAATAGGTTTATTCAGTTTATTATTCTTTTAAACAAGAGAATTTCTAAAATGTTGAGCTATTTTTCCTTTTGACCTTTTGTGTGGCATCTTTTTAAAATTTGTGTTGAGTCATTATTATATTAGTTTTAATTCATAATTCAATTATCCAATTATTCACAGGGATGGAGGAATCTACTGCATCCTTAGAAAGTGAGTTCTGATACCAATTTTCACTCTAAAACCTAGAAGTATTGATCCTAATAATTACTTTCACTCTGTGTTATTGACAGCCTCTTCTTCTTTGGTTTTCTATTTGGTAGTTATTCCCAGGTGATAGTTGACTACCCGTTAGCAGTGTTGGTTGGTTGTGCTGTGTTGTTGCTGGGATGCTCACTGGCTGGACTCTTCATTGGTCCACTTCCAGACTTCTCTGATCCGCTGCTGGTGAGTCTCAAACACACATAAGCATCAAACACACATAAGAAAGCACTCAACATCTAAAATGTCAGGTCTCCCTTTGTGCAGCACTTGTGTCTCTACTGTCACCCTTCTGTCATGTCGACAACAGAAACCTCAATCATCACCTCAAGCTGAGTGTTAATTATTGTTTCCCTGAAGACTCATGATCTCAGCTGTATCCGTTGACTTGAGTCTCATCTCTGAATAAGATCACACTCCTTCTCATCTTAATTAAATACATCCTGTTATCGCGAAATGCTTACTTTTCGGAGAAACTCTCCACTCTCATATTCTGGAAATGCAAGGTGAATCACAACAATGCATCATTAATAAAGAAGCCAAAAAAATGTCCGTCAGAGAAGCTACACAAGAGTATCTGCTTTATACGTATTGGGATTACATCAAACACTTGTATATCAAACAACCTAATTCAGGGTGTTTTTCTCTGGTGGTTCAAACAGGCCTATAGGCTCCTTGTTATGTTAATGCATTCAGTAAGCTGCTGCAGTGCATTGATAGGCACCAGTGTCCACACTGTCTCTTAGCTTTGATGTTTCCTTCAGTTGGTGTATGTGTGTATGTGTGTGTGTGTGCTCCATCTTCAGGGCTTTGAGCCACGGGGAACATACATTGGAGTTCGCCAGTCCAGTTTGTCCCAGCTGCAGGAGAACACTGGCCCTGGGAAAAATCTGTCTCCTTTACCACAGCAGCTCAGCAAAAGGTTAGTAGAACGTTAACACGAGAACAAAAAAATGTGTACAGTTAATAACATTTTGACGAAGTAGAGTAATTTTGCTTAAAATGCTCTGACCAGTACTTTTAACTCAACAATAATTAACCCACTGCGTATGATGCGAAGCAAGAATTATCGCCAAACAGCATTTCTCCTTCATGTTATTATTATAATTTTTTTAAAGCATTTTTTAGGTCATTGTTTTGATTTTTCTACCTACACATTACTTTTCAGGTTCACTCTCACTTCTTTTAATAGTGTCTTTCTAGCAGCAGACAGCTGTTGTCAGCAAGAAAAAATGCTCTGATAAACCCACTATACAATAGTTAACATCTGACTTGTAAAAAAAGTGGAGCATTTAGCAGCTAAAGAGACACATATGTTACTCAGGAAATGGTGGAGATCATAAACACAGAGTAAATATTGGACTTAATCCACACAACTCACTGAGAGCAGCTGGAATGTGTGTTACAGCAACTTAAAGGATGATAATATGTCAATGGGTGCTTCTGTAAATAGTCATTTTAAATGTCAGCACAGTCTGGCAAAAATTGGACCTTTCATAAATTTAGATGGCTGCTGGAATAAAGACCACTGCTCAGTTATTAAAAGCTCCACACTCTTGTAATGGCAGAGCACACTCCGGCCATTCTGTCTGAGGCAACTGAATATAAAGTGCCAATAATAACAGCTGAAGCCGTCGCAGTCCTAGTTAAATGTAGCCACTGTGGACTGATATAGGCTACTTGTGTGTACAATGTAAGCTAGCCATACAGCCTGCCTTTGTAACTCTTATTATGATTTTCATTTTCATCCATTTTTTTGAAAGTTGGCCCAATTGTTAATTTGAAATTTCTGATGCCTGCGTTTCATGAAGTTTGTGTAAGTGTAAACTTGTGTGCATCTATCTGTACTAGTTTTGCTGCTGGCAGCAGCAGTCAGGATTCCCCCAGGCTTCGGATCAAGAGGATGCTAGCTAGAGATTCATCTCCAGACACCTTCCTCTGTGATACTCCAGGTAATGAGTCTGTTTATGTGAATAAAATTCCCATAAAGATAAATAAAACTTCTAAGCTTCAGCTGCACTTATTACAGTAACAATAAAATACCAATCGCATCACATCCCATAACAAACAAATCCTGATTGTAGGTTTGTGTGCACGTTTACAAAAGCAAGGAGAGATATTTAACACTGCTCGCTTCAGCAGCAGAGCAAACAATAAAATGGAAATTTTATTAAAGGAATTTAATGTGATACATGTTTATTAAGCACATAAATAAAGCACAAATAAACTGAGCTCAGGGCAAAGCCGTCCTGTCTGTGAGAGAGCAATCAACACTCAGCAAATTAAATAAAAAAGGGCCAGCTTACTGGTTAAATGTAAGTTTACCAAAAAACTAGGAAATAATAAGATGATGTGAATAACAGCTGTATATGAATGACTGTATGTATATAAATAATAATAGCTTCAAAGAGAAAAGTTTCCCAAGATTTTCATCCTTAAGCCCTTATTTACAAAAGTGTGTTGTTAGATTAAAGACTGAACTTCTGTTTGCCTTATAAATACACCAAAAGCTCCCTAAATGGATTTATTAGCATTTCCAAGCCTTGAGGTTTTTATTTTATGAAGCCTATGTTTTATTCAACCCAGACAGCAGGATATAACAGGGTAGACAAGTTGTTAGTCTGGTTTTACTGAAATTTTTACCAACAAAACTTAAGTCTTGACAAATGCTGATTCATTGTTGGTCATCTTGTCGAATCCATCTGTCTCCCTTCTTGCAGGCGAACGTTTGGCTCAGTTGGTGTTTCGGTCAGAAAACTCCGCCAGTCTCTGGAGCCTGAAGGCCATTCATGCCATGTGTGAGATGGAACAATCCAGGGTTCGTTCTGAGAGACTCAGCCCTCCATCTCACCTTTGCTCTTCCCCCTTTTGCTGCTTTCTCCATCCCTTTAGTCATCATCTTCTGTCAAATGTCGCTCTGTCTTCTCTTTCTGTTTTTATGGCCTGAGACAGTCCAACATTTAAATGTTCTTCTGAAATTAAAAACGCTACTTTATGTGCCTTGCCTCATCTGAAATGAATTCATTTTTTTGTGCATTTATTTCCAAACTGGGCATGCGTTCAAAAAATCTTTCCCTTGTCGGATACAGATTCGCTCCCAGGCTCACTTCCAGGATCTGTGCCAGCAGCATGCAAGGGGGGAGGCTGAAGGAACGGCCAGAAGCGGCTGTTGTCCGAGCTGGTCACTGGGGAATTACTTGGCTGTCCTCACTAACGCCTCCTGCTGCCTCAGCCTCACCTCACACCAGGTACTGAAGCTTGATAATCATTCTAGTAATTACCATACAGACAGATACAAGTACACAAGATGTGATTACAACCACAAGTTTTCTTTTTACATCGCATATATCCGTATGATAAATATGAAGCCATAGCCAGCAGCTGATTAGCTTGGCTTAGCACAAAGACAGGAAATGAGGAAACAGCTCATATTGGCTCTGTCAGTGGGTATAAAAAATCCCCCTACCATCAAACTGAAAGGTCACCAGGTCATATCTTCTTGGTGTAATCCATACAAAATTCTCCTCTGAGGGAAAGTGATGATTTCTAAAGTAGAGGCAGTGACTTCCTGAAATCTCCACTGGTTGGAGATTATTATTGGTCTTATCTAGTTTCCACCTGGAATCAAGTAACATATTTTTCTAAAATGCCAAACTTTTCCATTAACTTAAAGTTAATTATGCAGATTAAGTGAAACTGGCTATGAAAAAAAGGTTATTTAATTTATTACAGTACATTATAAAACAAGTGAAAGTTACTGAGGCATAAAATCAAGCAAATGTTTTAGTGTCTGGAGGTTTATTTATCTATTTTCTTTCTTTCATGCCAGGTGTCTGAGTCTCTGAACCTTCTCCGAAAATGTGCTCCATACTACCATGAAGGACATCTAGTAGAAGCTTGTGTTGAGAGACCCAAACATGGCGGCTGTTCCTCTGTCCCCTCTCGTTGTAAACAATCCCGCATGGTGTTCCAAATCCTGCACTTCCTGGTTGATAAAGATTTCCTTGGGCCGCAGACTGTCGAATACCAAATCCCTACGCTGAAGTACAGCCTTCTGTTCTTACCCGTCGACAAAGGAAAACACATGATGGAGATGTACATGAACACTCTAGAAGGCAGAGAGCTAACATACAATAATACGACCATTACTGGCATGGACTTTGGCATCAAGCAGACGCTGTTCAAGTATTACCTGGCAAGAGATTCAGTCTACCCTGTTCTGGCTGTTGTGTCTCTTCTTTTCACAATGGCTCTTTATCTCCACTCTCTCTTCATAGTAGCATTATCTGCAATAGCGATCACAGGCTCCCTCCTGACCTCCTATTTTTTCTACAAAGTAGCATATCGCCTGACTTTCTTCCCCCTGGTCAACCTCTTAGCAGCTCTTATTCTCTTGGGAACTTGCTCGAACCAGGTTTTCATCTTTGCTGATTTCTGGAATCAGCAGCTGTCCCAGAATCCCTCAGCCTCTCTGGAGAAGAGAGTAAACAGAGCTTTGCAGGAAGTGGGCTATTTGATTTTAGCGTCAGGGTTGACCTCCAGTGCTGCATTTTTCTCTGGTTATCTAAGCAGCATCACAGCAATCAGATGTTTCTCTGTTTATCTAGGAACTGCCTCATTTATCAGCTCAATCTTGGCACTGGTGTGGCTGCCCTGCTCTTTTATATTGCGTGAGCGCTACACAGAAGCATCCTCTACATCTGTAACTGTGCAGGGTTGGAAACCATGCTGCTCCAAAAACACCGGTGGCTTCTGGGATACCAGCTCACGCAAGAAATGCCTCTTCACTCTTGGGCAGAAGCTGAGGGAATTAAAAAGAGATCTCACAGACACTTCTAACTTATTATTTATGAAAATCCTGCCTTGTGGTGTTGTAAAGTTTAGGTACATCTGGGTGTGCTGGTTTGCCGTGCTCGCTGCTGGGGGGACGTACATGTCCTGCGTTGACCCAGGGATGAAACTCCCCACCTTAGACAGCAGGGTCAGCCAGCTATTTCGCTCCAGTCATCCGTTTGAAAGATATGACGCAGAGTATCGTCACATGTTTATGTTTGAGAGACAGAGGAATGGGGAGGATAAACCTGTAACACTAATGCTTGTTTGGGGAGTCAAACCAACTGATAACGGTGATCACTTTGACCCCAAGAGCAATGGATCTTTGGTTCTTGACCCAGACTTTAACATGAGCCAGCCAGACGCTCAGGTTTGGTTGAGGGACCTATGTGGACAGGTTCAGAACCAAAGCTTTTATTCCCCTCCATCTCCTGAGGATAAAGACGCTGCAGTAGAAAATATCTGCCTTGTGGAGCAGCTGATAAACTGGGTGTCTGTCAGACGTTGTTCAGAGAGTGATGATTCCCTTCATTTCTGCTGTAATGACATCCCTTTCCCCTACCCTCCTAGCGTTTTTGAGAACTGCCTCAGTATGATGCTGGCGGAGAGGTACGTCGAGGGCCATCTGGCCCACAGCGGAGGCCTGTACTTCAAGCCAGATGGCAGGGTCGCTGCCCTCGTGTTGGCATTCAAAACCACATACCTCTACAGCTTCAACTTCAGCAGAACCAGTCTTTTCTACAGGGAAATTCTCACATGGTTTAACAGAGAAATATCACAAGCACCACAGGGGCTGGAGAAGGGGTGGTTTATCAGTCAGCTGTCTCTTTTTGACCTACAGCAGTCTTTGAGCTCAGAGACTCTGGTAGTAGCTGGCTTCTCTGTAGCACTCACGTTTGCCTTGCTTCTCTTAACCACCTGGAATATTCCACTGAGCATATACGGGACCGCAGCAGTTGGAGGCAGTGTCTTTGTCACCATTGGCCTCCTTGTTCTTCTTGAATGGCAGCTGAGCGGCATAGAGGCTCTGTTTATATCATCGGCAGCAGGGCTGTCTGTTGACTTTATTGCTAACTACTGCATGTCCTACAGCCTGGCTCCTCATTCAGACAAAATTGGGAAAGTAGCACACTCCACTAAAAGGATGGGCTGTCCTGTGGCAATAGTCTCTGGGGCATTTTTCTCCATGGGGATCATCATGTTGCCTGCCACGGCTTTGTTGTTTAGAAAACTAGGGATTTTCCTGTTTTTGGTGAAATGTGCAGCATGTGGGTTTGCAACCTTCTTTTTTCAGTCCCTATGCTGCTTTTTTGGACCTCAGAAAAACTGTGGCAAGATCATGCTGCCTTGTTTTTCAGAAAACACCGATGGTGCGATACCCTCTTGCTCCGCAGCAGAGCCTGGATCCCCATCAGCCTCGGCTGCAAACGGGGCCTTTGGCAGATCTAGAATGAGGAGGAGTTATGACAAAGAGGCAGGCGGCTATCTCTTCCCAAACCACCAACGTGAGCAGAGACAGAAACAGACTGGGGCAGGAGGCGGTGGGGGCCGGAGAGCAGAGCAGTATGAGCTGCAGCCATTGGCCTATCGACTGAGTGACAGCTTTGAAAACAGCACCTGCACCAGTAAGCTGTCCAACAGGCCCTCTGTGCTCTCTGATGAGATTGAGTACTGTGGGAAAGATGTGGGCAGGAACAGCATGGATGAGGACAGTGAGGAGATGTGCAGCCGTCAACACAAGATCTGCCAACCACCTCCAGCCCTCCAGACCTCCTCTCCATATAAAGAAAACACTCTGCGGCCTGTGGGAATGGCACAAGAAGACATAGCCAGGGGCAAGCTGCTGTGTAAAACGTGCAGAGGTCAGTCTGGTGGGGTGAAACACTGGAACAATACACCCTTCTCCTCATCTTCCAGCTTAGAGGAGACCATCATCAGCCACACACTTGAGACCATTGACCAGCCATCTCTCTGTAAAGATGAACAAACCACAGAGGAGAGCCTCCACCAGCATCATCACTTCAATAAAGGACACAGTTTCTCCCAGTCTCAGAGCTCCTGCGAGGGTCAGGAGGACTCTAATGAAACGTGCCTGAGTGACATCACACCAGGGCCTTCCAACACCCAGCAAAATGAGGGAGAAGAGGTTCAGTTACAACCAGGTTATCTGAACGGGAAGAGAGACACGCTTCGTCTCTCACTGAAAGAAACAGTCTATGAGACATGCAATAAAGGCCGCACCAGCCAGAGCGAAGAGGTTGTCATCTTGCCCAACAGTAAGCCTGACCTGCCAGATGTTTGGATTAAGAGAGACGGACAACGGGAGGATACATGTTGAGCAAAGTAGGAGGAGTCTTTGCAACACTGTGCATTAATTACTTTGAATCACTGAACCTTTACCTGCATAAAGAAACTACAAAAAGAGCATTCACTGTCTCTTTTGTAATATATTAAAAAGGAAATATAAGCCAACTGCAATTGTGACAGCATGTTTGTCTGATGTTGCTGCTGAGTTTGTTAAAGTGTATTTCACAATTGAATGAGGTCAGAGCACTAGTGTTTCTTCAGCAAAAAGGTCAAATCAAAGCTTGACCTTGCATTTCCAGACAGAAGAAAACAGAGGAAGCTTACTTTTCAGCCTTTCACACTTATCACACTTGAGGAAACTAAAACTACAGCGTGTTTTCAACACAAAAAATCATCAAGTGCTGCAGAATTTACTTGTGCCTGGAACATTTTAATCACCTGCACAGACTCGGTTGTAACAACAGCCGCTGGCCTTTTTTTTAATGCTGTATATCACTTAAAGAGCCATATACATTCATAGTCCTCTGAGTATTAAAACGGAAATGTGAGAAAAGCAGAGAGCTTCAACTGTCACTTAGCTACATTCGCTTGGTTTTGCACCTTGTTGCGATAATATGTACAGTATGTCCTTTGTACCAAGAGATTGAAAACCAGAAATTTTAAGTTAGCAGAGTGTCATTTATATTGTCATGGCTTGTTTGCATTGAGTGTTTCACTGTCTGTTTAAGTCATGCTATTCTTTTCAGGTGTCAGTGCCAAAAATGTAATGTTTATTTATTATTCTAAAAGGCAAAAAGCATTTCTGATGCAGATTAAATAACATATACGTGTTTGTACACTGTTGGCAAATTAAGGTGCATATTATCCTAGGATCTATGGATGTTAGTGTTTGAAAAGAATATATTTCTAAAGCAGCTGTTGTACACTCATATACCACTGCTTTAATGGCTCACTACTTGTATATAAACCTTGTTGCAACAGTTTAGAGAAACTCCATCAGAATATATAACAGAGTCTCTACACCCCGTCCTACAGCTGATTTGTTTCAGTAACTTACAAATAACAGTATTTATGACATGAACAGCATGTGCCAAATGTCTTTCAGCAGGTTGTTTCATGTACTGAAACTGTGTGTTTTTTGCAAAGGAGTGTTCTTTAAAAAGTAAAATAAGAGATGTGTCGTGTAGTGATGGTGCTTCAGACCTAGACAACAAGAAATTTGGGTCAAATGTGCCTGTGAGCACCATTATTTTAAGCTTTCTCTACGTAAGAAGTGTTTGCTTTGGACACCTTGACTGTAAAATCACCAGTCTTCAACAAGCCTTCACTTTAGATCACTCAGCAGAATAACCTGCCTTAGAGATGAATGAACTCAATCATGGTTCAATTCTATACACAGGAGAAACTGAAAAGGTCACCATCACCATTATGTACAGATGTTAATGTTATTAATTTTTCACAAAACTAAAATAAATGAGACATTTATTTTCCTGCAGGCTTTTGGCTTTTATTTTCAAACTTGGTTGGAAAATCAGAGGGATAACAGGCTTAAAGGGATGAAAATAAATTAAAACCACAACCCCAATTTCAGAGCCGGTAATGAATAATAATCAATAAAAAGCATCATAGCAAAATTAAAAACGCCGCAAATCTTCTTTTAAAAGATTTCTGTCCATGCATTCAAATGTCTGAACGGCATGCACAAACACAGAAACCTAAAAGCCATAAACTGCTCATCTGTTGACTACTCATCCTCCACCCAGTCCTCTTTGGCCCATTCAGGTAAACGTGTGGAATATTCAAAATCAGGTCCTTTGTAACGCAATGCGTGGAGATACATGATGAGTTCCTTCTCCGTTGGATCCGGTCGCACTAGCTTACATTCACTGCACAAGTGGTCTTTGGTCCCTGGAGGGGTTTTCTGAGTCAAGTCAGTCGCTTCAGTCTGATTTCCATTTGGAGATTTAAGTGAGGTGTTGTTGATGTTGCTGTTCATGTCTGTGCAGTCCTCTTTCCTTTTCTTTACTGCCTCACTCGTTGAGCTACAACCTGTTGGCACCGGTCTATCAATCTGTGTCTGATGACTTTCTCCACTTGTGTTTGGTTTAGAGGATACCTCTGTTTTATCCTTTTTCTCAGAGGTCTTGCTTTTTTCAGTCACTTGTTCAATCCCAATCCCATCATCAGGAATATCCAACAGATAAAGACTTTCCTGAGAGCGATGTTCCTCCACCAGAGCCTGCAGCAGCTCCTCATTACTCTTTCCAATCAGCCCCCCCTTCCCCCTTTCAGGACCCCAAGCTGAGGATCCATAGATGGGATCATTAAGGATGGGGAAGCCCAAGTACTGGAGGTGGACCCTGATCTGGTGCGTGCGGCCTGTAAGGGGCAAACAGCGAACCACGCTGGTTTTTCCATTAAAACTGAGCCTCTGGAAGACGGTTCTGCACTCCTTCCCTTTCGGATCAACACGACAAAGGCCAATTTTGAAGGAAACAACCAGAATGGGCTCCTCGCAAATTAGCTCACCCTCTGGAAACTTCCCCTCTACTCGGCACACATATTCTTTTTCAAGCTGTTTGAAAGCAAAAATATAGCAATCAAGATTTTCTTTTACACTTTTGAGGCATTATGTTTAAACAAAGCATCAGAAAAGCATCACAGAAATCTTTGCTTTTATTGCCACTATTGTCTAGACCAAGACGAGGCTTAAATCCACTCCATCCTGAACATACCTGTCTGTCTCGCACCAACTGGTCCAGCTTCTTTGAGGTCTCCAGCGTCCTAGCAAACAGCAGAACGCCTGAGGTGAGTCTGTCCAGTCGGTGGACCGTGTGGAGCTCCGAGATGCCTCGCTCTTTTCCCAGGATGAAAATCACAGTGTTGTGGCGGAAACGCCCACAGGGGTGGACCGGGATGGAGGCAGGCTTGTCAACCACAAGAACTTCCCCATCATCCACCAGAATCTCCAGTGGTCTGCCGACAACAGGGGGCTCATGGCGGTGGACTGTGTTCTTCATGAGGTCATTATTCTGTGAAGAGTCATGGAAGTTTACAACGTTTGCAACAATGTTAAATGATAACATATCACTCCCTGATGTACTTCATCAAAGGTGACATCACTGAGCAACAGGTTTATATTCCAAATACCAAGTTTTTAATTTATCACAAGGTGGCATTAGGATTTGGGTGAGTTACATTTTCAGGAAACAGATTGATGTTAGCTTCTGGCTCCACACTTAACCAAAGTATTTCCGTCCGAATAAAAGGTAAAGTGCCTAAGACATAAAGTCATAAATGTGCAGTGGTGACACTGACCCTGAGCACCACAGACAGGTCCTCCACGGGTGTGTCGTTCAGCCGGATGCGACCCTCTTTGGCAGCTGTCTGGTAATACTCAATGGACTCGGCTCTGAACTCACTCTTAAAAACATCTAAGAGGGTCTTTCCAAGCCACCGACCTTTGCAGTAAGTTTTGAAGTCAAAGTAATATGGATACACTTTGCGCAGGCCGCCTTCAAAGTAGTACGAGGTTTCGTCGAAGTGCTCCTGACTGAAGCTGACACCCGGGTTCCTCTTCTGCGGCGGAGGAATGTATCTCTCGCCCGGGCGGAGCTTCTTCCCTCCGGCTCCTCTCCGCCTCTTCCCTCGGCCCCTTGCCTCAGGCTCGTCCGCCTCATCGCTTTTGCGTTTGACAGCTTCTGGAGCCTCTTTTGCAACGTTTTTCTCCACCGACTCCGAGCTGTTTACCTCAGCCGGTGTCGTAGCGGCGACTGCTGCCTGCTCCATCGTCGAGCTGCTCAGGTGACACCGTTAAGAAAGTAAAGGACGATTCAAAGAGGGATTCGCGATAAAACATGAACCAAAGTTTCGACGTATGTTTCTGATAACACGTCTGTTAGCTTGACCTAAGAACAAATACAGCTCATTACATTTCCTAAACGCTCTAAACGACACACTCACGTGCATCACTTTTCAGCCAGAGGTCCTTCTCTACAACTGCGCATAGTGATGACGTCAATATGTAGTCCGATCGGTAACATTTGTACTTTAAACCGTAAAACCCCTCGCTGTTTCTTCTTCCTGTTCCTCCTGAGGTGCAAATCCCCCTCTCACCGGGGTATTATAACCATCAGTCGATATTAATAGGTTTTCAGGGACTTGACAGCAGTTAGAATTTGTTTTTAGAGAATATGCCTAAATTATATTCTCAGAGCATGATGTGAGAAGAAAAACTGGTAAAAATCTGA
Organism: Acanthurus tractus; assembly: GCA_029783725.1. NCBI lineage: Eukaryota > Metazoa > Chordata > Actinopteri > Acanthuriformes > Acanthuridae > Acanthurus > Acanthurus tractus. The sequence goes on along the minus strand of JAQNCA010000007.1, from coordinate 12,256,522 downwards.
GGTTGAAATCGAAGAAATTAGTGTGATGTCTTAAGAGGATTAACGATTGACAGATTTTAAATCTTTGTTTTTAATGTGTTGTGAGAAGGACAGTAAAGAACAATAAAGAAAAGTTATGGATCAATTTAATGAGTTTCATTATTAAACCTTTTACATTTACAAATAAATCAACACTTTGTTACCAAAAAGGGACTCAGTTGATCAATGCTCTACAGGAACAACGTGTCAAACAGGATATACTGTATCCTAAATATACAGCAGAGAAAGCAAGGAAGCATAAGTTTTTTTCCAAAAAAAACAGCATTCTTTTCTTAATAAGCTGATTTTTTTTTTAATTTATTGGCTTGTACTTGGGTTATTTGTTACTGCAATCACAACCAAAGCATTCCCATTTGATTGAACATAAATCCACAAATTATACTTTTATCCGACTTTCCTCATGCAAAGCACATACTGTTGCTTCTCAAGCTTTCATTTCATTTCAGTTTTCTTATTGCTGAACTTTACAAACTTATCCATAAATAATTGTGTAGATCCCTTAAACTAACACCAAGGATTCTGGGAGTAAGGTCATCAGTTCAGCGGTGGTCACTCATTAAGCCAGTCACTCACTGCTTTAGCACTCTTGGAAGACAATCCGTACAGGCAAACAGAGCAAGATCCTCCTTGTACGTTGCTAGGTGACAACCCAGTCGGGCAGATGGCCTTTAAGTCTGGGGCTCAGAGAAACCTCAAGAAGTGCTATGGGACCTGGGAGATGCAGCACCAACGCCACCTCCTGCAGGGGCAACCACACTGCAGTCAGAGCTCACCTCTGGGGAGAGACGGATAGCATGTATTTCATCAGGAATGAGCCACATGGTGTAAATGCATTTTACTCATGACTGCATGAAACACACTGGAGATTGCAAGAGGCATCTCATAGAGGTTAAGTTCAAAAATAAAGAGCGTGTTTTGTCATCACAACAAGTGGTTTTCCTTTAACAAATCTGGATTTGAAAGCAATAGGTCACAAATGTTTTGTGTAAATACCCAGGCCACTGACGCCTCTTGTCGGTCAGGGGAACATACACCACTCCCATCAAAGCTTTCTTAAGAAAGGTCCCGTCACTCTGTCGATCGTACTGTTCGAGCACCTGACTGCCACCGTCAGGGCCCACTGGGAGGATTAATCGCCCACCAGGCTTCAGCTGCTCCAAGAGCTTTAATAAATCACAGACAAAAACAGACATTTCACATGAGATGATAATCAAGACAAAAAGTCAGCACAGTAAATCAGGGTAAAGATATGTCTGTGCATAATAATTATCACTCACAGCTTGCAAAATTTAAGAAAATTATTTTTAGAGACCTCTGACTGTTTGAGATTCATTTTCCTACTGCAGACACAGACTTTAACCTGCCGAGCTTTGTTTGTGGAGGTGAATGTAGCTAAATAACAGCATGATTTCTCTTATTCTATTCTTCTCTGCTTTATTTTCAAATGGGTAAAGGCTATACTCTAAGTATGCTTACAGGTTTAGGAACAGCATCTGCAGCTGCACCAACATGAATGGCATCATACGGCGCTCCCTCTGGGTAGCCGAGCCTTCCATCTCCCACTGTGGACAGATATAGATGTGACTTTTATCGTCTTTTGCAGTTGTGTAGCTTCAACAAAACAAGAAAAGAGGCATATCTTTAACACCTCCTGACTCACCTACAAGTTTGATGCGTCCAGAGGTGAGCAGTTCTGGGTCATCAGCTTGCACATTTTTTATTGACATTTGAACCAGTTCATCGATGTGCTCAATTCCAACCACTCTACCACTGGGTCCTGTCTACAGAAAGAAAAATGCAATTTTGCATTCAGTCGCTTACTGCATTTCATAATAACTTAGTCAAAAAACATCAAGTCAGAAACATGTGTATGGTTAGAAATATGTAAAGTTTAGGAAGAACTTACCATCCGTGCAAAGCAGGCAGTAAGATATCCACTCCCTGAACCCACATCTAGTGCAGAAGCACCCTCAGTAAGTTTGTCACTTAACAGCTCCAAAGCATGAGCATGCTGTCAAACAAGGCCCATAAGAAGACATTCAGCATCATTTGAATATACATGAGTGAGTTAAAATTAATTCTAATATACCTGCTCAAATCAAAAAACTGTTCAGTGTTAGTTTCTTACCATGTGTGGTGCACTGATAGTCGCCCTGTAGCCTGTGATAAGAAAATGACAAAGAGTAACAACACACATCTGTGCTCATGAGACAGATTTAACATTACAACAACACATATTCACTAAAATAACTGTTACCATGCTAAAAGGCAAGAGTGTGCATGTGTGCATTAAGAGTGACTGGAATGAAGTGTTACCTATTGACTGAGGAGAGTCTGCATAAGGATAGTCTGTGGAGTAGATTCCTCTGTCTGTAGCCAGCATGGCATCAAACACTCTGTCACTGCGGATCACCCCATGATCTGAAGGAGAATTGAGGAGTTCAGTGACACTGAACTGAGCCATATGAACACTGTGATGCTTAAGTCTGTTTCTTTGTGTAAAAACTATATGAGTAAATTTCAGCTATTCCATTTCCACTTGGAAGTTAGACATTTGAACTTTTCTATTTTCCACTTAAAAAATCAAAAATTACACTTTGCAATTTAACTTTTCATTGCACTGTACTCATTTGTCAGTCTAATATCCAGCAGCCTTTTTTTTCAATTCCTTTTTTAAGAGCCATTTAAATATTAAAGATTAATGTCAGTAGACAGTACAATAAAAACTGACATTTTCTTTATTGAAGTTTTCATTTTATTATTCACAAAACTTCCTTTTACATTTTTAACATATAATCAATGCCTGTCAACCAATATCAGTATTATTAGATAATAACCCAAATTTTTTAATACATCAGAAAAACAATGATAGACGTCTTTACTTTTTGGACCTTAAGGGCTTAGTACAGAGACCTTAAAAAGTCAAAGTCCCTGTTAAGTCCCTGTTATCAGCTCATTACCCCTCAGCCTGCTGATGAGCTCCGCCTGTGTTTTGCCACTAGACATCCACGCCATGGTCCGGGACAGCAGCACACCCATAGGGACCGCCACTACTGCCAGGCGCAACACTGCTTGCATTTCCTACACTGGATCTCCCTGCAGTGACATGGTGATTAGAACTTGCATGTCTGAATACATCACAGACACACAAACAGACGCAGACACAGACAGACACACAGACAGACAGACAGACACACAGACAGACAGACACACACACACACACACACACACACACACACACACACACACACACACACACACACACACACACACAGCTGCAACATGCAATTGTCTTGTCTTGTTTATCCTCTGCGTGACAAAGATGGTGACAGTTTTGGGAATACTATAATTTTTTTCTCACCAATTTTAAGTACACTGGACAGTTGGACAGTTACCTGTGCTAATGTTAGTTCATTAAATAGTCAAGATCGAGTAAAATAATTAAGCGGAGGTCAGCGTGTTTATTTCAGCTGCAGAGCTTTTTTACCTTGATAGTTCGCCACCGTTCCTTCGATCAGCTGAGAAAAAACTTCCGGGCTCCTTCCTCAGCGAATCACAGCGCCTGGCTAATACGACGAAATCCAATCACATTTCGAAGCAATTTGATTGGTCTTTACAGTGTCCAATCATGTTTCACCAAATAAGGAAGTGGACTGTCGCTAATGAAAGATAGTTGATCATGGACGCAGTTAGCTAGCGAGGCTAATCCTAAATCTTTTAAGTGTTATTTTAGAGGAAATAACAGTTGATCGATTGGAATTTTCTTACAGGTATGGAGGAAATGGTATTTATTTTGTGTCAAACCGTTTAAAGAACATTTTAAACAACCAATATCGAATACAATGGTTCGTTAGACAGAAATGGAGCTCAACTATGTTGATGTAAATCCAGTTATGATTGGCTGTTCATGTTTGGAAATATATACACATTTCTTTGCTTTCTAGGAACGTTAGCAATCTAAATATCACATAAACATGTATATTTAATGTTGTTGAAAGAACCGAGACATAATGTTCTAACGCTGACCGGTATTGAAATAAATTATGTTGGCATCTGTTTTTTCAGAACATCAGGATGGTTGACGACTTCGAGGGTCAGGAGGTCCGGTCCAGCGGAGAACTTTGGTCCGAAATCTGCTCCAGTCTGCCGGAGGTGCAAGCTGGAGGAGCTTTAGAGAACAACACGCAGTTTAATGACTCATTCCAGCCTGCAGCACAAGTCAGGGTTCAGGTCAATGGACAGTCAAATGGGACAAATACCACTTCTTCAAGCGCCAAGTGGGAACCAATGGAGGATTCTGAGATATACATAGCCAGTTTAGGTACAGCTATTCTTTCTGCCCCTTTGGT
>JAQNCA010000007.1:12227283-12246779 GCA_029783725.1 Acanthurus tractus | reverse complement strand
AACATCATGACTAAACAGCTTTAAGGGGAAGTCCAGAGGTCACCTGGTCCAAATGAACTGGTTGTGGAAAGCAAGACATTCATGCAGGGAAATTTAGGGTCGCATTTCTAAGTTTAATGCATCACACGGGGAAACACCATGCTGCAAGCCTGCTGGCCTTATAGTGAGGATTTTTTACAAGCAAAGGTTAGCATAGCAACACAACAGGTGTGAATGAGTGTTTTTTGTTTCCATGTTTTATGAACGGACTACCCACTCAGGATGTATCCGCCCTTTAACACAATGTTAGCTGACACTGGCTGCAGCCATCCCACGACTCACCAAAGGATTAGCAGCTATAGACAAAGGAGGCATGGAATAAGTGTAGAGTGAAGAGGAGAGAAGAGGAGGATAAGATGTTGTGAAGCTAAGACAGACAAAAGTAAAAGACCACATCACTGTTAAGGGGGATTATTTTGGACTGAACCTTTGAATGGGATTGATTGATTGAGAGTTTTTTAAGATGGTCACTAATTAGTCTGTGCAAATGTGACTCAGCTCTTTTATCTCTCCATCTTATGATGTTAATGCCACTTTTGGTTCTCTCAATAGTTGTAAGTAAATCGGAGGTTAAATCAGGCAAATATTAGCTTGCTTGCAATATATGCAGCAGGATATTAGGAATGATCTCATTATAAAAGGTTTGCTATTCATTTTGGTTTCTGCAGCTATGGACTGGATGAAGTCATTAAACCAATCTGGGGGGAACCCTCCTACTCCAACATCTTCTTCATCTCCATCCATGTTAGACTCTTCATCCACCTTCTCTTCCTCCTGCTGCAACTCTTCTCACCCTCTCTTCCTGACCCCCACGTTCTCAGCCCTTCCCTTTTCCGGCCTGGACCTCCTGTTCGACCTGAAGCTCGTCTTCATCCCTCTTTACTCAGCCGTTGTCCTGGTCGCCTGCTCTGGTAACCTCCTCCTGCTCTTTCTCATCTGGCACAACAAGAAAAGACACAACACCACAAACTTCCTCATCAGCAACCTGGCACTGGTTGACCTGCTCATGTGCATCTTCTGCGTCCCTTTGACAGCATCTTACGCTTTTGACCAGCGTGGATGGGTGTTTGGCCCCTACATGTGTCATTTTGTCACCGTCATGCAGTGTGCGGCTGTCTACGCAGCCGTCCTGTCCCTCATGGCCATCGCAGTGGATCGCTACGTGGTTGTGGCTTATCCCATTCGCAAGAGAGCAGGGTGGCAGTTCTGCTGGGGTCTGGTGGCCCTGATCTGGCTGTCCTCTCTGGCTTTATCTACACCTACAGCACTGCACACCGTTCACCTGGACCTGAGGGCCACAGGGCTGCAGATGGCCATATGTGAGGAGTTCTGGGATGGGCAGGAGAGAGGCCGCCTCATCTACTCCTGTTTTATTCTCTTCTTCTCATATTTTGTCCCACTGGCTGCTGTCTCCATTTCCTACTGTGCTATATCCTATCAGCTGAAGCAGAGGACCACGTGTCCAGAGTTGAGAACGGCAAGGGCTGCATGGAACAAACGGAGGAGGAAGACCTTCTGCCTGCTGCTGGTGTCCGTCCTCTGTTTTGCCTTCTCATGGCTCCCCTTACAGGTACAGATTTATGATATCAGCTTCAAACATGTCAGAAAATATCTGTTACAAAGAACAACTTGCTGAGACAATAAACTTATGACACATACACAAAAAAAGCAAGCGAACTACAAACTCAGAAACAACAAATGTTTTAATTAAGCAAAAAGTTTTCAATAGCCCTAACCCTAAGTGGTCTGTAGTTGCTGGCTGATTGTTAAAATTTTCCTTTAAAATATCAAAATCCTTATGAAATTAATTATAAAAGTCATCATCAAATGCTGCCTCCTTTGATACAAAATGCTTTGGATAACAGAGTTTTACTTCACAGGTGGTGAATCTGATCCGTGACTTGGACACCGACTTCTCCATCTTAGGGAAGAATTACGTGAACATCATCCAGGTGTCCAGTCACCTGTTTGCTATGAGCTCTGCCTGCTACAACCCTTTCATTTACGCCTCACTGCACGACAAATTCCTGTCCTGCCTGTGTCGCCACTTCTTGCCCCTGAGGAGGGGGCAAGGAAAGGACAGGGGTCAAGGGTCAAACAACCTGACAATGTCACACAGGGTTCCGCGCCTTCACACCTCCACCACTGTGGCAGATTTGCCAGGTGCTGTTGTAAATAACATTGGTCCTCAAGATAACTATGCTTAGATTGTTGTTACAAAAAGTGTATCCACCAGTGATTTTTTTCTGCAGCACTGATTTAAATTATCTGCTTTAGCAAGGACGCACAGTAAAACTTCACTCCATATTTAATATAAATCACCAGTCTGTATAGTAGCAGATTAACTGAGTGAATTAAAATCACAGGAAAGCTACAGCCACAGAGAGTACAGCTGCAAATGATCACAAACAAACGCACATCAGCCCTGTCCTTTCAGCTACATTTAGAAAAAATTAATCATTACCTTTTTATTAGAATGATTTATGTGTGTTATGATTTAGATTCTTAAGACGAACATGCGTAATAATGTGTTGAAAGTCTGCTTATCAGTGACAATATGCTATTGTGAACTTAAAATTTATTAAAGACAGTAATCTTGCTCTTGTCCTTGCAAAAATACACAATATATTTAATGGTTTTTCATTTAATTGTTGTGCATGTTCATATTTTTTTTTAACTTTATTGCTTGTATATAATCTAATGATACAAAAGATCTCTTTCCACTCTGTCTACTCTAGAGTAGTCTACTGTCTACTAACTGATAGCACATTAGATAATGTGGATATGTGTATTAGATTTTTTTTTAAAATTTGAGTCAATTAACAGGTTTATTTGAATCAAATTTCCCTCTCCATTTATCAAATGTTGTTTTAGGGTTAAGATTGCAGCATCAATAGTTTCTGTGACAGTGAATGAATAATGTATTTCAGTCATTCAGTTTGGCCTTGAGCCACTGAACGCTTTTCTCACTTGATGCTGCAGCTGTGACATTTGACGAACAAAACGCAGTGTGCAAACTCTGCAGCGAGTCTAAATGTCAACCTTTAGCTGGTGATAGAAAAGAGCACCGTCTGTGCTGTTCATCAGGATGTGTAAAACAGCAAAGAGTGTATAAATCTGAGAGAAAACAAATCAATGGAGAAATAAAGAAACACAAATTCTACAAGCTCATGTGCCAAATAAATGCAAATGATGACAGAAGATTTATATAACAACACATACAGACAAAAAAGAAAAGCCAAAGGATAACATTTTAAAGTGAAATCACTTCTTTTCAGTCTGATCCCAAACTTAACTTGTGTTGAATTAGACCATCACAGTGCAGTGAAATATGCAGAAATTGAAATGGAAATGTACCTTACAAACTTTTGATAGCTATGTGTGTATTTTTTTAATTATGTTAACTGATTATCTGCTAATGTTTCACGTATGTTGTCACTCCAAGATACTTTGTCTTTCTTGAAACTGTGACGCTAATAACTTTCTTCAATAAACTGCTTGTGTTGCCAGTTTTACTCTTCGAGCACAAACAACTCAGAGCAGCTCCACTGAGAAATGAGTCATTTTTACCTGGAAAACAAACATTGAAACTGAGCAGATTAGCTAGTAATGCACCTTTGCGGGTTTCTCACTTCGTTTGTAATTGTTAAGTTGTAGTTATTGTGGTATTCTGCTTGCTCCTCTTTTAAGAACATGAATGAAGCTCTAAATGGATTGTACTCTGTAGGTTTTATTAAATTAGTTAAAATTAAGCTTAATTGAAACAAAAAGCACACAGCTTTGGAAAATGTAGTTCCCCATGCTGAGAAATCCAACCTGGAGTTATGGCTCAAAAGCAAGCTGTATCACCTAAACTGATCTTAAATGACTACAGGCTTTTCATAATGGGACACTAGTATTTCACGAAAAGTAAACAACTCAGGAAAAAATAATGTCCTCAGTCTGTTAGCTGAGGCCAATAATGCACAACTCAGCCCACAATTCTAATTATTTATTCATTACTTTTACAATTATGCCAGAGAAGAGAAGTCATTTATTCAGACAATCATCTACAGAGGGACACTTAGAGAACACTTGATTAAACAGAGAGATAATGAGAGTTTTTAACATGATCTTTTTTTATGCAAAAGCCATTGCTCAGTGTAATATTAAATCTGTCTTGACACTTATTTTATTAGTCTCATCTCAGATTTGATCTCACACAAGAGGCATCTGACAGGATGGTTGTGTGGAGGCTGCTTATCACACAGACACCCAGAACTCCTTTCAGACCGTTTACAGGCTAAAAGTATATGTTTTGAAAGCTGATAGTAGGAGGATGATTGTCTCGTGCAGCCAGTAGAAATGGGGATAATCTGCAGTCTGAATATTCAACTTCACAACGAAGATTAATGGAGCCTTTTGAATATTGTAATGGAACTTTCTTTCCCTGTGACCATCCATTAAGAAAATGAAAATGCAAGTTTTTGCCTGCAAATGTCATAACAGAACCAGCAGTTGTGTGCATGTGTGTATAAATACAGAAGAAATGGGCCCTTTTTGTTCTGAGGCTGTCAACATTGATCGTCTGAACTCTATGCATTTATAATGCTTGAAAGAAAATCTCGTCTTTGACCAAGAGACCTGTGAAACAACATGAGCAGAAAAACAATATAAACCTATAACAAACTACAGAGTTTTTCTGCTTTCTTCTTTGATAAAACAGAAAAGAAACAGTATCAAACAATACAAATCTGCAAACACCTTTCAGGGCATTTTGAAATGTAGACAACAAATTTGCAGGTTTTCGCTTGCTCTTGTAGTCTATTTTTCTGTCTCTATGGTCTCAGAAACATCTCCAATGGGGTCACAGCTTTACCTGGGAGCTGCTCTTTGGGCAGAGGTATGGACATCCAATAATAACTAGTGAGAGTTTGGTTGAAGCATGAAAATCAAAATGTTTTTTACAAAAACCAAAAGAGTAATCAAAAAAAAAAAAAATCTCTCCTCTGAATAAGATCAGAAAGCATTAAGCTGTGGCTTTTATTTTGGTCGGAAAAACACTGTAACATTAATATTTCTGTCAACAGTAGCTGCATGTGTTGCCACATCTTTTGATTTCCTCTCAGGTATTGTGGGAAAAAAAACCCATCTAATTACTAAAACAATGACACATCCCAAGAGGTGGAGACGCTGTGGCTGTCATCCACTACATATTGCTTGTGTTTGCCCCTTTACAGGCAGGGGGCAGGAAAGGTTCAAATAGCAAAAGACTGGTGCAGAATTGGGACGATTCAGCCCATGGAGTTAACAGTTGTGAGACTGAAAGACTTAATTAAACTTTGTCTAAGCACAGCTAGTGTAGACAACTGAAATGAAAGACAGAAAATCTTTGAAACCATTTACATAGACAGTTCTGACACGCTCAGTTGAAAAGGATTAAGGGGGAAAAGCCCTTTCTTCCTCTTTAATGTATAATATAGGTTTAAGCAGCAGTAATGATAACAACTGCCTGGTATCAGTAATGGAATATTGTAATGGAACTTTGTCTCCCTGTGACCATCGTTTAAAAAAATGAAAATGCAAGTTTTTGCCTGCAAACATTGTAACAGAACCAGCAGTTGTGTGTATAAATACAGAAGAAATGGGCCCTTTTTGTTCTGAGGCTGTTAACATTGATCGTCTGAACTCTATGCATTTATAATGCTTGAAAGAAAATCTCGTCTTTGACCAAGAGACCTGTGAAACAACATGAGCAGAAAAACAATATAAACCTATAACAAACTACAGAGTTTTTCTGCTTTCTTCTTTGATAAAACAGAAAAGAAACAGTATCAAACAATACAAATCTGCAAACACCTTTCAGGGCATTTTGAAATGTAGACAACAAATTTGCAGGTTTTCGCTTGCTCTTGTAGTCTATTTTTCTGTCTCTATGGTCTCAGAAACATCTCCAATGGGGTCACAGCTTTACCTGGGAGCTGCTCTTTGGGCAGAGGTATGGACATCCAATAATAACTAGTGAGAGTTTGGTTGAAGCATGAAAATCAAAATGTTTTTTACAAAAACCAAAAGAGTAATCAAAAAAAAAAAAAATCTCTCCTCTGAATAAGATCAGAAAGCATTAAGCTGTGGCTTTTATTTTGGTCGGAAAAACACTGTAACATTAATATTTCTGTCAACAGTAGCTGCATGTGTTGCCACATCTTTTGATTTCCTCTCAGGTATTGTGGGAAAAAAAACCCATCTAATTACTAAAACAATGACACATCCCAAGAGGTGGAGACGCTGTGGCTGTCATCCACTACATATTGCTTGTGTTTGCCCCTTTACAGGCAGGGGGCAGGAAAGGTTCAAATAGCAAAAGACTGGTGCAAAATTGGGATGATTCAGCCCATGGAGTTAATGATTAATGGTTAATGGTTTTACAAAAACCAAATGAGTAATCAAAAAACAAATAGACAGTTCTGACACGCTTGGTTGAAAGGGATTCAGGGGGTGAAGCCCTTTCTTCCACTTTAATGTATAATGTATGTTTAAGCAGCAGTAATGGTTCCAACTGCCTGGTTTCAGTGGAAGTATAATTGAAAGCAGTGGTTCCCAACTTTTTTTTCATGTTCTGAGATCAGAACAAGGGATATTTGTTGTCTGGATATACCAGTCATGTCCAATGTCAGGATATTATATAGACAACCTTTGATGGCTACAAACCAGCATGCAATAAAACAGGACCAGGATCTCTAGAGGAAACAGCAGCAACATACACTCAAACTCACAACCACTGAGACACAACACACAGTTCTTCTAGGTAATCCATTACCGTAGCAGCGTAACTCTTGGGCTCTTTTTTCCACACATGCTTGTTGTGATGCATGCAAATTATTTACCTGCTTATGCCATTTAAAACCTCCTCACCCAACTGAGTAGTGCCAGACACCTCATACATAATCATCAGAGGCCTGATTATTGAAGTGAGATGATTTATGTCTCCTCCTTTCCGCTATCAAGATGCTTACATGCTTGTTTTTCTCCTGTCATGATCTTCGAGGCGTAGCAGATAAATGGGGTAGTTATGATTTCAGGTGGAGGAAGATGAATGGGGTGAGGCCTGAGGCAAAAGAATATAGTTAAAATTAATATTTCTTTGCCCTTTTTTTACATTTAAGTGAAAATAAATACATATCAATCCAAATATTTCATTTGTTATTAGGCAACTAAAAGAAAAATCAATAACAGTTACACAAGAACTTGACAACCCCTCATGAAGTTTGTAATATGGGTACTTGTGGGACATTTTCTGCCTCAAATGTCTTGTTGTTGAGTGATCTTGAATATCCCTCAGTCATCCATGTAGCTTTGTGGTACAGCACATTAGTCTATACAAAATTTAAAATACTGATGGTAATATTATTTCTTTAAACCCTAGAGAGTCTCAGTGTCCTGAGATCACTGTGTCACTGTGATAATTGTTTCTAATCATACCAATATGATATAAAATATTGGCTGAGTGAGCCACCATGTGGGCAATAACTATTACTACAGGTCTTAACTGGCAAAAGTGGGCCTGTTTGCCAACTGGACATAAACCGCTTACAAAAATCACTCAAACACATGTTCAAACTCATATATTATTTATTACAATTAAATATTTTTCTTATATTACAGAGGTCCATTTGAAACCATACAAATAATCTGTGCTGTGATTAATATTTCCAAGATATTTCCAAAACACCATGCAAAGAATGAGAACAGAAATTCACATCAGAAGAACCAAAGTTTGGGGGGGGTTACACCTTGGGATAAAGTTAAATTCATGTTTCAATACCTTCTCCTTTCTCTCTTTTTGGTGCAAACATTTCTGTATGGTGATTCAAGATCAAACCAGCGTCGACTGAGAAAAATGAAAGGCATTTGAAAGGTGGGTAAAAACAACAGCTACTGCTCTGTCCTCTTCATGGAAAAAATGCTTGGAATATAAACGGGTTAATGGGAACAGGCACAGAGGACCAATTAAGACATAAGTATCACACATCTTGATTAATTATTATTAGTCTGCTGAGTGATTCCCAATGCCACAATATGTACTTTGTGTGGTTTCTAACTCTGATCCAAAACATCCACAGGGATTTGAATTGCAAAAATAAAGCAAAACAAATGTAGTTTACCCAAGTCTGCTTTGATGTATTGTGTATTTGTGGTCTCTCCCACTGTACATGCATCATCCGTTAATGTTTTAGTCAGTGGAGATAGTGTGCTATAATCTTGATACAAACTGATTTATTGATGAAGACAAACTGAAATGTAAGGGTCTAAACATTTGAGGCAGGATGTGAACATTTTCAAGTGATACTCCACCCAAAATCTATGGTTTGACTTCAAGTCTCACCCCTCTTAAGGTGGCAGTTAGTTGTTTCCTCCTTCATGTAGAACAGCGCTTGTCGTCAGCTTCAAACATGATGGATGCAAAGGATTCAAAAGAGGAGTAACAGATTTTAAAAGTCTCAAAATCTCTTGCAACATTTTAAGTTTTTTTCTCCATCCATGTCTTTAATAACCCACACTAAGTCTGTGCTGCGCAATCAAACTCCGTTAAGCACTACAAGAAAGATGTGCTTTTAGCTGTATTGAAGCAACATGTGTTTACTATGAACAACATGAGCGTACAGACAACAACTAAAAGGATTATGATGTGTTTGTGGATATAATGACTTTTATACTTTTTGTCCTGTAACAACATAAATTCATTAATAAAATCTAAGCTAACTACAGCCACTGTTCTGAGAAGCACAAACTCACAACCATTAGGTAAAAGTTAACTGATTTGGGAAATAAGCTTATCATTTTCTTGTTGAGAGTTATTTCAGAAAATTAATGCTAAACTCATGTTTGTAAACTAAAAAAGAGCCTGCAGATTATTAGCTTACTTAAGCATAAAACTAGAAACAGGGAGCAACAGCTTTTGGCATACTTGCTATTTTTATATTTCCATTTTTATAGACAACACATGAATAAATGAGTGTTACAGTTCCAGGATTTGGGGGGTTTTCCATGCAATTTTTATGCTGAGCTAGGATATTTGGATGCTAGCTGTAACTTCAAATCAAATCATGTCTGTCTTACAGAAACACAGATAGAAATGTCTGCAAGGTGTGTAGCCTCATAGATTCGTAAAATAGTTTGTTAAAAGACATTTGAACAGCTACGCATGCACTCTATAAGTTACACAACTGGCACGCTACAATGTTAGCTTAAAGGTGTACTATGCAACTTTTTTTACAAGCCTTTGAACACACGACAAGACAGCTCTTGATACAAGGAAACAGCAGTTTGCAAGACCTAACAAGACTTTTAAATTTTACTTAAAATCCATATGATTATATCTGTAATGTTTACAACAGCACAGAGGAGCACAAAGAGCAAACTGCCCTTCCAGACTATAAACCCAAAATTATATCTGAAAAAAGCTGCATAGTTCACCTTTAATATGCCTTTGTTTCTGTTAGCTGATTTTTTTTTAACTTCCTGTGGCACAAAGTGCATACGGTCTGTCCAAAATCCATTGCAAAGGTTATTTTTTTAGCACACTCAAATACCAGAACACACCCCCACCCCAAAAAAGACAAAAAACCCCCCAAACCCAAACAAGTAAAAAAGGTAGGGGAATTTTTCTCCAAACACATCAGAGATCACAGATGTTCCCATTGGAAAGGAAAGGACTAGTTGACTTGGGTATATTAACAGAACGCGTGTATGCAAGGTGTGAAGATCATTTTCAATTTGAATTGAACTTGGGCAGACTTTTGTCACAATGAGCATTGATTCAGGATCAGTTTTGCCTTTTAGATTACATGATTGTGATGGACACGGGATGCATCTCAAGCATCTAGGAATCAAGATCAGCACACTAAAAACCTTCATTACTTCAGGCTGATATCGGTACACATTTCTAAATGAAAGGCTGGGAATGTTCTCTAAGGCAGCAAGATCAAGGGCACAGGCTAATGGCAAGGTAAGTTTGAAACATTGTAAAATTCGGCTTTTAAAGGTGAAGAGGCAAAGCTTTATCATCAGAGGAGGAGTGAGAGGACAATCACAGGGAGCTGGGAGAGAGGGCAAGGTACATATTTGTCCTGCAGGTTAAGTTTCTCTGGTCACATGTTGGCATGTTTCCTTCAAACTGTATCCAAGATTCTTCCAAAAAACCATAAATGATTCCTTAAATCCGCCTAAAGGACCTCAACATCTCAGCACAGCATCTAATAGGTTTGTATCGGGCAAGCAAGCTCCGTCAGTCACAAAAAATACTATTGCAAATGACTCACACATGTTTCATTTTAGACAGTGCAGCTAAGAAGGAGAGGCAACCTCGACCTCCTCTCTAATTAGGAATGAAAGCCACTCATCTAAAACTCTATTCTTTAAAATTATCTTTTGAAAATAAATTAGATTTTCTCAGTACAGAAATAAATACAAATCTTCTCTCAAACATAGGAATGAATCATCATCACAGATCTAAATGCTACACTGAATACATCACTCACCATCTCATCGGTGAACAAACAAGAATATAGGTGACTAACTGATGCCATCTGTCGTGAACAGATACTCATCCAGATATATAAATGCAAATATACAGTTAGCTGACACAGGATGTCAAATGACATCTCTGGCAAACAGCTTAGAGAAAGTAAAATATTCCTAAGCATTGGCAAAACAAAACTCCACCCAATGCGGGGCTCACTGGACATCTTTTTACTGCCAGATCAAATAAACTGAACTGTGCTTTCTTTGTAGAGTGCAAGTCAGTACTAAATTGTGAAAGTCACCACTGAGGTTAATTCCAGAGTTACAGATATGACATAAAAGCTGTAATTCTCTCCACATCATTGTTTGCTGTGCAGGTAGTTTATCAGTGGTAGTACAGTTGAACTTAATCGAAACCTTTGAATTCAAAACCTTCCTCACGGCTGTCTTCAAGTTTATCACATAATCACAATTAAATTATGATGGAATTAGAATTGGGGCTTATGCTAACATGCTTTCTTGAAAAGTTGTACATAAAAATACAGTTGCCATCACGTCTGGCCAGTAAATATGTGGCTGGAGCCAATAGCTAGTTAGCTTAGCTTAGCACAAAGACTGAAAACAGCTAGCACAGCTCTGTCCAAAGTCAGAGAAATAAGCCAGCGTCTGGATGTCCTTTCCTCCCGTTTTCAGTTTTATGCTACGCTATACTAACTGGCAGCTGACAGTAGCTTCATATTCATTGTAAGCAGATCAGAGTGGTATCAATATTCTCATGAAACTTTGGGCAAGAGAGCGATAAAGGAGATTTCTCAAAACATCTTGAACACAGGTGATCATACTGGAACACTTCCTTAAGACTTCTGGGTAACACTTTATAATCAGGTACACGTTTACCATTAACTAGTTGCTTATTAGCATGCATATTAGCAGAATATTGCCCCCTAATTAGTCTTTATAAGGCAATTAGTTATGTTTTGCTCTGGGGTTAGGCTAATTGGAGGATTAGAGTTATGTTATACGGATCATTAGCAAATCCCTTACTATGAATAAGTAGTAATTAAGACATTATTGAGAAATAGTACTAGTTATTGGCCAAGTGGTTGTAAAATATGATCATGAAGAATAGTTCATTTATAGGAGCTTTATAATGAGTAAAAAAAGTGCCAAAAAGCTACAAATATGCATGCTAATGAGCAAATAGTTACTAGGTGAATATGTGTACCTTCTGTATGCAGTGCCTTGTAGAAAACTACATGTTTCTGTATTTAGATAGACATCAAACAACTGCATATCATAAAGAAATCTAAAGACAAATGTAATTCAATCTTCAGTCCCTCAGAGCATTTCTTGTCTTTTCTTGGAGGACTGATGCAGCACGATATGCCTCAAATTATCTTTAGCTATCGGCTTATCATTTAGACACACTGTGTGTCTGATATCTGTCAGGCTGACAGTAATTCACACGTAACATCAACTTGTCTTCATAGCTATCAAATGTCACATTTCTACAAGCTACAGTAGCATTTTCTACAGCAGGGTACGTTCAGGTTCTTCACACAGCAGAGAGCCATGTAAGATAAAGACCATTTACACTGCCATAAAAACTCTGATACAATATGTCAGACCAGTACTTGTACTAAATAAATGTGTGGCATGTAAGCATGAACAGGAGATGTCAAAAGAAAATAAGCACATCTGTCAATCCTTCATCCTAAACTTCCAGTTCGTCTAAAACAGGCAGCAGGTAGAATCTATGTAGGATGAAACCAGAGTAACGTTATCTCACGTCCAATAGGATTATCTGTCAAGCCTCATCAGGTGCTACTGCAGGTTCTTGAGGAGGCGTCCGTAGCGGAAATCATAGACGTGTCGACAGAAAAACACCAGCTCTGGGTCGACGTCATTGGGCACACAGTGGTGGGTGGGCATGGCGTTGCCAACAACGGGTGGCACCACGAGGGAGGCGGCACTGTCATGTACGCGATCCCTACGGCGTTTTACCAAGGCACAAAATCTGGGAAAAGCACAAATACAGAACATCAAACTAAATCGCCTTCAAACTGCCTGAGAACGAAAAAAATGTGCCTGCTTTTGATGTTTAACATCGTGCATTTCTTTTTATTGATCCAGTAGGTATTTGAAACAGCATCAAAAACCAGCACTATACAGTATTGTTCTGTTTATTGTACAATCAGCAGGAAAATGTTATGTTTCAAAATCAATATCATTCAAGCACGAAAATTACTTAAAACGCTCCAATAAATGTAAAAATCGTGTCTTACCGGCAATACTGTGCCAATGTTAGAACATAGCATTTGTCTTCAATGCAGGCCACACTGTTCACATCCTGGTGACGAGATGCAAAGATCTCATTCTGGAGAAAAAGAAGGTTGTGTTTTAGTGCTGTGTCTGCTCCAAACAAACAAAAAAAAACCTCAGTCTGCACATGTAGGGACACTTTAAAAGACAACATCTGTCTGCTTCACTGCACACAACCACTTCTGCCTCACCTTTACTTCCAGATGTAAGAACAGATTCACAGGAGAAAGGTGTTTCACTTCCTCCTCCGAGGCAAAGCTCTGCTACTGCTCTAACAAACCGCTGCCATGATGTGTTTGTTGTTTGTTAGTGCAGCT
This sequence comes from Acanthurus tractus, assembly GCA_029783725.1. Classification (NCBI taxonomy): domain Eukaryota; kingdom Metazoa; phylum Chordata; class Actinopteri; order Acanthuriformes; family Acanthuridae; genus Acanthurus; species Acanthurus tractus. Next base: position 12,233,598 of record JAQNCA010000007.1, on the reverse strand, counting down.
GAGAAATGACAGGCTTTGTGTGGTTTATTGTTTTTGGAGATTTAATAAAGTGCAACTTGTTCCTCTGGGAGATTACTGACAACAGAGAGCAAGCACAACAGAAGCTGCTACTCAACATGTTTGCCTGCCTGTGTATGAGTGTTTGTTCAGTCGCTTGCATCTCTTTGAGACACATTTTCAATGACTGAGTTAAGCCAAAATCTCAAAAGTCTTCTCTTGAACTGTAATTTCATTTCGCCGCAAACTCAGTGTACTAACAGGAACATATGGAAGGCCAAAAAAATGGGAAGAGGCTCCAGAGTAATTGCTAAAAATATTAGCGGGTTACATCCTCAACTAATCCTCATATCCCACTGCAAAGTATAATATTAGACGAGAGGAAATAAGCAAGCAAAAATGCAAAGCCATGAGTGCCCATATGTAGGAGAAATTGGTCCAGATTAAGACAAATAACACCCAACACCAAGACTCTACGGGGGCACCATGATCTGAGAGCTTTTAACAAAGGCACCTACCAGCGGATTTGTTTGTTTTCATTACAAAAGTTAAAAACCCACATTGCTTTAATCAGTTTCTCATTACTTTCCCACTTCTCTACTCTGTTTGTATGTGGTATTTAGCCACAAACCAATTTGTTCTGACTGAAAAAGCAGTGACAAATGTATACTTTCATTATGAAAAAGAGATGAGTAAAGTAGAAAACTGGGAACTGTAGTATTTAGTCACTGTAAATATAGGATTTTTTGAGGGACTATTTTCAGCTGTGGATTAATACGTTTGGTGCTCTGGTAGTGAGTACTTACTGTACCGCAGCAGGACTCTGTGTGTGTTTGGCATCTGTGTGCGTGTGTAGGACTGACTCAAAATAGACTACTGTGGCCCGTGTTTATGATAATGATGGGATAAGTTCAGTACAGTAACGTGTGTTATTGTTTTTAAATGTTTTTGGACAACAATAAAGGTTTATGACATGGACAAAGACGCTGTATCAGGGCTGGTATAAACAAACACACAAGACGCACTTGTGCTTGGGATGAATTCATTGTTTGATTTGGAAAATTGATGGGATTTGCTGACATAAAGGGAAACAATGATTAACATAAACATAGAATATTATTAGCCTTTTAATTTAAAGTGTCAACAAGCTTTAAAAATAGGTTTGACTGATGGTTCTGTTACTATCAACTGAGAGACCTTAAAGCTGACATACCATGAAGCATAAATATTCCAGCCACCCTTACACATTTAACAAAAACCTGTCGGCCACTGAAAAAACAGTATAAAGCAATTTAATTCTCACCTCACAATGTACACTGGGGTTGCGTCCCCCCTGTGTGTGTTCTGGACGGTAGTACCAAAACAAACTCATCATCAGCTCTCCTGAGGAAGGAAAAAAAAACAACACAGACAGTTCACTTTAGTTCTCAAGGCTGCTGTTACCACATTAATTCAGCTTCTCTACTGGAGGAAAAATAGCTGAGGGCATTCATGATGACTGCTGTAGTTTAGTCATCCAGTATTCCCAAAGAGTGGTCAACATGTCAATTCATTGCAGGAAATGGATAATTTATTTATAATGCAATAATAATGATTTATTCTCCTCAAAAACGGTCTCAGATACCACCAGTAACCAATGCAGGTGGGTTCAACTTGGGTGTGAGTGAAATAGCAGAGTCCTTAATTGGCTCTGAGATGCTGTTTACAAATTGCCGCAATCTGATTGGACTAAACCCCCTCCCCAAGCTTGTGTGAGCTGTAGTTGCTGTTTGACCGCAGTAACAACGCAACTGCTTCCTCGCAGGGATAAGGGGTAGCCTTTCCTTCTCTAAACATCTTAAATTCTGTTTATTTAAAGTGGCATAACATAGAAAAACATCGTTTAAACAAATCTTCATCTCCTCTGGTAAAGTGTTTCCAGTCTGTTAATTGTAGCAGAGCAGCCATGTTTCCTTTTTGCCTTCTGCTAAAAGTCCTGCTAGCAGTCACGCGTAACAATTCTGACCTGTCAACAAACTGTTCGCAGCACCTCTAGCCGCAAACATGCTGCAGATGTATCGCCACTGCTTTATTACAGCACAGCATAATGTCAATTAGTGGTTTTGATAGTTGGCTAGTCTGAGAAGCCTCCAGTGCAGCAGGTGTCCTACCTGAATCTGGCTCTTCCCACAGAGCTGAGATCTTGGCCACATAAGGCAGAGATTTCTTCCTGGGTCCAGATTTCAGCAGAACAGTGTCTCTGACCCGAATCAGCTCCCCGTCCCTCTGAACCCCATCGAAACACTTCCTCAGCACCAGAGTCTCTTCTTCCTGGAAACACAAGCAGCAGGAAATTCTGACTCCTTAAACAGCCAGGAACTGAGATGCTGTGATAGGCTGTGAAGTAAAAAGCTCCAGGATGTGATTTGTATTGAGCGACTTGTGTGTATCGGCAGAAATGTGGACACTCAGGTGCCTCTATGTGACAGTGACGTATGTGTGATAAATCATCCCAAACTCTGGACAGTCGAGTTAAATTACACCATATTTAATTACTAGTGGCACCATCGTGGCTGCGTCACAAAGAACCAGCATGACTTTCTCAACGTACCACTGAGAAAACCTCCTTCTGAAAGGGCGGGCCAACTGGCTGCCAGCCGTTGGTGTTTTTTTGGCGGCTGCTCTTCGGCTGCTTGGCAACCGTTCGCTCTCTGACGCTGGCTGAGCTGGGCTTCTGCTTCTTGTCTCTCTTAAGAGGGCAGACAGCCGGGCTGATGCTGCCGGTGCCGCGCGCGCCAGACCGCGACCCACTGGGCGACTTGGCACTCTGCGGACACTCCTTCGCCACCTGCAGCGGAGGCTGTGGTTGGCTGGGGTCGGACAGCGGAGTCTGAATGTGGGGCACTGATTGGCCGGCTGGAGGCACAGTGGGAATGGGGCAGCCAGTGAGGATTCTGGGGTTGGGGCAGATGGGAATGGAGGAGGGACTGTGATGGTCGTTGAGGGTTGATGGGTAGTCGTCTGAGGAAGGAGCAGAAAAGAAAATGTAGTAGAGCAAAGGACAACATGTACCGACCCTTAAGAGGCAGCTACAGCGATCAACAACGTCTAACAAGGTTACATAATAGACATGAAAGTAACTCAGTTGTTATTAGTTCTGCTGGAGCAGTAGAAAAAACAAACAGAGCTTCAATTAGGGTCAATTACAGCCTTTAACAGGGCAACAACACACACACAGACACGAACACAGACACAAGGGACATCCCCATAAAGCTGAAAGTTAAAAACACAATGTTTATTGCGTAGAATAACAAGAACAGGCTGTTCACACTCCCATGACACAGTTGTGGTGATGAAATTAAGGTGAACTAATGAGCAATTTATTTCAGTGAGATCTCTCGACTTCCTGGATCTAAACTTCATAAGAAGCTTTTTTTTTTCCTTCATTTTGATTACATTAATTTAGCATCAGACTATTTGGTTTACTGTAAGTCAACTACACAATTTGCTAATACAGGTTATATATCATTAAACACATTCCCGTGTTTTTTTTGCTGCAAGGTAATAGGATTTTATGAAAAACTGAAAAAATGAACTATCCAACAGTGTAACTATAGGGCATTTTTTAATAGTGGGACAAAACTACTTAAAGAAAGACGGTGTAACATTTACTAAACTGTGACAAAAAGCAATGATTACACAATACTTGTATGTGCTAAAATGCAACATAACAGTAGCACAAGTACAACAGAATTGTAAAGTGAAGCCAAAACAGCAAATCCCCTCCGCTTTTAATTTGCAAGGGTGTGTTTGTTTGGCTATAAGGTTGATGTATTAAACTTTACAATTCTGTTGCATAGTGTAGCTTTAAGTAAAGCATCTGAATACTTTTGCCATTGCTGCATAGAAATATTACCACATCGTGATCTTTTATTCCAGCTGCACACACATACACGTGCTTTCACTGGCTAATTAGACCATCACTCGAGCGTATGTTGAGTGAAGACTTGCTGGGAATGACAGGAGGTCACCAGAGACCATGTGCCAATAAGGTATAAATTGCTTTGCCACAACAAGTACAACAATACAAACAGGAGACCTAGTGAGATGTCAGTCAAATCTGACTTCTACACGCCCATTCAGTACTGACAAGAGAAGAAAAAGTGGCAACACCTGTGTGGGTGGACTGCAGGCCTTTCCGCCATTAGTCATTTTGATTTGTCATGGAAGAAAAGGTGTCACTAAACATAGACAATGACTGTGGCTGCATTTCAGGAGCAGAACAGTTTTGTGTGACGGTCGCAGACTGAACCAGGTCAGCACTGACAGCTAATGACATAATGTTTTTAATTTTGTTTCTAATTATTTTCCAGTAAAGTTTTTACTGGAAAATAAATAGAGAGATGGTCAAAACAAATAAGATTGTATATTCTTGTAAAATATTTTTTTGGAAAACAATTTGGTGATAATATAATTTGACTTCCATTGTCATATTTTTGGCATTTTTCTGTCATCTTCACTGCATTTTCCTGAGGCCATCCTAATACCTTAAAGTCTTGGTGGTCTTTATGAGTCGTGGTATTATAGCAGCAGCTGTAGCAGTGGCTCTATATTAACATATATGATATATAAAGATATAAAAAGATATAAAATGATGATAAAAGAATACAAACATGGCATTAAATAGCCATTCCTGGACTGCAGTAACACATCATACTATGTCAGTAATGTCTAAATAACCTGTGAAAAGAGATGAGGCTTAATAAAACTTTGTTAAAGCCTAATCCAGTGTGATCAGACCTATTTTTTAAGTCTCTCCTAATGCCAACATGTACAAGGCCCAGACAAGCAGCTAAATATAATTTAGATATTTGTTTTTATGATTTACATTCTTTTTTTTTTCTATTGTGAGAGATTAAAATGTCTTCCATGAAAGAGGCCTTTTTAAAAGACCTAAATATCTCCACTGAGATGGAAGTTGACGGGGCTCTCATAGACAAAAGTCTCGGCCCTCTCAGCCTGACCTGCTTTTGGCTGCTTGAGACCACAGAAACCGAGAGAGAGAGAGAGAGAGAGAGAGAGAGAGAAAGAGAGGGAGAGAGAGAGAGAGCAGCTGACGTGCCACAGCTCACTGGTGTGTATTCATGTGTTATTAGTGTCGTTTCGAAGTCACGTTCAGGTGTTTTTAACCACACAGACACACACTCAGTGAGGCACACACATGTAAACTCACACGCACTGACATTACAAAGAGTTTTCCTGCTCCGGTTCACATTTTTGACTCGAGCACAGTAACTAACAGCTCACACTGCAGTTCCTACAATCAGCTCATTAGGTTTCAGCTGCACAGGCCTCGTATTCACTGTCCAGCAGCTTGTATTCAAACTTAGACAAAAGAGGTCTTGCCCTTTATCTGATATTTTTTTGTTACTTCCCACTCAAGTGACATTCCAAAATGGGAGATTAAAAATGCCTGACATAATAGCTATTCTCAGCACATTGTACTGCCTTGGCAGCCAGATTGGAGAGGGGGGGTACGACACTGCATACAAAAAACCTAATAACTGTTGTGTGCTCATGAATGTTTAATACTTAAACTTATTAGGAAATTCGACTGTCTTATTGAAAGGGGTCAACGGTTTTACACACAAGGTTCAGTTTTCTTGTCATGACGAGTGCCGCTCCGCCTGTGAAAACAGTTTAATTTCTTTCGTGGCTCTGCGGGGAGCTCTCTTAAGTGTGAGAAAATAACTCTGAAAATGTCACTTAACAACACTAAAATTGCTGGGGTGACCTTTTAATCAGCCCTCTGTGATATTTGTTCTTCACCATTTAACACAAATGTGTGTGAACTGGTTTTGATTTACCACCAAAAAAACCCCTTTTTCTATTAAAATATCAGCACATGAATGGCTTTTTTAAGAGGTGACACACAAAGCCAACCCTATTTCTCCCTTTTTTTCTCTTTTGCATTCTTCCTATATCTGAAATTTGGCCGTAAAGAGAGAGCTAAAAGGTGTTCTGCCTGAATTCAACCACACACCTTAATACAGTCAGAATTTTAGAGCACTGACTTGCCCCACTTTACAAGTTTATCCTTGAAATAACTTTTTTTTTTCCTGTGGCTGTCCTATGTTTCATGTAATTTTAATCACAACACTTTCAGCTGAAACAGGTAAATTAACTCTATGCCACAATAATAAAGTAAGTAAAATGATTTCAGCTGATGTGGCAGAAAACTCCTGAAAAACTTCACTACCAGACGTCAACCTTCAAGCTCAAGTTTCCGGCTGAGTTCACCTTCACTTTTCACTGCCACCTTTTCCTCTGCCGCAGCAG
>JAQNCA010000007.1:12199310-12213880 GCA_029783725.1 Acanthurus tractus | reverse complement strand
CAGAATAGTGATAAAGATAAGACACCGGTGCCACATGGAGAATCAAAACACAACTTCAGTACAGACTGTGTGAGGAACACATGAGAAAACACATCAAGCTGAAAAGCATACGTTTGCTACACCACAGAAGAGGTAGTAAGTTGTTATTTCTCAGCCTCAGCATGTAGCCTACAGATGTAGAGATGACAGTTCAGCACTACAGAGCAGATACAGGACAGGAAGTGTAATTATCTGCTTCTACTGTTCGTCTTCAAAGAGACGGGGCAAGACGCCAGACAGCCTGACTGGCAAGCAGGGGAAAGAGAGAAAAAAGAGAAGAGAGGCAGAGAGAGGAAGAGAAAGCGATGAAGACTGAATTCAGAAAAAAAAAAAAATCGAAGCAAAGCGGCAGAGAGGAGTGGAGAAGTAGAGAGGGAGTCTCACACCTCACATTTCATCAAGTGAAAGAAAAGTCAAACTTGGTAGAAATCAGTGGGGCAATTTTTCCCATTCACTCTCCTGCTTTTCTTTGCTTGACAGCTCCTCGGAGATACAGACGTTTGACACAGACTTCCTGAGAGAGCTGGCTTGAACAAGAGAGAGGAGAAGTTAGAGGAATGTGTGAGAGACAGCGACAGAGGGGAAGAAGGAGGGGGTCAAAAGACAAGAGAGTGATGGATTGAGATAGCACAGAGAATGGAGACAGAGAGAGATTGTCATCATCATCATGAACAATGACTCTCTAAAAGAGGAGGCCCGTTGCTGGATTTTCCACCCAGCTGAGGACAGAGCGAGGAGGGGGCGGCCGCCCGCCTGCCCACCTGCCGGGGCCTCAGTCATGCTTTTAGCATCTGCCAAACTGAAGGACACTTGGTGCCATGTGCTTTTCTCTAAAGGAGCCTGACGTTTGTCAGTCACAGTGAGGGCTTCTGTTCTGTACGGCCTCAGCCAAACAGGGTTTAATGTCCCCCTTCAACACACACACACACACACACACAGTCCAGCCCCATGTAAACAATCCTAGTGTGTGTGACTGTGTGTGTGAGAAGTGAGCGAGACCCCGGCTCTGAAAGCTCCACATCCACTGCAGCTGTGGGCCGGCCAACAGCTGACACTGGGCTGTGGGTCTGTGCTCTCTCTCTCTCTCTCTCTGCTTCCTTCCCCACCAACCCCGCCTCCTCTTCTTCTATGTTTCCATGAAACAGACCTGTAATTTTCACAGCTGTGTCTCGGCACTGTGCCAGGGCGAGTCAGGGAAAGAGAGAGTGAGAGAGAGTGAGAGAGGGGCTAGCTAAGGGCTTTCAGATGAGCAGAGGCTACAGCACAGCTCTGCTAATCCTGAGACAAGACTCAAACCAGGAAAACATTCAAGCAACTGCAAAATGCATCAGCATTCTGAGGTATACAAGCGAAGCTTCAGTTAATTATATGATAGTCATAAAGCATATTTTAGATTTACAACATGGGCCTTATTCATGTAGTTTTTGCCATTATGTCTACTGTTTTGAGAACTCACCAACATTGCCACAAATGAATCAGATAATCAGAGAGTTTGTAATGAGGTCACCGGTTTAGCTAGATTATCTGAATGTGATATTTATTTAGGGGTAAAATCGAAAACGAGGGCACCCAAAATGACGGTAATCACCTAAAATTGCTGGGAATCTGTTTGCACGCACAACTAAGTAAATACAGTGAGTCAAAGTTGAAGCCGGAAGTCAGTCTGTACACTGTGATGCATGTTTACAGTGGACATGACCCTGGGGGTTTTATTATGCGACCGTTGCCCTGTTGGCCTCCTTTCTATTACTATCTTACTACCCTTACTATCATATTCCCAAATCTGAGCCAATTTTGTCCAAAAGCTCCGGACATCTTCAGAGTTTTAGTTGGTAGGTAAAGTGCCAGGGTTCAACTGGTTAGGGCTCATTTTGGTTAAAGTTTTTGTAGAAAAATGAGCTATTGAAACACTATAAATAGGACAACAAAAGGCCTTTGAGGGGGGTTCTGCTTTATTACCTAATCTTTAAAGGGCTTCACTATGTGTAAGTCTAGCTTTTCAAACTTTAATTCTTTGAAACTTTGGTTTCAGAGGCAAATTTTAGGGAAAACATCAACTGTGGCTGAACATTTTCTGAGGTTGTTTTAATCCCTGAGAAGTGCCTGTTGGGGTGCTTCTTGGGCCACAGTCACACGAATACCTTTTCTTATTAAAATGTGAATTGTTTTCTGTGTTTACACTGAGCCTCCATACAATTACATTTTAGAGGCCATAAAATGGGGCCTTTTGAGAACTCTGATGGCACTGTAGTGTAAAAACTCTGGGATTTCATTGAAATGATGCCACAGACACTCATGTTTGCTTCCTTAATTGTCATCATCAATGAGGACGCACTCTCTCCTAATCAGGAAGGAAACAACATCAGCCTTGACTACCAGCAGTTAATTCAACATGGAAAACAAATTAATAAATAGGCGTTGCAGACCATGTCGTATATGCTACCAGCTGTTGTACTGAGAAATTCTGAATTTATAATTAAACTACTGCCTACATGTGCAGGAGGCGAGCACTTACTCAAGTGTTTTGCAACTCTTTACATCGCAGTGTATGTGAACGGTCATTGCATTTTGTGCTTCCAGGTGTGTTAGTATAGATGGAGATATTTCATTGCTTAAAAACAGTTTAAAGGGAGGCTGTTTTATTTTCAAAATGCTGTTTAAAATATAATCATATTAGTGTGGGTGTCCCTCAGGCTGCACCCACCAGTAAGGTTGGGCAAACTGAGCGAAGCCTGAGAAGCACAACCCAGGGCAAAGAGTCCTCAAAGCTCAGCTTGTTGCTGCTTGTTAAACTTCTGACTTTCTGCCTTAAAAAAAATCATTGAAAATGACTTATGAATATTTCTCATCAACTCCCCTATGCTTTCACCTGGATTATAAAACTGAACAGAAGAGGACCAGGTTCAGAGAGTTTTCGATAAGAAAATAGAAAACTGTATGAATTCTAAGTTTCTAGTGGAAATGATCCCATTTTGTCTGTTTTGATTATTTCAGTTTTGTTGAATTTCTCAATGAATGTGGGAAGAATGGGGGTTTATTATGGGCCCAGCAGCTCATTTTTGCCTCTGGGCCCCCTAAGGGGTAATCCAACCACAATCTCAGCAAATAGCTTAGTGAGTACAGCACAGTGTTATTATTGCAATAGGACTGATGGCTATAATTACACAAGCAAGATCCAAGTTGTAATAAACCTCAATCTTAAAATTTGATTAGCAAAGAGACCTGAACACACAACATACAGTTGTAACCAGTCTTTTATGCTATAACTTACATTTATTGAGCTAAAAACAACCAGCTCGGACATTTGAGACTCTATGCATTTGAAACTTCCCACTGATTTACAGCCCTGAATGCAGCCAAGCAAACCTTGCCCGAATGAAGTAATTTAATAAAGCATCAGAAACTGACAGCACTAGATTAAAAAAAAAGTTAAAAAAAAAAAAAAAAAAAAACGAAAAACAAACAAGGTAGTTTGTACTGAATAATATCCAAAAAAGCTCAGTGATCTGTGTGTGTTCCTGTTAGATGATCTTTAACATCACTCTGTGGAGAACAACAGTGTGACTATGATATGTGTTTTGGAAAAAAGGGATGTGCCAGTGATTTTCCAATGCAACTTAATGAAAATAAGGTCATTCATACTGGGAGGGACGTTGTTTTTAATTTCAGGAACTATTTTCCAACAGTAAACATAACATTTCTTTGCATTTCATTTGCAAGATGAAACACACAATAATGTGTATAAATTATAATATGATCATATAAGTCATATATATAAACAGCAATGCTCTCACACTGCTAACACCTCTTCTGTTAAATTCTCTGCTGAGCACAAGTGGTCTGTTTCTGAGCAGGAAGCATTTGTCTCCTATGGGACAGCAGGGAGGACAGTGTGTTTGGGTGACAGGAGGCACGCTCTCCTCCTCCTCCTTCTCCTCCTTCTCTCTCTATGGCCACAACAGGACACTTCTTCAGGAATAATGGGATTATGTCGGTGATTGATATCCAGCTTTATGGCTCACGTGTGGGCACTGCACCTCTATTCAACTTGCTGCGATGACAGGCTCATCAAAGTAGGCTCTGGAGAACTGACTAGACTCAAATCTACCCAGTCCTCCACATCCTGAAGCTCTATTGTCATGCTTTTCTGTTCACGAGAGGCTTTACAAACACCATTATACTGAAGAACTCACCAGGCAACTTGTACGTCATGCATTGTAACCCTGATGTCATGTCAAAACCTGCGCTTTTCAATGGGCTTTTACAGCAGGAGAGATCAGCTTTTCACATTTCAGATGGTTTAAAAAAAAATAAGGCTGCAACTCACAGTTATTTTTATCAGCAATATATCTGATGAGTATTTACTTTAACAAATCACTGATTTGTGTATTCTATTCAAGAGCCTCCATAAGTATTTCCCAGAGGCCCTGGTTGAATTCCTTAAATTTCTTGGTCAGTTCGGCCAACACGGGTTAAAGAATCATTCAAATCGTTTACAAAAATAAAAGCACCAATACAACAGTGAGAAAACACCCTCTTACAAGTGATGTTGAAAGTGGGATCTTCCGACAGAATTGCACCTCCTTTATAGTTGTAGGAAAGCAAACTACTAAGGGGAAAACTTCACACTGACAATGACACTGTTGAGTCTGCGTCTGAGTCAAAATGCACAAAGACAGAAGGCAAACACATACACAGTCAACACACAACGTGTACAATTGTCAGTGGATAACCGGAGAGGTGACAGTGGGGGACTGACTCATTTTCTGAAATAAATTTCACAACTATCCTTCTTTCACTGTGGAAAAGCATGAAACCTTTGTTCACCTCTAGAATTGACACTTTACATGGGAGGAAGAACTACTACTGAGAGTGCAGTTCAGAATTGAAAGTCTTAAATCGAGACTAGCTGAGCATTTCCAGTGAAGGGAAAGCCCAAATCATTTAGCTTCTCAGCCTATCAGAGGGTCCGACATACAGACAAGGAATCCCTGTTAGCTATGACCAATGGCCACTCCTTCCTGGGGGATCTTCTTTCTCTCTTAACGGTTCATTTTGACAGTAGGGAGTCATTTAAACTGCCTCCTGGTACTTGCAAGTACAGAATTGTTAACTGCAAAAAAGTACTTAAATACTCTTTATGCAAGCAGAAGCAGTGACAGCGCATACTGGGTTATTCTTACATAAGAACAGACAAATAAAGAGCATAATAATGTTACATCTGATCAATTAAGAGCTAATTTCAACTGCTTAATGGATTTTTAAGTAACTGTACAAGCTCTATAAAACGCATCATAATTTGCAGTAGCTCATTTGATCACAGGGGGCCTAAATCTTAATCAGTAATAATGTATCTGACAAATAAATAAATCAGTAGTGGGCACTGTAACTATTAAGTAGCATAAAAATGCAAAAGCCAAAGTATAGTTCACTTACCACAAAACTGTACCCAAGTACATGGGTAAATGTAACTGAAGTTTAAACAGTGGAAAAGACAAAGTGCTACATCTATTATAACACAAAACTTTGAAATATCCCAATTTTAAGTAAATTTTCTATGTTTTTGTTTAAAAATCAACGCAAATGAGGAGTCATTCACCACACACTGTTGCTGTTTCACTAAACCAACAGATTAATCGGCTAATCAAATACAGCAAAATACCAGCAGGACCTTTAAGAGTCTTTACAGTTGTCTTGGTGGCTGAAAACTGAACGCTACCGCACTTATTTCGCATCAAACACTCTTCATCCTTTTATTAAACATCTCCAATTGTATCAATTAACCTCCAAACACAAACTCCGCAGCGGAGTCGAGCCTCAAACTTGACTCGAACAGAGAAGCTGCTTGTGTGACATTTTCTGCGATCACGAGCTGGAGCCTGAGCCGAGGCTCTCTCTCACACACACACACACACACGCGCGCGCGCGCACACACACTCACATACATACACACACCGTTTACGCCACAAAAACGACTGTGCCACCTGCACGAGAGGGGGTTAACGAGAAGGCTGACAAGAGATCTCCAAAAGTTTCACAAGCAAAAAGCAGGGATGCGTTTACGTGTCTGTGGCTGACACATTATTATTCCAGCCTCTGAGCTGTCTCATGGCTCGATCATGTCCCGCCTGACACTTTCAGTTTTGCCCGAGAGGAGATAAGAGTTGAAGTCTGTTGTGTCTTACCGCTTTGTAGATGGAAATTAACCCTGACAGAGTCGATTTGAAACAGGGGGATCACTTCCACAGGGCGACAGGGTGATGCGTCAGGTGTACGCTTCCCGCAAGTGAAGGAGGAAAACGACTCATGTTGAGTTGATCGGCTGAAGCCTGTGTGTGTGTGTGTTTTTAAACTCCAAACTGCGCTGCTCCGTGCGCTACGCGTAAAAAAAAAACCTCCAGTCGGTTCACTTTTGTCTAAAATACCGTTTCAAGAAACGAATCGAGGCATGCTAAGGATCCAGCAAGCTCCTGCAAACTACGGCTCCACTTCAGCGTGTTTTTACATAACAGCATCATCCGCTTTTTTTTATGTTGACGCATCATGTAGCGAAAACATGGAGTTTCTTAAAGGGCCACGGACGCGCCGTCCACATGTCACCGTCCCCAGCAGCTCCTGCTGCGGCTGACAGATGGCTTTCACCTAGTTAATGTCTTTAAGCCCTGTTCTTTTGACACTTGTGTTAACCCTGGCAGCAGTGACTGAAAGGGCTGCTCAGCGCTGAATGAAGGATCTGTGGCTCATGACCAAAACCTGCTCTGACATGTGACCGCATGGTGCCTCATCTGGAGTGCTGATGTGCAGGAGTTTACTGTCTTCCATGTGAGTTTTGTGTGCTACTTTTCTACACAATCATTTTATGCAGTGAAACCATCTAATTTTGACTTTATAGGTTTCAGTTGCACAACAGTGAGTACAGTCAACATCCTCAAATTCAGTTTAGTTCTGTAAGTTAAAATTAACTCAGGATTAAAAATAGCCAAATAAAGGTTTATGTATTTCATCGAAAAACCACAACATTCATTTTCTCTGTTTATGATCTGAAGACAGTAGAGTCATCTGACACATAACATGACTGAAATCCACTCTTATCTCAGACAGGTGCTGTAAAAGCATGTTTGCATACATTAACATTTAGACTTCTGACCAGCAGAACAACTACTGCAGGTAGCTTTCTCCAGGCAACTCATAAAACAATATTACTATTATGACGCCATTTCTAATAAGTCATATATATATATAGCTTTACCAATGTTAAAATCCTTTTCAATTAAGCTATGAGCTATAAATTGGAACATTTTTGGGGTTGTCAGGTGGTGTGAAGTGCTAGTCTACAATGTTTATCCTTTCTGTTTCTACTGTGCCTGAAAACCCATAATACATGTTTGTAATGTACTCATAAATGCACTTTATTAAAAGCCACGAAATCTGCGTTTACAAGTTTCATCATGTTAAATTAGTAGTTAATAAATAGATACTGAGCCCCTTAACAGGATTTGTGCAACCTGCACCTCAGAACCCTATTCTTATCTTTTCTTAATAATGGGTTCTATAAATATCCATTGTAAGCCATTATTGCCTTACAACTTCATATGCTAATAATAAGACCACTGCGATATAGAAACCCATTAAGAAGGGTGCTTCATTTGATATGAGTACCATAATAGCAAATGGATTTACTAATGGTCAGTATTTCCAATAAGTCAACATAATGCAGAGGTAATAAGAACTTATATAGTCATGAAGCCTTATTTCTATCATGTACATGCTCACTAAGTGAACTTTGAACATTGTGTTCACATGAGAAAACAGCTTGTCTTTGTATGTTTTTCTGATTCTTTTATTTTTTTACTTTTGTCTGGATCTCTATTAAACCACCGCATGGCATGTTTTTTTTTGACTCCCTGCATTTGCAAAAGAAGGTCACATGGAACAAACATTTATAAGTGACCCTCTTACATAAACATCAGATTTGATGCCTATTGTAAAGAGGAAAACCTTCACTTGACAATAAGGCATTCAGTTTGCACCGTTCCCCTGCAGGGCGGAGTCCTTCCTGCTTAATAAAGAGCCATACAGCATAAGAGACAAAGAGCACTCCACTGACAGAAGTTACACAGCAGCTTCCCTCACTACGATGTGAACTCACAACCTTTTAGTTTACTTTAAAATCTCTTGTAATTGTTTGCAAAGCATTACATGATCAAGTAACCTTCTTCAAAACAGCTATCTTTCAAGTTAGCTTGCATTATAAATGCATTAGACCTAATCTGATGATAAACCTGGCTTATCTTGTATTTTGACAATGACACAAATATCTGTTAAAATGTTATAACACAAATAAATATGATGAGTTTCTATAAAATGAGTCTTGTGTGTCTCAGATGCACAATCATGACTGATGTAAACAGTCATCCTTCATCCTGTCATTGTGGTTTTGACAGGAGAAATGAACCAGCTGCCTCTTCAGGACAGGAAACTGGTAAAAATAGTTTGATTTATTGTCTTCATCAGGCGAGCATCAGTGGTATTTTGCTTGAGGTCAGTTTCTATTTTACACACAGGAATCACTGTTTACAGTGTTGTTGAATTTGCTTGAATACTTTCAACCATCAGAATTACTCAGTTTGAACATGAGGGCCAGTTCTCATGTGGTCTCTGACATTAACTGTGAACAGACATGCTCGTTCTCCTCAGCTCAAATGCAATTCTTGTAGTATTCTTACTCTGTATTTGCACCAGTGCATTTAATGAGGGACGCATCGTACATTTATCTGAATACATCTCCAAACACTAACAGTTACTTTTTTTCCTTTGCAGATTATCATTTTACATACAAAACCTGTGAACAGATTAAAAAATATGCTTGATTGTTATAGACTTAGCTCCTGAAGAGTAGCGATTGTTTCGTAGGCCTTTGTCTTAACAAACTACATTATAGTACTTCGTAAATATTAATGCGTTAGTCATATAGTACGGTATTACTATAGTTAAAATCAGCTTTTCTGCATAACCAGTAGCCTACTTTTACATTTGATACTGCAGTTTATTATACTGCAGGTACCTATATTCAAGTTAAATGATTGCAGGCATTTTTATTTGTAAAACAGCATTTTTACTTTGTCTTAATGCTCCAGTGTGTAAGAAGAAAGGTTTATTCCTAAGCAATGAAAACATAGCAGTTGTTTTTTTTACATGATTCAACACTAATGAAAATATACTTATAAAGCATTAGTTTCGGTTTCTGCCGCAGTCTACGAATAGATCCTCTTAAATCCTGCACACATTTGATGATCAAAAAACTTCTTCCACTGCTGTACATGTGTTCCAGAGAAGATTCACTTCCTCGGTCAAATCCAGAAAGTGTTGCTGATCACATCACATGTACAGGATTTGCTTATTTTTATTTTTTTGTTTGTTGTTTGAAGATGTGTTCTTACAACTCGGTTTCAGTGATTTTTCTCTGACAACAGTTCAGTGTAACTACACAGTCTGTTGGAGATACTGTTTAAATATGGCTTGTTTCATGAAAAGGGAAAATCCACTCTGAAGCAGAACTGTCATGTTAGTTTAATCACAGTCTGAACAACTGTCTCCTCTTGAACTTTCATATAAGAAGCTTTTGTTCAGTGTGATACAGAGGAACTGCAGAGACATGTAAGTTTTCTTAAATCACATCCGAACACATGTATGTATTTCAGGACCAGCACAGTCAACCCTGCTTACAGTCAGGGGTCTGCTTCATTTCTGCAGTGAGAAGAAGAAGAAGCATCTTTAGATGTGAACTGCTGCTCTTTCATCTCCACCACAGGGTTAAGAAATAAAACAAGCGACTGTGACTGCTGTTAATCCTGCAGCTTGGCGCTGAGTGCTTCTATCACAGAGAGCAGAGAATGAGACAGTGAGCCGTATCAAAGTCCGACCAAACAATCTTCTGCACATCAATCAGCCTGAGTCATTTCATCACGCCAGATGAAATGGCAGTGGATGGATTGGAGGCAATAATGATCTGTCATTTTAACAGCTGAGAAGTTTCAGCAGCAGGTTTTTCAGTGAGGGAATAGAAAGGTCCAGGTCATTCAAGTTTAAGAAAAAAGGATTTTAGAGTATCTGGGTGAAAAGTACTGCTGTCTTGTTTATGTGACATTTATTGAATTTCTTTATTTATACATTATGTGGTAAAAAGTAACAGAAGACGTCTAAGTTACTTGGCATCAGACTTTCAGTTTTCTGCTTGACCCAAGTTCAGATAACTCCTACATCTGCCGCTGTAGAGCCTCCATCTCACTTCAGTGTTATCTTTTAAATTTCTTGAAATTTGGCTTTGATTCTGAATTATTTAGAAATGATGAGGCCTTTTAAACAGAGTGCTTGTGAGATGTCAAAGGCGATCCCTTTAGGAAGTAATATGAGGACACAAATGAAAGAAATTTGACATTTTTTTTATCTACTGCAAACAGAACTACTTTATTTAATACATTTTCACTCTGTACATCTACATTTTGACAACAACAAATCTTTAGGAAGGTTTCTCCATCAAGACTGTACTGACAGAATACAATAATGGAATATATTTGCTCTCAAAAAGGAACAAACTTTTTTTCTAATGCTAATTCTCTACAACAGAATAACTGGACATCAGCTGATTTTTCTTTATTTGCATCAGAAACTGTTTCATCTGTTTGCATTGAGATCACAAGAGAGAAGTTATATAGAAAAAACTACACACATTTACATTGAGTGATCAAAGTAAAATCATGACTTTTTTGTGATAAACTGTAGTGATATTCACTGTCAAGGTTATTATTGGATGCTCTGAGGTTCTTCCCAACCAACAGTGGCCTGACAAAGTGTCCTAAAGCACTAAGCTCCTAGTCTGACTAGTCATTAGCTTCAATTACATCAGGTTAGTTAAAAGAACAATGGTTACGTTTTCACAATTCATTCTTATAACCCTTAAAATGCCAGTGTGCTTTATTAGAGGAGAAGCTAAGCAGCGGCCATCACAGTATTGATGCTAAACTCTTTGCAGCAGCAGTTTTAAAGCTCTTGTTGGAGTGTTCATATTACACAAAAATCAGCATTCATCATGTCCATGGGCCTACATAAACAATAAGACATGATGAACTAACACTGGCATTGACGGGTGCAATAATGCACTAAAAAATTTCCAAAAGTAAATTCAATGTCAACACATTAGGGGAAAATCTGCTACACTGCCTATTTATAAGGTTCAGTACTTCTAATTGTATTGTTTTATTGGCATTTCAGTGGTTATCAAATCTCTATAAGTGAAACCAGTTAACCTGTATGAAAAAAAGGACAAGGCCACTTTATTAAACCATTTGTTTTATCTTTCAGCTTGTAAGATAGCCTTCAAACTGTGAATGATTTCATGAATGTGATTTAAAACTTGTTAATAATTCTTTCACAAATAACAATACGAAAACATCCCAGCAGCAGCAGTTCAGACAGTATAAGGCCCCAGGTGTGAGTAACTGTGTTCGTTCACAGCAAACCACTCGTACAGTCTGTGGTGATCCCCATTTCTCACTTCTCTTTATTTGTACATGGTGTTGAAGGTTCGTCCAATGATGAGCCGGCGAACTTCGCTCGTGCCAGCGCCGATTTCGTACAGCTTTGCATCACGCAAGTATCGGCCCATGGGGTAGTCGTTGATGTAGCCATTACCACCTGTTGACGAGTGACAAACCAGCAGGTTGAGTGTAAAAGAATAAGATTCACACAGTATATTATTAAGACCTTGAAGCTCTTAAAGGGAGACTTCTGTATTTTTCAACCTGGACCATGTTTTTCAGTATTTTGTGTAAAATTGATTACTAGAGACAGTTGAGTAAGAGCTCTGCAGCCGGCAGCCTTGAAACAGGCTGCAATCTCATCTGTCAATGTACAGCCTGTTCACTAAAGGTGCCTGTTTTTGCCACAGACAGGCTCAGATTGTTATTCTGAGTGTCTGACGGCGTTATGGAAAGGATTCCAACAGAGAGCGACCTTTCTGTTAAAGAGTAACATCCATTTTGTTTAAACAGAAACAGCTGTTATATCACCCTCCACAGGGGAACCAAACTACAATAACAAAGCAGTAATTTTACCTCATTGTAAAACACAGTTTATTCAAACTCAAGCAAAAAAAAGAAAAAAACTTTTTTCACATCTAACTCTGTAAATTCAGGGTTTACTTAAAAAGAAAAGAGATGGTGATTGTTGGACCAGAGGAACATCAACCAAATAAGTTTTCAAAAAAGCAAACTCTTTCTAGCCTGACCAAAAAAGGTCATTATAAAAACACTACATGTCTAGAGAGCAAATCATATCCTTCAAATATATTCTTATTGAAATGAAGTCCATAAGAAGTTTAATTAGGAAATTACTCAACTCTTTCTCCTCTACACCTTAATTCATTTCTTCCACTGGTCCATCCATCCATTTATATGACATTTATATAGTAATTCCCACTTCTCCTCATCATCCGGGAGAAAATTCCTCCATGTTCACATAATGCAGTTGAGTAATCCCTCTCTCTTATACACACAGCAGCCACTCACTTGTCAGCGTGCTATTTATTAACCAAATGAGCTGCACCTGTGGAGCCCTGCTCCCAGCTACTGACAGTGATGTTAACATTAAACCACCAGCCTCACATCACAATTTTAAGTCTACATTAGAATTTTAACTTTATTTTCCATTAGTGTTTTTGTTCCTCTTGAGTGTTCAAAAAAAATATTCAAACTGGAAATTTCTGTGCAAGTTTTCATGTACTGGTAGACAACAGTGGGCTTTATGTTGAGGTTCTTACCCAAACACTGAATGCCATCCAAAGCAACCTGAGTGGCGTTTTCAGCACAATACAGGATCACTCCAGCACAGTCCTGCAATGACAACACCGGTCAACATAGTCGCAGTGTGCAGTGGCGGGATAAACATTACATAATACTTTTGGAAAAGCAAAGTAAGATGCTGACTTAGTGAATCAAAGTGTAGGACAAAGAGATAAACACATAGATAATCTCCATCCAACAATACAATATAACATCAAAAAAGATGATTATTTAAAATATTTAATCAATATCTTTGATTGACATTATTAGCTTAATATATTAAACAAAATTTTCTGGGTCAAACTATTCCAATTGAAAAGCTGTTTGTGGGCATGAAACCCATTAAACTGGACATTCCAAACAAAAAAAAAAAACAGCTTTAGAGATAAATGCACTGGAACTTACTGCATTAAACCCTGTTCATGAGGATCAAATTTAACCGTTTCAAATTCTTTTTTTTTCACTAATCATTGTTGCAATATTTAGAAAAAAATAGTACAAAACCAAATGTTGTAAAAGATTTTTTTGCGAACAAAATTTAATGATGGTAATTATGATTCAAATGTATTTTTAGCATTTTTTGCATTTGTAGCAAAATGTATTAATTTATTTATTTTTTAAGCTGTGTACCGCAGAAGTAGATGAGTGATGAAAAAAATCCTCTCACCATTGCACTGAAGTGTCCTTTATCACAAGCGCGGGCAACATTGTACAAATACTGCCGACAGGAGCTCAGTCTGGTGTACATGTCGGCCATCTTGCCTTGCATCAGCTGCAAATAAATGAAAAAATATTATTATTTTAATTTCTGTCAAAGTCAAATTACTGTTTCAAATTCTAAAGCCTCATATTAGAGGTGATACATTCTACAAAGCATATTGTGACTTTTCAAACGCTCTTGTATAAAAGTGAAGACTTGAGGTCAAACCTGAAACTGTCCGATCTTCTGTCCAAAAGCCTCTCTGACGTGTAGGTAGGGGATCGCAGAGTCCAGGACTGCCTGCATGATTCTGGCAAAGTAATGATAATGTTGAGGTTAATGTAATGTCTCATTTAAATTGACACAGGGATTTCCCTGTTGATCGGCCTCCAATATTCAGGCAAAATATGCCTTCTGAAAATGAAGATCTAGTCCTTCTAGTAGCTGATCATTGGCTGGGGGATTTAAGGAGAAATCGATGACTTGGAAATCAATTCTACTCAACTTTCTGTGTCTAAGTGTGTCTAAGTAGTAAATATAGAATTTCTAAGTGCTCTATAGAAACACTGTTTGCTGATATATCACTGCCACTGATCTCCTGCACCAGACATCCACACACTTTCACTGTATGCACAGCTGAAAAGGAGGGTAACAGTAACAACAACAACAATAATGATAATGATAACAATAATAAAAATAATAAACACTACAAATTAATGCAGAGTCAATGTGCCACTAGCTGTTTGGGCTGCAGGCAAGCCAACAAGACCCAACCGGAGACAGAGTTTACATTCAAATTATTTCCTCTGATAAAGATCGCTCTCAGGGTTTTGAGGCACAATATTTAAAACCAAAGGTTATTGGCTGATAAGCAGATACTTAGGGAAATGAATATGAGCCAGCATGTGATCTGAATTCAGGCGGCTCACAGACCGCACTATGCAAAACTGTTGCTAAATGTGGTACAAATATGCTGGAGAACTTAAAAAAAA
>JAQNCA010000007.1:12163768-12175280 GCA_029783725.1 Acanthurus tractus | reverse complement strand
GTTTGAAGGTAATTAGACATAGTGGCTGTACCATGTAATTATAATGTCATGTGACACACACAAGTCCAAAAGAATTTTTTCCCATAAGCTAATTTTGTGAAAAACGCGCCTGTGTAACAGGGGTCCATTCAGACCAAAAACATTCGGAAAGTCTAGAGGAGTCACATGGTTAAAATTTATATCCCACCCACGCAAACAAAGGTTTAAATGGACAATTCACCCACTCACATGTTCAGTGGGTCCCTCAATATGGTGTCATGCGCCACTGAGCAACCTCCATTGGAATCATTGGAGCCCTGCCTTTGATGCTGTATTCAGTTCTCTTGATAAATGCATTGGAGGGACTCACATGCACTAATGTTGTACACGTTCCTATTACCAGGTTTGACTTAGAGTTGTAGCAAGTGCTGTATTAATCCGTCGTCACCGTATAAAAATTCTGATCCAGGCCATAAAATTAAAACTTTTTGCTGAAAATCTTTCCAGACACAAACCTGTCATTGAGCCTTCAAATGTAACATTTTGGTGTTGTTGGGCCAGTGTTAAATATTTGACTTCTTTTGTCATTTTGAGAAGTGGTTTGGACTGCATTTTTCACTGTTTTATGTTCACTTGGCTCTGTTCTTCAGTACATATGCTTTTCTGTCTCATAAAGACTTTCACTTGATATACTGCTTTTTAGACACTGGGTTCTCTGAAGGTCTGTGTGGGTTTTCTGTAAAAGTTACAAAGCTTGGTTTGTGGAAATCCTTTAATGACACTTTCAGCTGCAGTTATTTTTTGGGAAACATGTCACCACCCAAGAGGACAACTTGGCTCATTGACTGTCTTTGCTGGAAACAAAAGAAACAATTTTAAAAGAAAATCTGTTTTCAACAATTTGTAAGCATCTGGTTTTAGTTTTTTATCACTCATGCATAGTGTCTGTTAGTTAGAGTAATGCAGTGCTTGTGGTATGACAACATCAGCATGCACATATGGTATTCAGCATTTTTCAAAGAGCTTTTATCAGTTCAAAGTAAGGCTCTGTTTTCTTCAATACAGATAAAAACAAAGCTCTTTCTTTCCTAAAAACAGCATTTTTTGTAGATTCATGTTTTTTTAGTCTTACTGTACTGAAACATTGCATGTTTAGTACTTATACCATGTATCAGTCTTGCAAGTGAAGATTCCCTCCATAAAGGCCTCCGGTGGCATCCATTTCACTGGCAGCATGGCACGGCCACCTTTTCTGTAATAGCTGGCTCTGGAATATGGAAAAAAAAGGAGGGTAGAGGGGGTTTCCATTTATTTTCTGTTAAGAATAAAAGAAGATAAGGTAAATACCACAAGGTCATGAACTCTGTAAGTAAATTTAGACTGTGGCCCTCCAGAGGACAATGAAATCACTTTCCAACTGGCCCTCCATTTACCACATCAATTCCAGACTGCCTGGACTCCTGTTCCAGTGGGAGGCATTATCGTGAATCATCCATGTAGTGAGTAGGTGCAGTTTCAGCATACACACCTATATATGTCTCGTGCCATGCCAAAGTCTCCAATTTTGGCTACTCTGTCAGGTCCAGGGCAGGTGAGCAGGCAATTTCTTGCAGCAATGTCTCTGAAGAATAATTTTTAAAAAAAGTCAGAAACTTTTCTAAAATGTAACTTCATGATATGTCTGCATGCCTTGAGAAATAAAAAATTACTTGATATAAAAATGGGTATGAACTGTCTTTATCTGGATGTAGGGTGTCTGTTGGCACCCTGGAAGATTTCTGGTTACTTAAATCATCACTGGATCATACACAGGACTTAAACTTGGGACACTGGGTTTGAGTCTTATGTGAAACTATAAGTCACTGCTGACATTTTTCAAAATAAAATTATTTATTTTCAGTCACAGTTCGCTAGATTTCGAAAATGGCTGGGTGCAAATTAGGGATTTCACAGACTAGTTGATTTTGTCAACTAACATTACTACTAGTGGACTCCTTGTAATATTGAGTTTGGAGGGGTCTTGATCATGTGTCGGTTTCCCAGCTTTGGTATGTGCCTCCTGTGTTTTCAACACACTGCATTAGTAAAGCAGTAGCAACAGATACATGCAAGAATGAACTATTTTAATTTTTTGTTATGCCATGTTAAATAAACAGTTTTAAGGTACTTCAGAGAAGAAAAGACTCTGACTTTCCCTGTAGGAGAGCAGTTGCGCTGTTCTTGCAGCCAAATGTTATCTCTAGTGGTGCAGACAGGCTTCCTGAGGGTTAGGTCCAATCAGATTGTGGCTCTTTGTAAACAGCCTCTCTCAGCCAGTTGAGGACTCTGCTGTTTCACTCAGCCTCAGGTTGATTCCCTCTACATTGCTTAATTCTCTACTGATTGTATTTGAGACCAGAGAATTGATCAGTTATCGGGAGAAAATATTTCATGTAGCTAATTTACTACTTGACCACATTTTGGAGGTAGTCAATGACTGCAGAATTGCAAGAGTCATGAATGCCCAAGTAGCATCTGCCAATACATTCACCCAAAAGTTGTCATGTTTCCATCTGAAAGACAATACTGACTGTTTGCTTTTGACATGAAAAGCTCAGAAAATCTATCAAATATGTGTCCCGTTATGCAACAGAGTATGTCCATGCTAATATATATAGTATATGTGAGGAAATTACTGAATTGTTGCATCATTTTCTGAACCTGTGTATGAAGTGGTTTTCCTCCAAGTATCGACAGCCAAAGGCGATGTCTCTGGCCATTTGTAGCAGCTCCCGCATGGTGAGAGAGGAGGTCTGGCCCTGGAAACAGCACAGCTCAATTTAGTGTGCCACACACACAAACACTTACACACACACACGCACATGAAGAAAGGTGCAATATAGACATACAGCTCGTGGCCTGTTCTGTCTCAGAAAGCTCTTCATGTCCCCTCCGGTCATCAGCTCCAGCAGGATGAAACGTGGAAGAATGTTCAGACTGACGCCGATGCAGCGCACAATGTTCTCATGGCTGAACTTGCTGCAAGAACAAACAGGGAACAGACAAACAATTTAGTAGGCCTGCACTTATTTGTGTTAATCATGAAAAATGCGCTGCGTGGTACCATGAGAGAAAAGACAGGTGTGCAATTAATGTCATCTAATGTTATTTAATGTTATCACAAAATAGAAACACTAAACAGAACTAATTCAAACAGATCTGTCACTGTGTATACTTAAATCCAGATTCAGTGAAAGCAAACACATATTTGACCGGAGTGACTCCAACTCAATGCATGATTTCAGCTGTACTATTTTGAGGGGCTGAGTATATATTCTGATCTAAATTAGGAAATGTTTTTTGTTCTGGATCTAATCTTGTCTTTCTGAAAACATCTTCAATTGAGCAAAAAACTCCCAACAGATGTTAGGGAAGGAGACTAATTACCGATGCATAATTAACATCATGCAAGTCATAATGAGAGTTAAACTATCTGTATTATGGTTGTTTCCTGGCATGAAAACAAATCCCTACAGAAATGATTGTCATCGACTTATTAACTGAACAAACAAGCTACTAATGATATAAGAGGCCCATATGAAAGCTACGTTGTAGTACTGAGTGAAGTTTAACATCTGGCACCAGCTCTTATTTACTCTAGTCCAGAGGAACAAGCTTAGTCTTAAAACAAAGCCAGTTGCTGTCTGATGAGTTGAGATCACAGCTGCTTCACACATGTCAGGTGTGCTCTAAGAATGCTGCATTGGATGACTCAACATGTGACCTAAATTTTTACAGCAGCCAGTAATCTTCGTGTACATTGTACATGGTGACCAGAGGAAGTATAGAGCTGCACCTCATAATCAGCGCTTCCATTAGGAAATCCATTTCATCTTGCTCGGAGCATATTTCTGGAAGAGTCTAGGGAACAGAAAGAATCAGAGGTAAGTATGCCATTGTGAAGAGGAGAGATATTCTTGAACCTAATCAGTGAGACGACTGAAAAGCAGGGGAACACATGTGGAGCCCACCCGCCTTTTCCTTTTTTACCTTGCATAGTTTTTAACCAAAAGGTCTGAGGTCAGAGACTAAAGACACTGCTTCTTTTACACCATCATCAGTCATTTTGTCCAGTCCTTTTAGTTGCTTTTATGTTTGTATGATACAGATTTTTCTCCACAACAAAGCAAACAACCTTCCTCTAAAATAGTACACTAAAAAAATCTGTCCTTTTAAGACGAACATGCATGTGTGACCTTTGGATCCAAGATGTGTTCAGTGGATTTTATCCCGTTTAGATCCACTGATGATTTGCCTACAATTTTTCCAAGAGCTAAGCACAACTTAAAAGTATCTACATTTTAAAATTTTAGTCTTTTTTGTACATGCCAAACAACGCTTGATTTGTAATTCTTTGCTAGTTATTCACTGACTCACTCATGCATTTTGACTCTCCAATTTTCCGGAATAAGCTTTTTCATTTGGGTATTGTAAGCCCAGGCAGGTAGATGATAAAAGGTCACATAATCAGCATGACTTCTGGTGAGGTGCTATCATCTAACATGTTGGTGTAACTTTTCCTAATTTACCTAACAGAGTGCAAACTGACCTTTATGGCCACCTGCATGGGATTGTTATCACCGCTCATCCCCACAACTTGTCCTTCATAGACTTCACCAAATGCTCCATGGCCAAGAGCCCTGAAAAAATTAATTAAAAAGCACAACAACTGAAGAGAAAACAATAGTACTGTTAAAGATATCAACATCAGCACAAAGAGTTAAAAAAAAAACCTCAACTTTACATTCTGACATTGTGTCCAGGTGTGCTGTACCTGAGAAGCGTTATGTTCTTGCGAGGTACTTCCTTCAGTTCATTGAGTGAGGCGGCCTTCCCTGCAAAGCAGTAGTTGGGGTTGTAATCCGTCATGATGGTGGAGGAACGGATCTTGCTCAGCTTATACTCAGGACTCTGCAGACGCCCCCTCACTGCATGCAGCTCATTCTTCCTGCGGTACCACACTAAAAGACAAGGAAGTGACAAACTCAATTTACTCCTTAGTCTGAGAAGATTTTTTAAAAAATGATCACCCTAGCTGGACCCCACACTCCCATGTAGTTGTAGAAGTAACCTTCTAACAATCTGTTTACATTAGGAGCGGTAACACAAGGAGGGTCAAGCCACATCTTACACTCGTTTTATCTCACAAGTCATGGAAAAACATTTTTTAGGCCTGTGGAAACAGGAAGTTGTTAGAAAGTGGATCATTCTGTTGTTAAGAGTACTCAACTCTGATAATGTTGCTGACCTCTCAATGGACAGTGGACATTCTTTGTCAGAACCTGGTGCCTACACTACCCACAATGCAACTTGAGCACCACCAGTTTAGTCACCGATTTAGGTATAATATGATTGTAGGGGCTAGTGGTGATACAGAGGTGTTGTAACTTGCAGATTGCATTCAACTGAATATCCCTCTGCTCACCATCCCCTTCCAAGCATGAAGAAGAACCTATGGTAGCTGCAAAACTCCCAAAAAATACCAAGGACCCTGTTTAAAACCAGTGTTTAGTTTGTCAATTGCGGCTGTAGAAACATAATGGTGCGACTTAGTGGGCTCCACATAGACGACTTGCTTTCTCTGTAGACATAAAAGGCTCACTGTAGGAAATCAAACACAAGGATTCTTATTTTCAGGTGATCATGTATTGATAAAAACATACTTATAAATATTATATTTCAATACTGCCATAATCTACAAAGAGTTCCCACCTAAATCCTTAACACTGGACTTTTAACCCCTTTTACTCCTCATCTCCAGAATTTTTGTCAATATCAAACTAGCATCTTCAAACTGACACTGACTAAGGGGATACCACTTGAGAAAATCAAACTTTATGTAGCTTCCTCTGTAGCCTCCCTATAGCCTTTTTCATATTTGCAAGCAAGCACAATTGGATGCAAAATATGAGTGGAGTTTCCCTTCAGGTTGAGAAATTTGTCCACACACCAACACTTGCAGGATGCATGTGGGATGTCCTCTCCTTGGTTACTGCTCCTAGACTGTCTGTGCTAGTGAGTTTGGACTCACCCGCCATGGAGACAGCCCACGTCCCCGATGCAGGTTGGTAGTCTGCCAGGGAGGGGGTGTTGCGTGCAGGTAAGAGGTGCCGTCGAGCCATCGCCCGGTGCAGACGCTAGGGACTCAGTGGGAGATGGGATGAGGGATGGGTTAAGGAGGAAAGGGAGGAAGAGGAGGATGGGGGGGGCATTGGGGGCATTAGGAGGAGGAGGGGGAGGAGGAGATGGGGTGCTTAGGGAACAGACTACCTCCCTGCATGGGGGAGAGCTCAGGTGAAGAGACACCATTAAGCTGAAAGGTGTGTGTGGGTGTGTGTTTTTTTTGCAAAGGAAAGCAACATGCATATAATTGCACATATGTCATGTTTTTGTTTTAGTACTCGATTTATTTACTTGCAAATTCACACAATTACACACAAGCAGTTGTTGAACACATCATACTAAACTCAATCATTTTCATAAAAAAGAGGTTCGCCTGTTTGTGTTGTGTATGTAAGTCAGCTTAGTTTGCACTTTAGTAATTATAGTACAATGTCATGCAGCTACACCTCACTGCTTTTTATTAATGATGGGTTATAATGAATGAAACAATCCTTTTATCTGCAATCAAGATCTGTCTGTCCATACAGAGCATCTATGTTGAGCTTTGTAAAAGAAGCGCAAACATGTTGCATTTTTATTTCACATACTAGCATTTTCATTGGTTTTTTGCCTTTTCTATGTACCAAATGTAGTATCTGAAAAGACCATTTATCTGATGACTAATATTTGCCAGCCTTGCTGACCTTGACCCTCCCTGATGTATCCCGTTTTCTCAAATGAATTTCCTTTTTTCATTTTTCCGAAAATATGACTGCTGTATTAACATTGATGCCCATTTCCTCAAACTTCCTCTTGAGTCCTGTTTTAATAGTCTGTGTCAGCATTAGTAAACAATTTACTACATTTCGCCAATATCAATTATCCTGGCATTCTGGTCGGCCAATGAAACCAAAAGTTTTCTTCCAGTGTTGTATTTACATTAAAGACCGCATCCATTCCACATCATGTTAGGGTCTGCTACTAGATCTTATTATCTTATTATCAGGTCACCATGGTCCAGACTTTTGAATCCATCCATTCCACTGAGTTCAGGTCACAGTGCCAGACGCAGATACAGAATCCAGACTCTATGGAGCATGTGTGTTTATGCGTGTCTGTACTTTTTTTTTTTTTTTTACAAGTTTCAACTGAATAATTGACTTTCCCCACAGCAATGCCAATGGGGAAAAATCTCCATAATTCTTTTTTGATCCATTAGATTTACTTTTTATTTACCATCTTCCTCACCGGAGGCTCACTGTAGATATCAGCTGCTGAAAATGAAATTAATATTTTTCAGGTGGTCAAGACTGGTCAGACCTCTTCTGAGGCACTTACACAAAGTTCAGATAAGCCAAAACCAACTGCAGGGAAGAAAAATTCAGTCTCACTCCTCTAAGCTTTACTCAGTTATCAGAACTTTCAGTGAGGTTACAGAGAGGAGCAGAGATAAAGGATCTACATTTTAACAACTTACATAACACTTGGCAGAGGATAAATGGATTGAGCAAAATGTCAGGTTCCCTTTCAAATTATCTGCAGCAGACAGTTTTTAAAAAGTTGACAGAGGTACAAATAAGGTGTCATTACTATTACTGAATAATCCCTCACTGTCCTTTATTATTGCAGAATGATGTTGTTGTTACAACTACATACAAACTGTATATATATAAAGTGTCTGTTAATTAAATGAAGCTTGGTATATAACCCAACATTCAACAGTATACATAGCATAGCAGCGCCGGAGACTGAGTTAAATAGTGATTCAACATTAATATCATTAGGCTATATTATAATCCTAACTCATATTAAATATTAGATTCTGGTTCTCTCTTTATCCCTCTCTTGTCTTTCTCTTTGCTGGAGTTTAATTGCCATAGAGTAGTTTTACAACAAAAACTGGTTAATGGTTAATTCCCTAATCATTCCTATTATAAGCAGTTTATTTGTGCAAGAATTGTAAGTAAAGCAGTTTACAGCGTGTCTGACCGCCACATTGTCTCAAATTGCAGAAAGCAAACAAATCCAGTCATCTTTTCATTCAAAACAGATGTCAACCCTCTCTAAAATACTCTGCATTCTAGTGCTTTGTGTGACTTTTGCCAACCTAACACTTCTGTCATAGTGAGTCAATGCCCGTGGGTTAATATAACTGTGTGTTTGTCACTGAACATTCCACAACAAAGTGACTGAAAGGCTAATCTTGAATCACAGTTCTCTATTTTTGCATTTTATTCTGTTCTTCATGTCTGTGTTATCTTAATTCTTTCATGTTTTAGCTGCTGTCTGTGTTATCTTAATTCTTTCATGTTTTAGCTGCTGACACCTCACATTTACTGTGATCTCATCTAATCTCATTCTTCAGTACAGTCCGGGTCAAATGTTAAACCTTTCCATGTGTCCTTTTATAGCCACTGATATGGTCGCATGTTAAAGTCACTCAGTGAAATGCTTAGACTACATTCATGCTGTGGTCTGCCTCAGTGAGAGCAATCTGTAGGAAAATAAATACACCATATAAAAATACTGTACTTCACGGCATTATATCATTTGCAGTATCAGTTTGGCACTTGGCTCTTTGGCACAAATAATAGTTGGGTTGCATTCACTTACATTCAGCAACAGGAGAGCGTCACCTGAAATATGTGCTTGTGATAAAAGTGTCCATATGTGCTTACTTCATATAGTGTCAATGACAAATAAATCAGAACCATGTCTTTCTCACACCTCCTCCCATCATCTGACGCACAGCCACAACACTTATCACAGGTGTCCCTGTATTTGTCAGCAACATCTGGAAGAATCTGCATGTCCAGCTGTGCTCACAGCCGGTGAAAGGTGGAGGGCACAGACTGCACACAGAACTGGAAGAGTCTCTTACTGAGGATGATGCCAGCGCAGATAAGCGCCATGCCACTTGCGATGGTGGAGACAACAACTGCCAGGATCAATGATGTCGACATCTGGCCCTGTGGAGCCAAGCCCTGAGGAGCTGTTGGAAGAGATAGGTCAGTTAATAGACTTTTTTGTTTAGATGCCTTATCTGTTTAGACTGAGAAGATTTTAAGGGATCTATCATTTGGCATTAAAATGTACTGCTGACACATAATGGTTATTATTATTATGAAAAGAAAAACTAGTGTTTGTTACGGTTATCTACGCACCTACAGAGCTGATACATGTGACGTTGTCACTGGCCAGGACTTGGTCATCATCACAGATACAGAGAATAAGGTGAGTTTCTTCTTCTCGTTTGCAGCTCTGTGTATGACAGTGGCTGCAGTTCAGCTGAACCTTGATCTCACACTCGCCGTGACTTTCCGTGACTAGAGGGCACAGTGCGCACACACATAAACACATGGATGCACACAATCACCAGAAAGAAACAATCAACTTAGGAGAATGATCATTACATTTTTTTACAATGTTCTGTATCTTCCTTTTTGTGAGCACATCACAAAATGGACACTTTAAACTCCTGTATGCTTACTAACAATCAGTCCTCAAGTGTTTTTGTAAAATAGTTAGCTTTTTCCAAACTTTTATGCCTTTTAAGCTCCTTATGAGAAATTTTTTAAGACTAATATCTTCAGCAGGAGCGAACGGACTTGGTTGGGGGACTCATAAATTACTGAGAGATGGCTGATCGCTCCATTGGGAAGAAAAACAGCAAATGTCGCCAGGTTTGTCCTTTAATCTTTCAACACATTGTATGTTGTGTTTAAGCCAAAGTAGTCAGTTTTGTGTTTTTGTGTAAAATGCAGTATTTTCCATCATTGAATTACTCTTATCTGTGATCTAAACACTGCACTATTGATTCTGGATGCAAATTATAAATGTACAGAGAGCCATGTGTCATAAATTAAACCTCATCCTTCATGTCTAGACAAGAAGATGATTTACGCACATACAGAATTCAATTACAACCTACTCAAGTTAACTCTTTGTTTAGATCTCACTTTCAATGTGTTGTATGTTTGAACACTGCAGAGGCAGCCATTGTGTTTAAAAGCGACGACTGGCAGCACAAAAACAACAGTGTCTTTCACATGATAATGGAGCACTGTCTGCTGGCGCCGAAGGCAACAGGCTACATGAGGCTGTGAATTAGTCGACTGCCTCCCTCTTCTTCCTGCTTAATAATGAGAATCAGATGGCTTGTAGTCTCAAAAAAAAAAAACACCATTACATACATCCAAGCCAAGCACTCGCACATGGATGTATGTGTGTGTGTGAGAGCGTTTGGCCTAAGTGTTCAGAAGAGTGTTTAATAAAAGCGGGACATCCACACAAATACAAGCGCACACGCACGCGCGCACACACACACACACACACACACACACACACACGCGCTCACACACACCCACACACACACACACACACACACACACACACACACACACAATGGTACACTCTTGAGCATTGACTGGATTGATTGCTTGGCGGACTGGGTGCACAGACACCCAAGACGTCACGATTTAATTTACCATCGACAGTCTCCCTTTGCTTTGGGATCAGCAGTGTTTTACGTTATCTGTTCTTGGAGCGTCTCAAAGCAATGATGCAACTAAATGTTATGTAACTCCAAAGGTTCTCTTGTGTTTTCGCATTACGACTGTCACAATAAATTGTGAGTTGATTTTAGACCAACATTAACATCTGTTAAATAAGGCTTTAATTTTTCAGCCTGTTTGCATCTCTGCATGTCGGAGTGATGACATGATAATGATCAAATCAATTTTCAACCTCATTTCTTGTTATGGCATTCTATCAATGTAATTTCTTGGTTTGTTTTTTTATTTTTGCTCATTATTGACTGAAGTTTTTCTCTTTGTTTTATTATCATTTAATGTTTTCCTCATCTTTTTGTCGATTTAGTTGTTACTAGGAAACTAGGAAAGTTAACTGACTAGCTTTTTCAGAGGCCTTTTAGCAGAATGATCTATTTATTCTTTCTACTTTAGGTCCAGTGTATATATTTAGTGACACATGGCAGGGAAGTTGCAGCCTACAAACAAATGAACATCCCTCACCTCACCTCACCATCCCCTTCCAAATGTGTAGAGAAACTTACAGTGGCAGCTTAAAACATGAACCAATAAACTGTTTGGTTACTGTAGAAATATTGCAATTCTAATTTTTACATAATTATACAGTAATGAAAACATACTGATTAATAAATGCTTTACTAACTTACCTATTTGCCAGGGCTTTCAAACAGGTTGGCTGTCTGTTCATTCAGTTCTATTTACATTATACAAACTTTGGTTTGATCATAACTAAAATGCCCTTTTTTCCTGGAGCATTGAACTGAACTTAATCATCTCTGTCTGGGTAATGTGCTCACTATATTTGCTCTCTACATTTGCCCTATTCTATCTATTCCTCTTCT
>JAQNCA010000007.1:12128124-12163668 GCA_029783725.1 Acanthurus tractus | reverse complement strand
CTTTCCTACTCCACTCTGGCAGTCTTCATTGGATTCATCAGCATCACTGTATTCATTATTTTGTGATGTGGTGAGTCA
This sequence comes from Acanthurus tractus, assembly GCA_029783725.1. Classification (NCBI taxonomy): domain Eukaryota; kingdom Metazoa; phylum Chordata; class Actinopteri; order Acanthuriformes; family Acanthuridae; genus Acanthurus; species Acanthurus tractus. The sequence continues at coordinate 12,163,590 of JAQNCA010000007.1, read as the reverse complement.
AACTCACCTGCCAGAGACGGAAGAAAAATCTCTCCCATTGGATGAATGAATGAGACCCCACTCTGACCGTCAGCTGTGATTTCATCAGTTAGCGCAGCATCACCTCCTGTCACACAATGTATGCTGTGAATGCTCAGTCAAATCAGTGAGACAAATTACAAATAATGCCTAAATCATTCTGATCCAATTATAACAGTTCATGCTTGTCAGCTTAAGCTGTCAGAGGAAATCACCAGGCTTTCCAAGACACTCCGCATTTTTACATTGATGACAGAACAGAAAACTGAAAAAAACAAAAGCTGTGATGACTTAGGAGTGGTTTAAACCTCCTCCTTTTGTGCGTGTCAAGGGACAGCCAAACACTGAACTTTAAGGTTATCTAACGGAATACCGTTACCTCTGTAACCTCCTCCGCCGCCTCCAGCTGTGCAGGCCCCACCTCCACCTCCAAAGCCCCCAAAGGTGGACCAACTAAGCTTGGACAGGGCAAGGGGGCATGAGGACCCCCCGTCAGCACCCTCCACAAATGACTTTCCTGCCCTCATGTGAGGACTAGGACCATCATTCCAGCCTCCACCTCCACCTTCAGGGTTACACACACAAATAAGTACAACAAATTACCTCTGTGATATCAAAACAAAACAAAACAAATCATTTTTTTAATGTAGCAATAGGGATGAATAAAATTTCATTGATTAGGGCTGAACTAGATGGAACTTCTGATAAGATGACTTTGGCTGCTGTTCACTCGGACTGAACTTCAATCCACTTTTTTTAAGTCAGCAAGGATGGAGAGAGTTCACAGACTGACAGCATGAAAGCTGTGAAAACCTTCCCAGGAGTTTTGCACCATAGTTAACTTTTTATGTGTCCAACAGAAAACCAGCAAAGACAGTGTCAGGATTGACATACATGAAAGGATTAAAGGAGACTGGAGAAATGTCTGGCTGTACATTGGGGAACTAACTTGATTTCATGCAGAGGAAAAATACGTCAAAGTAAATATGCAGGGTTATGCCATGAAGTTTTGGAACTGTGGCCAAATACCCCCTGAACAAATTCCTTCCAGGCATTTGCCAATAAACTATGGCTTGTAGTAGAAGACTAGTTCAGCATGCTAGGCGTTAGTCACTGGTTTTACCTCAGGAGGATTCTCACAAATCATTTGTCAGACAATTTGTTCCTCCCCAGAACCAGCACATGTCCGGCCAGACTGTGGAGTCTCTAACAAGACAGCGTCGCTGCGCTGGATTTCATGGATATTGTCTCTATTGTAGGTCAGTCGACTGTTGCACAATCATGAATACTATTATCTTTCCAACCATCATGCAAATAATTAAGGAGTTTATGTCATTCAAGTAAGTAATTGTTTAATAAGTGACTGTGATGTGATTACTGAATGAAGGAACATTGGAACTTTGCTAAGGGCAAATATAATTGATATAATGGTAATGCATTACTTTTGTAATGTGAGAAACCCAACACTAGCAGACAATGTCTTTTTATAGATCCAGATTGTTAAGTTAAGGCTTTCTGTTGTAACAGTTTGTTTTTTATATATTTCAAATATCAAAACAGTCACTATGGGACCCAGGGGGTGTGACGGTTACTTTTTCTCTATAAGAAAAAAAGGATTTACAGATCTTGTAGGATTTTTTTACTTAACCAGGTTCTACAGTCTTTTGTTATTTTTGTGGTAGTGCTTTGTGACTGTGAAATGTTTATGTTTTTTCTGCTTATAGTCATTTTGATGTTTTTGTGCTGAAGGGGCTCTCTATGTTAGTCCTTTGTATGCTATTTTTTGTATGCTAGTCATCTATGTGCAGAGCTTTGCTGGATAAATAATACAGACTCAGCCTGCTTGTAGAGTATACTGTGCAAAGGCTGCATTTTCTTTTACACATTAGCAAAAGATATCAACCTGAAGAAGGCCATCTACATTCTAGTCCACAATTACTCATGGCTGTCGATCTGCTTGAGCATGTTGAATTAGTGGCCGAGGCATTTACAGAGACGGAGCTGAGTGGCTTGGTGCACAGCCAGCAAATCAAACTCTGCATGGTGTCTCATCAATACGTCTCAAGAAGGCAGGACTTTTAAAGGAGCTTAGTCTTGCAGAGACTATCTTGCAGAGATATCTTGTTCTGTCCACCTGTTTTTGTTGTGCAGTTGCGTTCACTAGCAGGCAGCTGGTGGGATATGAGAGGGTCATCAGCAAGGCCTTAGCCTGCTGATGCCTTTTATTTATCACTATAATCTTACTCACTTAGACACTGCACACACAAGTGCACACACTTGCAGTTACAACATACATATATTCATATATATGGTTGGAACTTCACTTATACAACCACTATGATCAAGAAAGAGACCTTTTAGCAACAAATAACATTAGAAAAGACTTGATGGATTTAATTAGGCAGCTGATCAAGAACTCTGATCTCTGCTGATGAACTGATACAGGTTTCAAATGAATCACACATGTTCAACACCGGTTACTAAGCCTTTACAAAAGTCCACCCCAGACCTGCAATAAAGATATAATGTATTTGGCTGCTCTGTTCTTATGTGATCGCAGGCTGACCAGTTTTATCTTTGCCAGCCAGAACTGCACATGCATGCACAAACACACATACACAAATCTCCTCTACTCAACACTAAGAGCTACATTTTTCTCCTGACACTCAGATCTTTATCTAAACAGTCTCGCAGGGTATTTAATAAGAGGAGCTAATAGATGGTCTGTGTTGAGACTGTTGTTCAGAGGGGATTTTGTAAGAATGTTTCAGCATGCATGGGAGAAAAAAGAGATCTCCCTGCCATATAAGTCTCTCTTTAAAGGTCAAGACCTGTCAGGAAACTAAAAATAAGATCCGGATAGATCCCAGTATCCAAAGGCCAAACACATCCTGCTGTGAAGGAGCACACAGGCTTGCCAATGTGTGGAGTTTCAAGTATGTGTCTACATAACAAGCAAATCCTCTAGTGGTCTTCAGCCAACAATCTCTATGGGCAGCTTAATGCTACCTTTTAGAGAAATGGGAAAACATGGCTTTGATTTCACACAAAAGTTAAGTTTGTTTTAAGAAGTAAAGCCTGTTGTGTTATGAGGCTAATAGCCCCTCAACAACAAGACAAGATAAACAGGAACAGGCTCTTAACTGGGATGATTAAACTCTTTGAGATCATAAAATATACACTGAAATCTGCAGAAAACCTTAAACTCGCCAGAAGAAGTAACTATAATTAGATTTTGCATAATTATTGCTACATATACTGTGATGTGTCATGTTTTATTCTGTTTTTCTTTTGTGTTCAAAGTAACTTTTGAAGTTAAACTAGTTAGGAGGTCTTAGTAATCATTATGTAACTGTTGAATCATTCTTCTCTCATTTCATGTTTTTAAATGAAAATGTTGCTCTGAACTGGATCCACAACCAAGTCAAAATGATTCTGGATAGTTTACAAGTTTAAAAATGTTTTGAAAAAACAACAAAAAAAACTTTTGATCATCTTTGTAATACATGATATTTATTTCTAATTTTTTCTTAAAGTAAGATTTATAGAGAAAGAAGCTAAAAGCCAGCACTTTGGTTTAATCCAACAATTTTACTTTATCAATCTTTAGGTGATATCTCTCTTGGCCCTCTCTGGCTGTTACCTCCACACTGTCCACTACTTAGGCATACAATTATCAAGGTAATTGTCTGTCATGTTCAACTCATCTGAGCACCAGGCAGCACTGATTTTAAACACAATATCTGCTTCCCTTCCTCCTGATGGAGTCCTGCACTCTGCCTGCCTTGAACACAGTCCACCCATTCAGTCCAACAACTTAATTCAGGATGCTATGATGGAGAAGATGTGGGCACAACCACAAGATTACCAAGATTATCTGTTGCTTGACCGGCAAGAGCCCCAGTTCGTCCTTTTTTTTCCCTTACAAAGCAAGGAGCAGCCTTAATTCCAAACTGGGCTAATGGCTCTTATCTTGGCTCTCTTTCCTCCCTGGTGGAGCCAGTTGCTCTGGCTTGGTGGTCTGAAGATGCTGTGGGCAGTGATCATCTCAAAAATCCACTGCTCTTGATCCAAACCTTGAATCTTGAAAAGTGTTTTCTTTCATGACCTGAAGATATTAAAATTGTCTGCATACATAGATACCTCTGAAGGTAAACAAATATCCATAATGATAGAACTATAAACTAAAATACATCACAGTACCTGCGGCACCAGTTTGACCATTGGTACTAGGAGCTGTGGTGCTGTTTTCATGTTGCTCCAGTGGTATATGTTCCAGACTGGACTCCAGGTAAGCATTTCCTCCTCCGCCAGCTGCAATCAGCAAGGGAACCAGCTCACCTGCCTCCATCTGCCAAGACAGCTTCACTGTAATTCTTATTCACTGAACAATTCTTAACTATGTACATGTTCAGTGGTGCATGTGTAGTTTTATATCTCACTGCAGATGAAAATTACTAACAGTTATTCATAAGTCTCAGCAGTAAAGAAAACTGAATATGAGCCAAGAAACATATATTTCTTTTTACAGATGGAACATCATAATAAATGTAACAAGTGAAGAATTCTCTTTTTATGACATGACTGTTTTCTAACCTCTCGTGTATGTCAAATCTATAGATAAACCTGAATATTAGAGTGTAAGACCCTGCTGAATCACTTCAATATGCCTGAAGATATTTCTATATATTTCTATTGCCAATATATGAACACTCAGTTACCAAAAAACGGACAAAAAAGAAAACACAGTTGGTTCTGTCACCTTGAAGATGTAAGTGGCTCCCCCTCCTCCACCTCCTCCCCCAGCCCACTCTGCACTGGCCTCTCCCTTGAGGTTGTCTTCAATCACAGATGACTCTCCCAAGCAGATTCTCTGGGTGAGAGGATTTCTCTACATCACAGTGGGGAGAGAGAGGGAGATTTAAGTTTCAGAGAAAGGCGGCAGCTTACAGAACTATGCATCCAGAGGGCAATTTTTTTCTTTTTGCCTCCCACCCCCTGACTACAGACATTCCAGGGACATCACCCTTCGTCTTTACTCACCCCTGGACATGCATCCTCTCCCTGGTGGCCTACCAAAATGTAAAGTAAATCTCCTTTCTCCAGAGGAAATATAGCAGATATGAAAACACCATGATTGCGTTTGTTGTGGTTTTTGGCTCCTTTTCCACCTGCAGCCCCATAGGCAGTGATCCTAAGGAAGATCATTGCACCAAAAGATAATTAAGTGGTGAAAGATAATGCTTTCTGTCTCATGCTCCACTGTATACATATGTCACACTAGATAGACAGACTGTAATACAGTTAGGAAAATGGCTTGGATGTCTGTCATAACTCAAAAATCAGGAGACAAAGTAACCTGGAGATTTATAAAGATTTCTAGTTATGATTTGAAATTTTAGCCCATAATGTACAGCTGTGTTTCCTTTTACCAATACAGTATTGACTGATACATAATTCAGGTTCAAAGCGGTGAGACGTGAAGTCAGGGAATAAGGGGATAATAATACTGGAAAAAAAAATTTGAGGAATAATCACAACTTGTCAATGGACTGAATTAATATAGCACTTTCCTATCTTTTGACCACTAAAAGTGCTTTTATTATGCATCCTTTCACACATAGATTTATACACTCATAGCAGGGACTTTTGTCCACCCTGGTCATCAGAAACACATACACAGACACTCACATACTAATTAAAAAAAACTACTGGGAGCAATCTGGGGTTCAACATCTTAGAAATGCAGCTTGGAGGAGTTACTGACCTTACAGACAATTCACTGTGCTACAGCTGCTTATATCTGGCAGAGGAATTTAAAGAAGTCTTAAACAGTAAGTACTCTTAACTACCAGGCAATTATTAATTAAAGTTCCCACATTGATACATCCTTAATCCCTAAATTTATATCTTGCACATCTAAATGTGCATTTCATTAAAAATATCTGTACCAGCACAGTATCAGTACAAATACCATAATTACACTGTAAATTGGGAAACTGCACATTGCAAGCTGCAATCTTAAGTGTTACCAGATTTCCTCTTACAAACAGACAACTTTGTGTTGATATTGGCATGACCTACAGTTGTGTATAATTTTGCTTAAGTAATTTAACACCCTGTAAACCCAATAAATAATCCTGTCACTTTCATCATTGCCTTCTGTTCCATTTCAGGTTATGAGTGTGATAATGAGGTCCCATGACCGACTGTGCACAGAAAATCAAACTGCTTGAAGTCTTGATCAGGCGGGACAAAAATCAGATACGCCATGTGCAGTTTAGTCTCCAAGCATGCAGTCACACCTCTTAACCTTCAGCTCCAGCTCTCTGAGTCACGCAATGCAATTAATACACATGGGGAAATACTGTCTCTTCAATGACTAAGTTCCCAGGAATAAACCATAGACAATATTCAGAAAAATGTAAACATTAGTGGAATTCTTTCTTCACACAAAAGGCCTGTGATATGATATCCTGCTCTTAAAGGATATTTTGCTTTGTTTGGTTTCTTTGTTATAGTCAACAAATCCAATGAAAAGACCAAAACTGTCGTCAACTGTTGAACTTTTTGCAAATATTCCTCAAACAATAGGAAACAGTACAATGGTGGGGACACTATTAGCTGTGGGTCTAATGAAATTGACAGTATTTTTCAGACAGTGTATGTCTATTGACTCAAAAATAAAACAACAACAAAACAAACAAACAAACAAAAAGACCCACTGATTGCGCAGCACTCAGTGCAACAGTGTGTTTTAATAGATTTTGAGACAACTCTTCATGTCATCGAGGTATAAGCTATTTTAAGTTCTGACTAACTATGTGAGTAGTTTGTGATAGTCTGATCAGTACAGTGTGGGTTCTGAGGTGAATGAGCAAATAAGTATTCCCTCTGTCACTTACAGGTATCTGTTTGTAGCAGGGACCCTCCACATTTGGACTCCTTTTAAGGGGCCTTCTTTCCCCACAGTGACACTGACATTTTTGTTCCTGTAAGTGCTGTCACACTGGGCCTGGGTCGGGCCGTTGGGACCACTGGCACCACATGAGTTAAACCACCATGTCATCAAAGAAACCTCTACAAAAACAGAAATGAGAAGATCAAATGGCTTTGAGTTGGTAAGAAATTAATAAATTGTTACTTTAGTTAATAAATGTAGACACTGCTTATTCACTTAAAAAACAACAACAAAACAGAACATACAAAGACTAATATACACCAGGATGACAGATAAGGCAAAACATCTAGGAGCGTCACAGGAAATTGCACTAACCCCTAATATGTGAGCTCTGAAAGCAGAATGGATTAAAGCTCTTGATTAGCTGATGTAAAAGATAAAGAATCAGATACACAATATGCGAGTGTACAATCTAGCACCTGTAGGTAAATGCTGCATGCAAAATGGATTAAAAGGACACAGTAGATGAGGGGTGCTTGGAAAAATTCACATGGTATCCAAGGTGACAGCTGAGGCTCCACACTACCTGAGGCAGAGGGCTCTGGAAGAGGGCTTAAGAAATCCTCAAAGTCCGATATGGGGAGGAAAGAGTTGAGATCTGAGGAAAGACGTGGAGCCAAAGGGAGAAAGAGAGAAGGAGAGAAAAGGTAGTGAGAAAGAGAGGGATTCGAATATAAATTTTTTTCAGACAGATCAGGACACAGATCAAAAGAAATGAGAACAATTCAGAGAAGGGTATTGTGGTTTTACATTTCCCCAAACTAATTCCTGAAAACATCTTGAATATATTTCTCAATACTGTCCCTTCATCCAATTTGTAGAATACAGACACATTGAGCTCTTTGAGAACAGTATTTCTCACACTTCAGTCTAAGTAAGAGGTCACTATGCATTCCTTTGCAAACCCTTTCCTGAAACTAACATGGAGAGTCAGTGTGATCTTGTTTCAACACCATAAAAACATGCAAGTCTTTCCAGTAAGAGATCCAAAAGAGTTCATAAATGCTAGGGAAAAACATTCAGCTAATTTACAACTCACAGAGGTCATTCTGTGATGTTTACTTGACCCTGATAGTATCTAGAGAACATCTCCGTCTTACCAATTTGAGCTAAGGAAAAGCAGTATATCACTGTTGTCACTATGCCTCCAAGGTCTCAATCATCCCTATCTTTGAATTAAAAAACAAAACCAGACTTATCCCCTTAATCCTTAATTTTTCAAAAACAGACTAATAATGAGGCTTACACAGTAATGTTTACGCACATACTGCGGGCTGTGTTCACAGCATAACATATAATGGTGGTCAACCTGACTGTCACCATCAGTCATTAAAACAAGGCACCAAAGAAGAGTGAAAAGACGGCAGTCATCAGTTACCCTCAACAACAGTCAATGTACTCTGTTGGGAGGATTCCCTGTACCCCTCTGCTCTCAGTTTCACTCAGCATGAGTTTGGTATCATAAAGTGCACGGCTCATTTGTAAAGTAATGAGGAGAGATGTAAGCAGACAGGCAGAAAATGTTACATTTGCTGCACAGTGGTCTCTGTGGCCACAAGTGCTAACTGTAGACGCCCTACAGAAGTTTTCCCTCTGACAAACAAAAGACTTCATAAAAACTTCAGTTTCCATTTTGTGTGCTCTACCAAAACACAATGTGTTTATCACCAAATGTGTTAAAATATGTTCCAATCCATATAAAAATGTATTTAAAATTGTGCACTTTCATATATAAAGGCTGCTCCAGTTATAATGTTTGGGGCCAATTTGTGACAAGGCTTAAAAATTCTACAGCATACCTTTAAGCTATGGTAGCACCCTCATTTCACCATTCATTTAAAAAATATAATCTGGATCTTTGTCAAGAGCCAAAAACAACAGCCTTAGCAACAGCAGTAAGAAAGCAGAAACCAAACTTATTTCATTATTATTACTATTATTTAAAAAATAAATTTCATTTTTAATTTGTATAGCACATGAAAGTCATTCTTTTCACTTCAGTCTAATGTTAAATAGGCTTCCCCTGCTGATGGAGACTCCCTAACTTTGACTGAACATACCTTTGAATTTTCTTGGTTATATACATTTTTTTGTTACAAATCTGTGTTGAACTGAGAGTTAAAAGTAGCATTTAGGACAGGTTTCCGTTTAGGTCTCCGGCATTAATAATAGCATGCTAACAACAACTTACCTGTGTTGAAGCAGGCTGCTCCAACTGCAATGTCATCAAGAGCAACATCAGCAGCGGAGCCTTGTCCCCACACAGCTGTCACCTTAATGTGGAACCTGGAGCAAAGAACATGCCGCTGTGTATTTAATGACAGCTAATTCAACTTTTGGTAAAGATTTCAAACTTTTTCAAGGAAAGAACTTTTAGTTTTTTTAGTACACTCATGCTCAACCTCCTCGCCATGACTATGAAATATTAATGCCACTGCTGCCCGACAACAGTTTTATTTTATCATGAAAAAAACGAAAATTGAATTATTACAGAGCATGACATTCAATGACTTTGTTTGTAAATGACACAAAGAGGTGAATGAAGTTGGATAAGAGGCAGCTTTTTCAGGCACAAACCCATCCTTGATCCTTTCATTATTGCAAATCAGTGTTAGATCAACAAATTCTCCTCTAACCTTCTGTTTTCATTTAACATACCCATGTTGAAGGCCAGTCAGCTGCAGGGCAACATCTTCCCAGTCATCTGTCCACTGACCATTTCTCTCCCAGACCAGTGGTGCAGTGGTGGTCCCATTCTCCTCTACAGCCACCAGCAAAGAGCCATTAAAGTTGCCATACAAGTACAGAGAGAAACGCATCTGCACCAAAAAGCAGAACTACTATCAACAACAGGTTAGCATATTCACATATTTTAGCATATTTTGTTGTCTTATAAGGAAAAGAAAAAGTCAAATAATATGCTAAAAAATTATTTGACTACGGTATCTGTAACTGACCTGACAGGCAGCAGTAGAAACTGGGGGAGGGAAAAAGGAGCTCTGAATAGATGCCTCTCGCTGGGAGCTACTCTGTCCTACCTGCAGAAACAGAAAGTGCCCTGGGGGGTGCACAATAAATGTGACACAACAGATCATGAAACATCTGATTTGAAGCTGCTTTGAAAATAACAAACATCAGCAAGACACAAAACATTTTAAAAGGTTTAAGGTGAATTCCTCAAAGCCATACATGTTAAACTTGCTTTATTGCTAAATGGAAACCAGCAGCCTACAGAATAAAATTGTTCTCAGAAGAACAAAAGAAGTTAGTGACATTTGGTTATATATAAAGTCTTCTTGTGGTCTGCTAGCACAAATATGTTCAGCAGATGGATTTAAACAATCCATATGAACTGGTCATGTGGTAAAATGTCATGTGGTACTAATCAAACAAGAGATTCCTATCAAGAGCAGGGCCTAGAAAAAACAACTACTAAAAAGCCCCTTTGACAGGAAACCGGTGACTCTGACATTAAGCAATGTGAGATTTGCAATAAAAAAAAATGAGGACCATTTATTGGAGTTATAAATTTCCGTCTTTCTTCACTACAATAATTCACCAGAATGGGAGGAGATCATGGACAGTACATTGAACTGGTGGATGGAGCCACCATTAAGTTACCCACTGGTTTATATAATACTGTTTATGAAGTCTTGAATTTGGTATTATAGCCTTTACTACTTTGTTTCTGTGGAGTTATCAATGACCATATTTGGACAGGAGGGTGGAGCTGGAGGGTATAGTCACGGCAACCAACAACTATGTGATGCTAAGCAGACAGCTAAGTGGCTGCTCTCATTCAAAATAACCACACTTTTAATAATGAATAGCTTGATGACCTGATAAAACTGAGTGGTTTATATAAAAAATTCACAACCCTTCAGTTGTAATAAACAGAGAGACCAAAACCTGCTTCTAATTAGGTTTTTATGAGGCTCTATTGGAACTGACTCTTTTTTGGAGCTGGCCTCAAGTGACCAGTTAGGAAATGCAGTTTTTGCTTGAGATGGATTAACCTCAGGTTATCAGACAACCTTAAAAATTTGGGACAGTCCTGAATCGTGAACAGTTGTGACAGAATCCTGAATTCTGTCCTGTTGTCCCTATATTAAACTAAGCCAGCCTGCTCTGAGTTTCATGAAACAAAATGCTAATCATTGTGAAACATTATTGTCTTTAATATATTTATTTGCTGTTGTATACGGTAGAATCAAAATTGACTGCCATTTTTTTACTTTTATTTAAACTCTTTAAAATAAGTAAACTTGTGTTTAATTGAAGAGCTGTCATAAAAAATAAGACTTGAGCCTTGAGAAGGCACAGAGACAGTCTGGATTAGAGCTTACCACAAACGGTGCACCTGCATGCTGCATGCTGCATGCACATCCAGATGCTTAAGAAAACACAAGTGGTAGAGCTGAACAGTCTGATGATCAAGGAGATTTGCTATCCAATTAATTTGATTGGAGTATTTCCAAGCTTTGACCACTGCTGCTCTGACAGCTGAAGCAGCAGGAGAGAGAGAGATGTAGGAGAGGAAGAGGAGGGAGAGCCAGCTGGGGAGGTGAGATTGACATCCCTGTCCCAGATTTCACCCATTCCCATCTGGTCACCTTAGTTTGACCAGTGTAACAGCAATAAAATCAGGATATGAAGTGTCAATATGGTAATTTCACAGGTACTGCACACTGACACACACACATTGCCAACCTGGTGTACTCTGCAGAGCGACACTTTGCATGTCCTCTCTCTCTAGAAGTTCATCTCCAGCTACTCTTCTCCAGGCAGAGTGATGATTAGACACGGACCAACCACATGCATCCCGTTCAAATGAACAATGCGAGCCAAAAGGAAGAGCATCTGGAGAGAAGAATTCATTCTCATTAAAAAAAAACAGACATCTCAGAAATAACAGCCGTTCTAAGTATATCTTTTTTTCTCTTGATTCCCTTTTTCGGATAAATTAATTGTATAATCGTATCTCCAAAACATCAAAGAATCACAAGGTTTACATATTTTAAGCTACAACTTAAATATAATAACAACCACAACATTCGATTTTCCATGAATGCACGTCCGTCCTTTGCAACATTCACTTTTTTATGAAATGATAATTAAAAAAAACATGTATTTTTAGAATGTTTTGTATCCATTTGGGAAACTCTTTTTAATGTGAAGTTGTTGATATTTTTAATAACAAGTGTACATATGTTTGTGTGCGCTGACAAATATTTTGATGTTGCCTATATTATATTATATATTATATTTGTGAATCATTTTGGGCATGTTTTGGACCAAAAAAATTTGGGACCCCTTTGATAACATATGTCCTGAAATGGTAGAAAAAAAATATATTTTAATCTGATTTTGAGATGACAAAGAAGCCATTAATAAAACCGACTTGCCTTTTTGTCAGAGTGTTTCCCCCCGGGGATCCACAGCCCAGGGTCTCTAAATAACCCTGACTTTATTGATTTTTATTACTGACTAAAGTGGAGCCTTTTGATTCTCAGTGTGGTGAAGTGTTTTTCTTTGTGTTGAGTGATTTATGTTTTCAAATCGTAGGAGACAGCTTGTTACATTTCAGACTGTGAAAAGAGATGAAATTAAAGATACTGACCACCAGAAACGCACTTTTTTCTGCAGCATATTTTTAAAATCTAAGATTTCAAAACACCAATAAATCCCAAACTGGAATATTATATTATATGAAAAAGTGCTGAATGTCTTATGCTTAGACTTTTGAAGGCATGACTTCAAGATGAAAAGCATAAAAAGCAAAGCATGTCAAATTCCTAATGATATAGAATAGAATTTTCTGCTATTGAAGAGAAAAGACAGTTAAATGGAAATTATCTAAGGAGAGAAACTTCACTTAGGCTTTAAAAGTCCACACAGTTGTTACTTCCTGCACTATAAATATTTTGTGTAGAGGCCCTTTGCATGAAATAATCTAGTGCTTTCAGTCAAGGGACTTACAATTTATCATGGCGCTAAATTTAAAGGCAGCTAATGTCGATGGATTACAGCCTGAAGTGGCTCCAAATTCTGTTTTAGGGCTCCTGTACTGACGTCGCTTAACTCTTCACCCACTATCACATAAACTAAAGCTCTCACACATAACCATCATTTGCTTTTCCTACTGTTTCACTCCCCCACTCTCAGTCCAATCAGTCAAGTGGTGCAGATCAAATCAAATCAATTATGATTCAACATTAAACAAGAGGAGACGTCTCAAGCTAAATGCAAACAGTGCATTTTCAAGTATTAAAAATGAAAACTGAAGGCCACACACAAACTGAACCACCATCCTGTTTTGCATTCTAGGTTTTGTAAAGAAAAACAACAAAACCTCACCACAGATGACGCCCTCATCCTCTCCCAAAGGACAGTCAGTGTGGAAGTTGCACACTTGGCTTGATTCGATGCAGCCTCCTGAGTTTTCACAGTGGAAAGACTCTCCACATGCCCCCTCCTGCTCGATCACCTGGTGTTCTGCATCACAGCAACCATACAACAATTACACAATATTGTAATTACACATCCTCTAAAAAAATGGCACTGCTTGTCATAGCCATTGCCTGCACAGGCAGAAAATTTCTTTGGATTTTCACATTTGTGACAGTCCTTCAACAAATCATGTGAAATAAAAACCAAACCTAAGCTTAAAATTATGATGCTTTATCAAATTACTTTATTCTAGATGTGTGACTGAAAATTTTGCCCAAAATAACAGTTTACACTGAAAAGATCTTTTGAAAAAAGGAAAATTCAGTACTTCTCAGTGCATCTTTGAGGAACTAGGGACGAGGCTTAAACCAACAGTCACATGACAAAGTTCAGTAAAAATTGGGTGACCTGTCTGTGTTTACACAAACAAGAGACAGGTGGACAGAGGCTTTTTAAAAAAAAAAACGATAACCATTCAGGTTCTCTCTTTTCAGCTGCTCTGGAAACTGCAAAATGATTTACCAAAAATGTGCCACTGTGGGCCAAAAGTCAGCAGATGGTTCTCTCTGTTTGCCTGGTTAAGTCAAAGGTGCTTATTAGAGGTCACAACTGCTAAAAGATTTGGTTTGAACAGAAATGAGTAAGAATATGATGACTTCACCTGGTTCACAGTCTATCAATTCCAGAGAGTCCAGAGCTACAATCGCTTTATCCTCCCACAAACATGAGGTGTAGAGCAGGGTCACCTGAAAGGGCTCATCCACTTGCCCAATCACAGTCTCCAGAACCTCCCAGTCAGCCCTGCAACCAATCATAGGGAAAGGCCTTTAAATTTGTGCGTAAGAAAAACCTCCTAATTACACAACCAAAACAACAAACTGAACAGTCAGTTGCTGGTGTTGCCTCTTTGCTGTCACTAAGCAACTAAAGTCACCTGCAGCCAATCACTAAGCTACCACAGTCATTAATATTAGCTAATGCTATTAGGAAACTATTAAGCAAGAGGTTTTAATGATGTCAATTGTGGCTCTTTATCTCTCCCTGATGTTGGTTATCACAACATGTTACATCATATTGTTCTAAAATGTTTTTTACATTTTCCATGTAAATGATTGATCTCAGAGAAGAAAAAACATTTATTAGTTCAACACTTGCAAAGTGCTTTTTTTCTTGTTTTAAAATGTGCATTATTTAGTTCAGTTTGCAACCATCTTGTGTTGCTTTTTCATGGGCACACTAATATATGTCACATCACTTTCCATTACTGTCATACAGCGTAAGAAGAAATGTCTGTCAAAACATGGTCATACTTTGTATTTTGATAAAAAATGTTCAGTATTTCCTAGCTGTTTAAAATCATGTTTATAGACTCTACATTAGTCTTTATAAAGCATGTATTAATGCCTCATTCTGGGTTTAGGTTACTAAGATCAAAATTAATGTTATTCTACGTTCTTATACAACATACTATTAACAAGCAAAAAGTTGGAGGTTATTGATTGAAAACTAGTAAAAAGCCTGGCAATTGTTGAATCTGGAATCTGATCATGCATAGTAGGGCAATAATTAATGAGGATTAATAAAGAGCAAATATATTACTAATATGGATACAGGTAAGCACTTTATTTCAAATCAAAGATCAACCAGGTGTCTTCAGCACACAGTGTAATGCGCTGTTGTCTTGTTATTGTGTCCCTTTTTTTTGGAAGTTTCTTCCTTTTCCACCTGATACGTCAAAACTTGCACAAGGCTGGGACACATACAGCACAGCAGTAGCCACATTTGACCTAATGCTTATTTGATATAGGATATGTTTCCTAACTCTGCACTCTAATTGCACTCCTACTATATGTGATGGTACCTTTGGTAGCAAATGCATCTCTAAAAGTCCATCTCTAAAAATACCCTCATCTGTTGCTCAGGAAAAAGTACGACATATTTAGTAAAGTGGGTAAGTAATGTTTTAGTATTGGGAACAAACAGTGAAATGAAGAAAAGGCACACAATCTAGGGGCCATTTCCAGGAGCATCCAGCCTCTGTTGTAGAGGGAAAATGATCAATTAGGACTATTGCTGACTTCTGAGAACAGTCAGTGCAGGTGAACCATCGGTACAAAACATTACTGTATAACATGCATTACATGGGATTGGAGCAGTGCTTAAAATGAGGATTTCATTCAGAAGTTACATCCACAGGTTAGGATGTGATAATAAAAGCTTCTGTGTTTCTCATGCTGGAACTGCTCAGTCAATTTACTGCACACACTCACAAAGACAATGACCAATCTTATTGTATAAGCCCATCCATCTCTCTTCTGTCCGAGCCAATTATGTATAAATTTATCTTCAGAGTCTGCATCTACAGACATGAATGCTTTTAGCTACTCTAAAGATGGCTGTACTTCAGCATTAGATCAATAGGAAATACCTGTGCCTATTCCAAACAATACACAGGGGACCACTGTCTCCACGTGGCCAGCCTTCTACAGTTTGTCCCAAGCAAAAGCTAAGAAACAATTTCTTTATTGAACTTTAGTACCACAATAGTAAAAGGTATTAGTTTCTGTGCCCTTGCTCTGCCTGAGTCACATTTCATTGCAGTTGATCTAAACTGCTTTTATTTATTTTACGGGCTGGACCTCAACTTGACAAGCACTTCAATCAGTAAAGATGCATGGTTTTGCTTTTTGACACTAATTAAATTGCCATGTTGTGCTGCATAAATAGCGTGCCAATAAATAAGTAACTATTCTCTACAAAGAGCATTGCAGAGGCATGGAAAGTCTATTGTTAATGTGTTGCTGACCTGTGGTCATCCAGTCTTTTGTGGTTAAGAACCACAGTGTAAACGGCTGAACCCGAGAAAACTGGCTTGACCAGGAGCGTGAGGTTCCCCACCACTGGACCGGCCTCATACAGAGCCACCTGCAAGGCACAGTGCCTATTGCTTCCTGGCAAGACTGGGCTGGTTAGGTGGTACTCGCATCTCCCGGAGGCCTTGGCAGCAGAGGGGAAGCTTAGGAGAAGGAAGTGCCCTTGGGTAAAATAAAACAGCAGAAATTTAATGTTTGACTGCTTCGTTGCAGTACTGTAATACTGTGTATAACATTTGATTAATGCTTTAACAATGAGACATTTCTCAGACTGGGCATTAGAGTATTAGCACAAAATGAAAATAAAAGTCAAGCTTTGAACAGCTTTGAGTCTAACCTCCAGATTTGTTTCAAAGAGGATGAAGGCTTAAGCAACATCCTGAGGCACTCATTTATTTTCTCAACTTAGACTCTTTTTACTCTTACCATCAGAGCCTCCCATAGAGTGGTCGGTCACAGGCATCATCCCAGCCGCGGCATTTTCTGCTTGATGTGGTGACACCACAGACCAGTCACTTTGGTCGCTGTGATTTGATGAACTCCAGAGGCACAAAGACTCAAAATCACAGGAGGTAACTAAAAGGCAAGAAGAGAATGTAGCCTGAAATGAAGTGTTTGTTTGGATGTAACTGATTTACAAAACACTAAGTAAAAAAAATAAAGAAGAAAGAGAAAAAAAATCACAGCAGTTATGAGAAGGCAAGATGGTATTTTAGTATTCTGTCCTAAGATAACCTTTGTTACGTGTGTTTAGAGGAGGGGAAGAAAAGAGGACACGTCACTCCGAAAACCCCTTATAAACGACATGTAATACTGTTATTTATAGTATGGCACTTCGCAAGTGTAAATTTGACTAAAAGATGTATTTTAAAGCAATATCTTTAAATTTGTAATGTGTATAACAGCACAAGGATGCAAATTGTCTTTCTAGACTAAGTAACCAAAATTCTTACTAAAAATAAAATGAAGTGCACCCCTCACAGACTGAAATGATCTTTAATTTACCTAACTACTCAATAACATTTTGCAGAAAACTACATTTGTAATTCTCCCAAAATGAGCCAAAACGTTTTACACAATTTTTGGTAGCTCATGTTCATGTTTTGTTTTCCTTGACTAGTGTTTTCATGGAATCATGAGAAAACAGTTTTACCATCTCGATTATAACAGGCTGTTTTTCTAAGATTATGAAATACAGTAGACCTTTCACCTGGGCTGCAAAACGCTGCACATTGCCTCTGGACAAAAAACGTCCAGATCATTTGACTCTATCATAATACACTCAGTGATACAAGTACCAGATGCTACTAGAGAGACCCCTTGTACCCCTTGTGAATGATTGTGTGTCTGCCTGATCTGAGGGGATTTGATCAACAGGAAGAATGAGAAGGCCTTTGCATCGTCATGTGATGGAGAGGAAACTGCCATTAAAGCTAATTTGTCAAGCAGCCACAGGAATCCCTCTGGGGACACATGGCAGAATATGAAACACCCTATTAAACTGGTATTTAATTGCAACCTGGTTCTATTTATTTTTTTGATAAATCAACCAAAATATCTTGATTTTGAATTACCTTAAAAAACAGCTGGTTTGCCTTTTCAGTGCCAGGGTGTTTTTCTGGTGTTAGTATGCTGCTTGTGTGCAGCTTTGTTCTTATAATTACATTGACAGATGGGGCATTGAGGGTGAAATTTACAATCTTTGAGGAATGTTCAATTTGTTGACATGGTAGCTTTGCCTTAGAGGACCTCATTTGTTCTAAACACTTGAAATACTTATGTAAGCTGAAGTGTCCATTATCCATTGTATAAGTGCTAGTCACCAGATATTGATTTTCTTGGATCAAACTGGGTTGCAGACCTGTTTTTTTAACAATGTAATGAAATGTAAAATCCTTTTCCCAATTAAATTAGAAAAGAAACATTTTTTATCCCGTTTTGTTCTAGATGCTGTGTGCAGGGACCTAAATGTGTTGTACTCTCGTAACGTCGTCTGTGACGAAACCAATAGAAACTGTTACTATTAGTTCTAGTAATGCAGAGATGCCATATTTCTCCTGGGCTTTAAGCTGGAAAGGTCTGGGAACCCCTATCTTGGATTAGATAGATCAGAATGTTGACAGCGAATTTGTTAACAGTACATCTGTCATTATAATTTTTATCTGTGCTCAAGAAAGTTTTCCTGAGTTACTGTTATTAAGTTGCATTGCTCATTTTTTCTCAAATTAGATCATTTCTGTTATCTGGGTCCCTAAATTACAAATTCTATAGTATGACATCTGTACCTATGCAACTCATCCTGTTAAGTAAAAGGTGTTCTGTGTTTTCATCTTTTTTTTCCATTTTCTTACTTTCTTTTCTTTTCTTTTGAATTCTTAAAAAGAAAATCAATGATGGATGATCAATTAAGTGTTATGTCATTCACTCTTGGCACAATTATGTGAGTTGGCTCTTGGTGTCTCAAAGTACAAATGAGATAAACCTCTTGGAGACTCCAGTCTGGTGTCCTCCTGTTTATTACGTGATTACGTGATGATTTAAGAATCTTTATGACGTATGACATACTGTTAGAAGCAAAGCAAATGTAATGCTACTTAACAGGAGCCACTTGTAACTCATAACTGTTGCTGTACACTCATTGCTAAAGCTCTCTTTGACTGTAATTATTAGCTGTCATTGACTTTTAAGCTGTGCAACCTCTGGTCCTTACAGCAAACTGAGACTGACTACACCAGGAACCCCAAGATGTCTCACAGGGAACATGGCTGGACAGGGACATTACACAGCCTTACAACAGGAACACTCATAAGTGAAAACACTTAAGTGATTTAAAGCTGCTCAAAAAACAGGACTCTGACTCCGGGGACTGCAAAGCCCTGGCATGTGGGGAAAGGAGAGGAATGAATAGAACAAGGACAAGAGAATGGTCAGGCATCACGAGTAGGAATTTTCCCATCAATGGGTTTATTACCAAACCAAAGTTGGCGATTGTTGGAACAGCTGAAAGACAATCCAACATGGTTTTAGTGAGTTTTATTTCCTTTTTTTTCTGTTGAGTTTGAATGAAGTGGGTTAAACAATAAGTTACCAAGGTAATCAAGCTCCAAATAGGATGGGTCATGGTTTTCTGGTTAGCACACCAACTTCAGTGGACACATGATTTATTGAAATCTTCTCTGTCAACAGATCTGTGTCTAAATGAAACTCACATAATGATGTCAGAACAACTGAGTTTCAGCAAGTTTATTCTTTTTTGACTGAAGTGAATATTAATGTGAAATACAGGTTCTCAACATGAGCAGTGTTGTTCTGCAAGTTTCTTGTAGTAGAAAATTTGCAACACTCATTCCTGAACTTTAAAAAGAATTAATGTTTTTAGGGGGTGTACATGCACTTCCTTGAATATGCTTTCCTGTTCAGCCAATATTTATTTAGATAAATGATTACTTGAGTTAATATATGTTAACATTACAGGTAATGATGATATCAAGATAGACAATCAATGGAATGCTTGTTTTCTGCTGTGTGTATGCAAAGTGTAAGCACATCAGTCTCTCAGTTACAACTCTTACTTTTTCTGTCATCTCCTGAGCCCAAATGACGACGATACAGCTGATCTGAGAAGTCCTCCTCCAGAAATCTGGCCAAGAGAGCATGGCAGGCACTGCTAACTGAGGAGAGACAGACAAACAGACAGAGTGTGGTTATAGTAGTTGTTTTGCTTTTAAGGATAATTTATACATACATAGAGTATTTCAAGCCACACTGCAATGCATTTTACTATTTGAAATCACAACAAGCATTCTGTTTGAGTTAACCCAAGCTGGTAGAGGAGGTTAACACAAAGTCCTTCCAGACAAACTCGCCTCACAGCGGCTATCTTGGCAATATCCTCCGTCAGTTAATTGGGTCTCACAAGAACAGGTCCATATCTGATTAAATGGAAAAAGACCGAAAAAATTGACATAGAATCGTTACCTTGATTAGAGATGCATACTTTTCTGTTCAAAATACTTTAAGTAGTTTGTCTCCTCACTCATACCATCTGAAAATGAAAGGACATGTCCAAATTGACACAGTTCAGGTAAATTATCCATAGGTTGGATTTTGAGAGTGGCTAATTGTTTATCTATATGTGATAGACCTGTCCAGTGTCCATACACAGTGTTATTTGTATTTCATTGCATTAATTAAGAAAACACAGTATTCTCAACAGTTGTTATGTCTGGTATAGATAAATACTGTGGGGAGGCAAAGAAGATCAAATGTTTATGACTTGTTTGTTACCATTTTGAGTTGTGGAAACTACATTGCACTTATTTGTGTCAAACACTTTAATGATGTGTTTTATGGATGGTTCACATGTGTTAAGTGTTTAATTTAAATGATTATTTTCAAATGTGAAATAGCTTACATGTGCGTTTTTAAGTGATTTAAGGGGTTGATTTCTCTCATATGGCATCAAGACTCAAAACAGATGGGAACAGGAAAGGAAGGGAGGTAGTTGTAGCAAGAAGGCACTTTTTATCTAAACACATTTTTATATACTATGTTTTAAATATGTGGAACTTAATGACTTTGCTTATTTTTTGAACAAACAGAATACTTCAAAACACATTACTTATTTTTGCTATGCAATACACTGCACATAACTGAGTTTCTGTCAACATGTTTGTCTGAAGGCACTTAAAACAGCGCATTTGCAGGACCAAGCTCTTAATGCATGAACTGTAGATGAGGCAGTATAAAGGCAATTACCAGTTCTGTGCTGTGTTTCATTTGACATTGTTTCTCAGAAAACCCTCCATCTTTACCTTTGTGGCGTATTACGTACAAGTACCCGAATTGGGTACTCCGTAGGATTTTTAAACATTTTAACTCTCACGGATTATTATTTGCTTTAGGAGTTAAAAAAAACCACTCCTCTCTCTCTTTCTCTCTGAGAGGGGCATCAATAATGAGAGTTTTTCCATGAGAGTGTAAGGGGTACATTTAGCAATATTTTTTATGTATAAATTCCGAGTAAATTCAGTCATATGGCCTATTTTGTCAATCAACTACAACCAGAAATGCAACCAAAAAACACATCTAAACAGAATGGAAAATGGATTCCATTTATATAGTGCTTTCAAAATCTTTCAACAACTCAAGTCAGCATGCACACACACATTCACACACTAAAGGCAGGTGGGTTCTTTACACAAGGCCAGCTTTTGGGAACCCTTTTGCATAAAATCACACATTTATGGAACAATCATAAGGAGCAATTTGGTTTCAGTTTTAGTTGACCCATATGCAAAAAAAAAGAAATCCTTCAAGTACAGCATGCTGTCTTCATCTATGTTAAGCTATGCTTAGCTATGAAAACTCCTTTTTATTTATATTTTCTGTGTACTAATACTGTGTATCATAATCATATCTATTGTGTATCATATCTATCTAAACAAGCTAAAATTGAAAATCAATTAGAAAAGGTTTCTGTCTGTTATTCTAGAAGCAAAATTTAACTTAAGTTATTGCATTAATGATTTATCAAATTCAGAGTTTCTTGCCTTTGAAATTCTTTTATTTTTATTTTCATCTTTATAAAATTTTCTATCTTTATTATTGAAAGAACAGTTACCAATTGAACTAAAATTTAAGTATAATGTACCTGGAAATAAATGTACGGAGATGCTATACTACATCAATACATTTCTTGAAAACCATAGGTCCCTTTGACTAAAACCACACCACTCTTTGTTCATTTGTCTTTGTCCCTCATGCTAGTGACAGACTGGCACCCTGTCCAATGTACACTGTGCCTCAGTCCAGTGCATGCTAGACATGGCTTATGTTCCTAGAACAGATAAATGGATGTATGACACACAAAGCTGATCCAGAAATAGAACCACTGCAGACTGGCCAAACACATTATACACAAACAACCAACAGACATGGTCTTTTTTTGGAGGGTGACTGAGAGAGAGGGCATTTTACATGTGACATGAAATTCAACATACTAACTAGCATGACCTGTAGACAGTGAGGGACTTGATTATATCTCCATGGGTCATCGCAACGTTACCCATGCACTGCCCTCGGGACAGTGACTTACTGTTCTCTGGAGCCTCCAAGGCAAGGTCCCACAGGTCATGCAAGACAAATTGGATTATTTAAGGGACAGTTTATTAAAAGCAGCTAGTTGTGATAGTGATAGTGGTAGTGTTAGGGCGTCATATAATTGAAAAGCAGACTAACTATTCATTTGTAATTATGGAATAAAAGCAGCTATGGAAAGATTTCTTGACTACGGAAACATGGAAATACAGAAAAAATAAATCAGACTATAAGGAGGGGGAGTTGGACAAAGAACAAGTTTAAGAGGCTATTAATAACTTGACATAATTAATTCCCCAAAAATCCCCCCAGAATTCAAACTTCTAATTGTCCTTTATTGTCTCCTACTTGTTCCAATTTGCCATTCCCAGTTTTATAAGAGGAAACTTTTAGAAAAATCTGAAAAACATAGTTAAAAACATATTTTTCTAAGGAAATTAAGGAAACAAATCTCATAGTTAAACAGTTTTTTAAAAAGTTTTTCTCAGTTTATCTTGACAAATCTATACTGAAGGGAAAATTTGCTACATCTTATTTGAATGATTAATCAGTTTTGATGGTAAATGTACTAAATCAAAGCATTAAATTCCTTGGTGCTTGAGGTATGTTCACAGGGCCGTGCCGGCAATGCCTACATATACCAGGAAGTACGCAGGAAGCACCAGCTGCACCCATGTCTACTGTGCAAAGCAGAAGAATAGAGGACAAGTTTTGCTTTGAGCAGCAACATGCCTGCTTGCTGACCAAGCTGAAACTGTTATTAGTGGTTTTTCTTTCTCTTAAACCAGGTACTAAGGAATTTATTGTTTCAGTTGGCTAAATTTATCATTAACACTGATTGGGTATCCACATGAAACTTTGGGAATTTTTCTCCTGAAGGTAGACAGTACCACAGAGTTTCCAGACAGTCTCCTGTGCTGAAAGTTGCTGCTAGTTTTAGTTCCCTGGCTGGGACTTTGTAGTTGTACAGCTTAAGACAGTCACATCTGACTTTGTTCTCTGTCAGAAAAAGCAGCAAAATAGACAGTGCAACTGAACAAGGATAGACTCGGTGATCAGCAATATGTGTGCTCCTCTCTGAGCTATCTCCCCCTGTCTAATTTTTCATTTTCCCCCTCAGAGGTTTTGGTCCACATTCGTGACACCAAAGAATCTGAGCATGTTTACAAAGCTTTTTGGACAGTTTCTTCGTGAAAACTAGCTGCTTGTCCGGTCAAATAACTCTGAAAGCAGCTCCAGAGGCTCCAGATGGTTTCAGATCAGTATTCTGACGTCCCTACACTTGTGTCTGATAGGCTGTAAAAGTGCATGCTTTTTCCATCAGTATTAGCACTTTAAAATAATCGCATCACAAGATATCGACAGTGACTTCTGTGAACAGTATTTTACTGAAAACAAGATCAGGAGCCTATTGCTAAGCTAGCAGCTCTGTGGCATCCAAAGTATTAAAATTAATGCAGCAGGACCATCGATTTCATCTTTTTATTCCACAAATTTTAAAGTTCATTACACATAACACAGAGTTTGGTTGGTGTGTTATCTAGAGGTATAAGGTGACCCCTATTTTTCTCAACAAAAAAATAGACATTTAAGTGATGATAATAATCATATGGGCTTTATAAGAGCAACATTACTCCTGTCACTAACGTTTTAGGGTCTAGATCTGTGGAATATTACAGGTATTTACATTGTAGATGGCCATTATCTAAAGCAAACTCAATGCAGAAACATATGATGTAGCAGCATCACAGCAGCAACACAATCTGTTCGGACACCACACATTTGCAGTCTGCATTAGTCAAACAGGGTTCCTCACTAACAGCTGACTAAAGTGATTTCAATTCATCCTGAAGAAATGTGAATCCACAATGTTGTATACTAATTGAGACAAATGACTCTAAAAAGTGTAATATTTAATTCATGGTTCGGGGATCATAATACAAATTTAAGGGTAATCCCTCAAATACTTCTACAGGTCAGTCTGGACCAAGTGGAAGACTTACCAACAAACCCATATTGCCATCCATAGTCATGCTGCTAGCATGACTAAAACTAGACTGAGGCTGTAGTTTAATAACACTCAAAGGAGTTAATGTGTGCTCAAATCATTGTATCATTGAAATTCAAAATGAAAAAAAAAGCCTCTCTGTGCAGTGTACACTGAATCATCATCTGCTGAAAACAAAGTTTCGAACCTCTCCATCTGTTTAACAAAGTCCTGATCCTCTCACATGATGCTGCTTCATCAAATGTGTAGACAAATGGAAGCTTAAAAGAGAATCAGTTTCCAAGGAACCAATTTAACTCACATAATGAAAGTTATTCTAATAGCGCACCCTCGGCCTTGTTAGCGTACCTTTGTTCATGTGTCTTTGGAGCTGGCATGAGCCCTCATAATCACTTTCAAGCATGTCATTCTGAAAAAAATCAAGTGAGTATCACACCTACGCACTTTATTTATGAGAGTGTCAGAAAAAAAAAGAAAGAGCAAAACACCCTGAAATCAAACAAAACTCTCACCCACAAACATTTGCTCTCAACTGAGGGGCGTTTTTGTTACAGCAAGATCAAAGCACTGCTTTGGATGTAAAAGGTGTGATCAGTACAGAAACAATCTCTGGCCAGTCCCTGCTTAACTCAAATGAATGCATTTATTACAGTACTGGCGCCAGGAAACTCTGCACATCTGTGGCTTAATAGGGTCTGCTCAAAAACCCCTTTTCACTAGCCTAGATATACCCCCCAGGCTGCCATGAGGACAAGGTCATGGCTTTTTTTAGCCGTCTTGTTTTCTCCTCAAAACACCAAAAAAATCCAGTCAAAACCAGCTTTCAAAGCTTTCAGAGACATCACGTCAATGAGATGTCAGAAAATTGTCTGGGGAAGCTTCTAACTGAAGAACTGTTTAAAATGGATAAGGACAGTGTTTGTCTTAGAGGTGGATGATGCAACAGCGAAGTGACGTAAATCTGAATGTAAAATTACAGCATTGGCCAATCCTCGCATCCATCATAGCAATTTACCAGCTACTGAGATGAGAGGACCTCATATATGGCTAGTTGTTGCACTCACTCTGTATATAGTATGCAAGTGTTCGTGGAGCAAATTTTAAAGAGAGACAGAGACTGAGAAAGCACCTTGCTGCTGGACAAATAAACAGGAACAGAGGTTCACTAACCATGTCATGTTTGAATGCAGCCAGAGGCAATGCATTTGCTTAACAGGCCACAGAGACACAAGCTTAATGCGCAGCACATGACAATTTCTGCATGGTTATTGTTATGTAAATTTGTTTCTCCAGGGCAAAACATTTACAGAAGCTTTCACAGTGTTCATACAGTATATCAAATTAGCTATGACTCATGCTGCCATTGAGATTACGCTGTTTCTGCTTGTTATTTTCTCTGACTTTGTCAGAGGAATATAAAGCTGTCTGACGGAATTTAGGATAGAAAATGTTTTATATCGAATCAGCAGAGCTGCTGTGGAAATAAACAGGCACATAAAATATAAACCTTGCCATATATAATATGTAATAAATAAGCTAAAAATATATAAAGTGATAATTTAAAACACATGGTTAAGTTAGAGAATCATTGCTGCCATTGCTACAGGTATAATTACCATGACCACAGCCTTTAGTGTTTAAATTTTGCGATTTCTTAACCCATCAGTTCACGCCAACCTTTTCTCTTATATGCACACACAACCACACACACACATTGCTCCCTAGAATAGTAGGTTTAGAAATGCTTATACAAAAATAAAGTATTGAACATTGTGGAAGGTTTTAAGAGAGTGAGACTTAAGCTTAAATGTGTCTTTATCAAAATTTAAAAAGGAAAGCTGTGACTGTCTTCACCAACCTACTATGAATGGGGTAACAAACAGTTTATAGACAGACTCTTATTTTGAAAAGAGGACTTGGAGTCCATAAATGTCTCAAGGGATCCCTAGTGTCATGAGCCTTTTAGTTCCCTGAATGTGTCACTTGTGTCGGTCACAATCTAAATATCAACACTGTATCCAAACTATCTGTTGCTATTGGGTGAAGTGAAACTATTATTGCCTTGATGTTACTCTGACCTCCCACTTGATAAATATTTAACCAGTGATTTTTGGTGTGCATCCTCTCCTCTCCTTGGTGTGTTCCATCAAACAGCGCGGTAACTTTAAGTTTAATTGTGTTTCCTCTATATTTACTCCCCCCAAACAAACATTATACTTGTACTCCAGCCATATGAGAGAAAGCAATGGAAGGCTCTCACTGTATCTAAGGATGTGTGAGTGTTTGTGCCTCTGAATAATCTCTGAGCTCACTTGAGACTGTGGTTATTTTCCCCCCCCCCAGTCTCTCTTCTTTCTTTCCCTGTCATGTTTGTTAATTTATTAAGTAAATTTCTGCTCCAGTCAGCAGTCAACACTGACAGAGACTAAATGTAAATATCAGACACCTGGGGCCTGCCACTTCCATGGCTTGCTTCTGAAAGATGACAAGCAAGGATCAGAAAGACAGGTAAATGTCCTTTTCAATTCCAAGTTAAACTTTTCTGTGTACACACTCCAAGTATTTAAAGGTCTAGCACCCACAGTTCTCTCCTCCACAGCACTCAGCGGGGACCAGCTCTGCTCTTGACTCTCACTCCCAGAGGTCCACAGTCCTGCAGCTGCCTGTTAGCAAGTAGTAGTCCTGTCTCTCTGCTTCACTTGACCCAAAGCCCCACATTTCAAGCAAAAGTTTTACTCAAGTTGAATATTCTCTAAATTCGTCTCTTTGCATTTCTATGCATTGACTATATTAATGTAATTAATCTGTGTAAAAAGAACAAAAACAATTTTCTGCCTAAAAACACCTTAGAAATCTCTATCTTGGGTTTAAGAACCAAAAGCAAATGGGATAATATAAGCAGATAGGGTCCAAGAGACACCCAAAATGCAGCTGTTTGAAAAATTCTAAAAATTATGAATCTCCACTTAATGCATAACATATGTTTTGTCACTTGAAAATAAAATACTAATGTAAAGATAGTCATTTTTATGTCTTACTGCTTGGCAAAAACTGTTTTTGACCCACAATTCAGAGCTTGGACCATCAATTCAGATCAGAGGCAAAAATAAAAAAATAAAAAAAATTGGCAACATCACACACAAAATGTGCTGCTTGAGGCATAATCTTCCAAAAAGGAACAGCTTGTTTATACTGATGTTTAAGAAATTATCAGTCATGATATAAAGGAGCTTCTAGCTGTAAAACATCTGTGCAATCATTTTAGTTAAGGATTTCTTTTTTCAAAACAATGTGTAACAATTTAAAGCTACTCTAAGAGATTTTGTATTCCATCTCTCATCTGCCCTTCACATACTACAAACATGTGTGCTCTAGTCTGCGCTGAGAGGTCCAAAAGAAGCAAACACTGCTTCACCTATCAAAACCCCATCTATAAAACTCAGAACACACATGCATATTTGGAAACCATTTGTACTGTACATTCCAGCACGACTCTCAACCATAGATATACTTTCTACTTTAATTTAATGTCAGTCATCTACAGCAGCAATAGAAAAAGGAGACATCAGACATACACAGGCAAACTCACTACTCTCTCTAGGACCCCAGATTAGCTGTAACGTGTTTGGAGGTGTTGTAAGAATAAACAGTCAGGCAACTTGGGAACAACTGCTGACAACCTTCATTAACTCTGGAATTTGAAGCAAATACTCGGCCTTCCTTATGGTTATGTTTACAATTATTTATCATCAGGCTTTAACTGAACCTTTAGACTCCCTGAGTGCTTTTACTGACGCTTAGTGTATAATTTCTATACAATACTGTGTGTAGTTGTCATATTAAAATCTATATAAGAGGCACAGACAGTAATTGAAGTGGTAAATATTAGTAATATGATAAATATATTACTTATTTTTACAGTCAACGATTCTCTGCCAGCATTCTTCTCTTCCCTTATTTTCACTTAAAGTGTTGCTGTAAAATGCTTTAGAGTGCTCTAAAAATTTATTAAATAAATTCTTTAAACTGTCAGTTATGAAAACCTATTCTGCCTGACTAAAACTAGGCAGTGCACAATTACTTTATTTTGTGCAGAAGGAGAGTCAAATACACAAACTTTATATGCATTTTTTATGTAAACGTGTAAGAGCTTAATAAACAAAACTTAGATTAACAAAAAAAAAAGTTGATAACCACCATCACAGTACTCATTATCCCTGATTGGGGTTTTAAGTCTTGTGGAGCCAGCTCACACAAACAAGCTTGGCTTTGTCAAACTTATTTGTCAAGCTTGTTTTGTCTTATACGGCCAGAACTACAGTTTTGACAACAAAAATTAAGTGGAAAAATCTGTTCTAATTCAGTTCCAAAATATAAAGAAAACATTGAAAACCAATTTGGTTAAAAATGGAGCACATCTCAAAAGAAACATAGTATCATCTAAGGCTTGTAAACAACAAAAATGTCTTTGCTAGATGTTTCAAAACACACTTTGTTCCAAAAAAAACCCTTGTATTATTTACAGTGATGACTCTAAATAGATTAATAGTTAATAGATTAATAATTAATAGATAAATAGTTACTGGTATAGCGCTCACTTAATGTGACAACAAAGAAAAACAAACAGAGTGAGTATCAGGCACAGGGAAAAAATGACTCCATCCAAAATATTACATCTCTCCAAATGAACTATGTGTTCTGGCTAAAAAACATATTCTAATCTGAAATCCATTAATTCACACCCACCCAGTGTGTCCATTACATGGGCCACTGAGCAGACTGGGAGTACTGGTGCTCATGTTAAAGGAACAAAAAACTTCTTCATATCTGGTCAGCTGCTCAGCTCTGAGTCTACATAAACTGAGGCAAAGAGGTTAATTCTCTCGCGTAGGACTTTTGATAAGACTTATGACATGTCAAAAAAGGTGCATCTTTTCAGAGATCCCTGAGTGTGTTCTGAAAGATCAGCTCATGTGCAGTGAATCATGCTTCCGGTATTTAAAAAAAATTAAGTCCCATAACTCAATTTATGATTTAATTGGTGGCATCTTGGCTTCAATTACCTGGCAAGTCATGGTATGCAGTTCCTTCTCAGACAATCCTTTTGAACAAAACAAAGTGTGACTCTTAAATACATCATGTCTGCTTTCTCTCTTTTTCTGATAACCTGATATGAATGTGAAGGTAAATGGCAACATAAAGGCGACCTGGGACAACTTCACTGACATGGAAATAGAACAAGTAGATTTGGATTGGAGCTATCGTTGACTAAGAGCTTGATGGTGATGGTGAAAAGCCCTTACTTCATTAACGTGATGTGTTTTTGCAGTGCAATGCAGCTTGTGTTTAAAAATCTCAGCTCAAAAATGGCCAAACCTTTACAGATAAAACACTGTACATACATGTATCACTTGTCCTTTACTGTAGTTGAATGTACAATTCTTGATAAAAAAAATGAAACAATTAAATGAACAAATTTAAACTAAAATCCAGACTATCTGGTATCCTTCTCAAATGAATTGGCTGGTCATTTAATACAAGATCTACAGTTCTCTGGAAAGCAACAAATTGTACTTATTTTTGGTGCTACGTAAAGCTGTTGCCATTAATAGTGACATAGCATGATTTGGTTCTAACATCGGTATAGCTTGGAGCAACCCATAGAGCATAGATAATGACCTGTTAAAGATTTGGGTTTAAGTATCATCTTGAATAATTTGAAACAGTAACTCAGTAAATTACTTTTCTGGAACAGTCACAGTTGTCCTTACTCGAAAAATAACAATAATAGTTTGTTGAACTCAAGTTTTCCTGAGTCTGTGATAATATTAATAGTGTTACGCAAATAATAACTGTTGTTTTGCTATTTGGTGGAATTATTATCACATTATTGCTATATATACATTATATACTATATATTAATGCTGTATATTATACGTTATTACACACTATTATTATTATTATTATTATTATTGTTGTTGTTACTTTAAATTGCAGAAACCAAATCCAAGCCTTTAAGAAAAAGTCTGACATTTGGGAAAAAAGAGCTACTTGAGCTACATCATAGTCCTTATGTGTGTACATGCTAAATTCAAGTCACAACCACAAGTTGCCTGACTAAGCTTAGTGCAAAGCCCATTATAATAAGATATAAAAGTAATTTTGTCACCTTGCAATGAGCCAGCTGTTTTCCCGTTTCTTGTGTTTTCTTAGAAATATGCTATGCTAACAGTGGTTGGTGGTAGCTTTGTATTTGAAGCATCAACCCCAAATTAAACTACTTTAGTCTACACTCACCGGTGTAACTGGCATAGTTTTCAAGTTAACAGGATTGAATTCCCACGGCACACTTTCAAACCTTTGTGGGATAAAATTGTGCTAGTTAACAGTTTGTTAGCAGTTTTTAGGTGGCAAAAATAATAAAATTAAGCTCAGAGGAAGAGTTAACACTGGACTTACATTTATACGATGGCTATACACCTAGCTCCAAAAAATACAAAGGTTCTTTCATATCTATTTGCTATAAAGACTGTAACGTCAGTGTAAAAGATTATAACATGTAGATGTTTGGTCTACAGTATGTTGTGCTTTCCAATGGGAATCAAGAGATCTCTCAACTCAAGCAGTAGAAAACTGGATAGCGGTTTTATCAATGTAATTTGTAAGGGCCCTTGGACACCAGATCAAAAAATGCTTATGCTTACCATTTTGAAAGGGAAAGAGACATCACTTGTTTTTAATTTAGGTTAGAGGGCTTTTTCTCCATGTTTCAAACCCTCCAGACACTAAGTAAAATCTAGCTTCATGTTCACAGTAAATGATTAAAATATAATGATTCAGCCTTGAATGAAAGCCACATTTATTTGAAAAGCATTTACTTGACACATTACATTAAACATATATGTGTGTATGTATTGCACGAAGCATCTGTAATGTAAAAATAATACTGAGCTCGAGAGCACTTGATTCTACCTTCTAACTGTGTCTGTACTGTCATCACTCTGGCATCTGCCTGGGGAGGTGGAGGACAGATAGAAATGACTGAAACTACCCTTCTCATCTCCAACCACAAAGTCCAACTCCCACTCAGTCTGTATGGGCCTGTGAGCTGACCTTCCCTCACTGAGATCAAACAGTATGGCCTATGCATGCACTTTCCTCATAAGCTACAGCTTCAGTTCAGCAACCAGCGAGTACCATCTCCTATATGACTCAGTTCTTCACTTTACTTGACTTGAATGAACATCTGCTGTTTACTGATATAAGACTGATGCTCTTTTGACTGTGCCGGAAACCAGTGTTTCCAACAAAATAGAGAAAACTTCAAAACACAAGGTTAAATATAATAAAAAAGTGAACATTTGATGAAAAGACAATGATAGCAGCCTGGGTTTGCAGCTGTTTTCTGTTCATTCTGGGCTTAAAAATCTATACTTACTCAATATTCTTGGCAAGTCTTTACTTTCTTTATTTTAGCCACCAGTCTGTGTTACAGTGAAACCCAGTCACTGTGTTGAATAGAATGCAGCAAAACACGTGGCTTTGAGTTTATGACACTTTGTTTGATCCTTTTCTTTCATCTTACAGTGGCCCCCTTTTTATTTTGCAATATCAAGTCACAGCCAAGTTACTCCTCATCATGTGGAAGTTTAGGGCCCATGAGATGTGAAACACTTTCATATTTCAATGGAGGACTCGCAAGAAAGTCTTACAAAATAACTATAAGAGACATTTTTGACAGGTTTAATGACTTTGTCATCCAGGGCTGCAGCTTCATAAACAGTAATTTGCACCATTTTTGAGTTTGCCAATTCTTTTTTTCCTTTGGTCAAGAATATCAGCTGAACTTATGTCTGTTAATTAATGCTACAGAATATTTTGTAAACTCATATAATGACAACATAAGTACAAATTGGCAGAAAATATTTAATATATTAAAGTAATTTTCCCCCAAAACTAGTTTTGCAATTCACTGAAGTCTTGCTCCATTCCACTGGGAGTCAGCCTGTTCCAGCTGCACCAGTCACTTCTTTGGAAGATCTATCTATTTATCCAAATGACTGTGATTTATCCAGGTCTGGGGCTTTAATATCTGCATGGTACTGTACTGTATAGTGTTTTAGGTGCCAAACAATTGATTTAAAAAACTCGACACCAATGTCCCTTTCCAGAAAAATAAATATCAGCTTTATGAGCACACAAGGGTTCGTAGGCAGTGCACACGTTTCCACTAATGCTGGTCTGTTTTTTTGTCCTTTTTGTTGTTGTTGTTTTTGTTGTGTTTTAGGTATTTTGGTCCAACCCCTTAGAATCCTGAAAAAAGAGCCACAATTTAGAGCCACAACTAATAAAAATCATTCAACCAACAGACCATCTAATTTCCTTCTACTTTATAGAAGACAAGAAGACATGCATGACAAGAAGACATGCATCTTTACTGCCACATAACATTCAAACCTTTACATAGCACAGATGATAAAACTATTATTTATTTCCTGTATTTATTATGAATAGTTTCAATTTATCTACAGCATAGCCTTTGTAAGGAATAGTCCACCTTAAGCATTTCATGCCAATTCATCTCACACTTGTCTGGATCTCTTGACAATGATAAGCTTCATGTCTTCTTTTAACTCCTCTTTTTTTTGATGACAAGAACTGAAAATCTGACTGGTTTTGCCCTTGAACATGAGAGATGAACAGCTGGCTGCTCATCTGTCTGTTATCCCACTCGCAGAGTGACGCCCAAGAGGCACAGCTTTGATCTGTTATTTCTCTCTTTTTGTTGGACTGCATCATTACTACACCTGAGAAACAGGCATCAGATTCTGATCCAGCAACTTCACTGGACACTGAAGAAAACATTTTCTCTTTCACACTGAGTTTAAAACTTTGGCTTGTTCAGGAGATGGAAACAATAAACAGAAATATACCACAGAACAAAGAGATGAAAAAAAGTCAGAAATGAAAGTCTAACAGAGAAATTCTAAAAGGACACAAATTAACAAAATGAGACGTTTTGCAAGGAAAAGAAAAATATACAGATGTAGAACTGATTACGTTTTGAGCAAAGGCCATAATTGGTAATCATATTTCACGGGCAAGCAAGTTGTGTGGAAAACATACATTTTAATCCAGTTCCTTGTAGTTCAAAGTATGGTAAAGCTAAATATTACACTTGATGTCAGCAAAAACCAAAACAAAATGTGAACATTAGCATTAAAATCACATAATCACATGGTAAATGTTACAACAAAATTTAACCAACGGAATTATCATTAAATAACATTACTTGTTTGAGTTCAGATTGTGTTTGTCGTTTGTCTAGTAGATACATATCAAAACATGAAAGTTTGTACAACCCACAGCTACAATTACTTTTGTGATGAGCTTTTTTATGTGTACATGAGTGTTTGTATCTCTTGTTCTGTATGTGTGTGTGCGTGTGTGTATGTGTGATGTATAGTCTGCACTCCCAGGACTTATATAATTCAAACTCTGCTGGTTAATGGTTAATTGCAAATCACCCGTCTTTTATCAGCATTCATAGAAACACATGGGAATTGTGGAGTGCATATAAATACATAATATTAGTTTGATATAAACCATTAAAGCTGCATATGCATATGGACACACAATCACTTATGAACACACATTAGTGCTTTTTGAGACTTGCTGCTGTTTAATCAACACTCAATACAAAATGATCTTTAGTTTATTCATGTCCTAGTGTGATATTTACATCTGTGGCACAAAATTTTATTACCTCACACTTTCACAGTCATTAACTGAAAGCTCTGATGGTTTCACTTAGCTGTGAATTATTAATGTTCTCTGAAGTAACCCCTAGTATCACTTTATGTAAGTCACTGTTTTGGTTAGTCAATATCTTTAACAAATTTAAAAGCTTAGGTCAAATTAAAACCAGGACCACAACTGAAATCCAAGAATGTTATTCACCTGGTTTTTGTTATTATCAGGAAACAGGGCAGCAAATTGAAAAGGGACATAACCCAGACACAGTATAACAGGATGGATTTGACTTTTCACAATTTTAAAACTGTTCCAAGATCACCAAAGTCCTCCTTTCGATCCTCATTTTTTCGGAATTTAGCAGAGGGTTACAAGTATTGGCAATATGATAGCTCGAGTTTGAGTAAAAAGAGACACCTTCCTGTTAAATGATAATGGGTACTTGCCCCTCTGTGTTTTAAAAGATGTTATATATCAATTTTCCAGGATATTAACTGATAACAGGATGTGAAACACGGTAACTAATTGTTTCAGTTCTGTTGTAGAATATCTGGCTGTGCAGGGGTTGCAATTGGCCAGATAACTTTCTGGAGTAACTGTATTAACTTAATGAGCATTTTCACTATGCAAAGAGTACTAACAAGGCACAATGACTACTAGGAAAAAAAGACTGATGTTAGTGTTATAATTTTATATTATAACTATTAAATGTAAAATAATACAAGCATTAGTACTTGTACTGGCAGGATATGTGGCAGGTCAGGACAGAGAGTTTAGACACAGAGGTTTGGAATTAGATTTTTTACAGTAGACATGGTGTGTCAAGTATTTCAAGCACTGGTTACCTTTTTTTATAATGTAGCCTACACCACAATCTGTACAAGTGCTGTAAATGCCTAAACAAAACAATCATCATACTCAAGTTGCTGGAGAAATTGTCAACATTTTATAGTTTGGTTCAGTGCCATTGCCAGTCCTCCAACTTACTTATTACTAACTTCCTACTTTACACTTACAGTTGAGGTAATGCTTCTGTATGCTGGTATGGAGGGAAGAAGAACTAAACACTAAACCCTTTTAGGGCTGCAACGATTAGTCGACGTAATCGATTACGTCGACAACCAAAATTCGTCAACGCAAAAATACGTCAAATATTAATTTGAAATTAATTAATTACAAAGCCTCTAGTTAATTAGATTTGTTTTCTTAATCGAGTCCCACCACTACTAAAAACGTAAGCTGTCAGAGTACAACAGGGTAACTTTCACAGGTGTGATGATTTAAGCAAGTCAGGTTAAACAGAA
>JAQNCA010000007.1:12110260-12122113 GCA_029783725.1 Acanthurus tractus | reverse complement strand
ATCGTGACTAATCGACTAATCAAAAAAATAATCGATAGATTAGTCGACAGCAAAAATAATCGTTAGTTGCAGCCCTAAACCCTTTACATACTCTACAGGTCAGAAGGGAAAGCTTAATTGAGCATTTAAGTACAGCTTGCAAATGCAGAGGTCCTTCCTTCAGTGGCCACAGAGGTTATTTACTATATTGTTCTTTTACCAAAGCATTTTAAAAATATAAACATTGACAGTAAAAAAAAATTGCAATCTCAACCATAATCTTGAAACCAATCACTAATGTAATCATTTTCAAGTGTTTTTACTTCAGTATTCTTTAAATAGGATTAAACGCTTAAATCATATACAATATGCATACATTTTGGCTGGTAGAAATATGCTTAGCTGATGGATATTTTCATCTACGGGAGCCAAGAAGTTAATTTGGGACACACGCAATATCCAGGCACAACAAAACCCTTTACCCCTACTGCTGAAAAAATGTCATAGAAGAAACACCGCATCCTCTTTTTATCCCCAGTCCTACAGCTTTGCTGGCACGAGAGATCTCACCCTCACCTACTGCTCAACTGCATGCTGGAAAAGATTCAGTAAAAGAGATGCAGTTCTTCTGACAGGCAGGGCTCCTTCTGGCAGGCAGGGCTCCTTTTGGCAAAACCTATCTCAGGTTTTCTCTTGTCAATGGCTGCAGTAAGAGTAACTAACATTCATCACACTTCTGTAGCTACTAGAACCAAAAACAGAAAAAGCTAAGAGGCCTGCTCCTCCTCTACCTCATGTTTGTAAAAGAAGAAATGATGTTGCTGAGTTGCTGAAGTGGGCAAACATTGCACATATTTGTGCAAATACAGTTCTCAGCAAATACAACCAAGGAGTTTAAAAAATGTACTGCCACTTTGGATCAGGGCAAATCAATGGGAAAAAAGTGTATATACCAGACAAGAAATAAAACCTTGTGATATATCTATCCATTTAAACTTTGGTTCAGTTGATTAGAAACAAGAATAAAAAGGTGAACCACATCTGTTCTTAAAGGAGCCGAGAGTGCTACTATACTGTGATGACTGCCATTGTAACTTTACTGTTTTTGACTCACTGTGGTTGTTTTTTGTTCTGTTTCATCTCTTGTACTTTAGAAATTAAATTGCTCTTTATTATGATGCAATGCTTGTGTGGACCCCAAGAGGAATAATTGATAGTTGAGTAGTACTAACATTTTATGTGCAGTTAATTGTTTAGAGGTCAGTTTTAACCTTTTTTACAAGCAAGTTACAAGCTACAACATAAAACATTTAATAAAATTTACATTACACCATTAATCTGTTACATTATTTCTTTTTATTACTTTTTGAGAGGGAAGTTTAAGGTGTTTTCTTTTTGTTCCACTGCATCTATATAAAAGCACTAGAACTAAAACTAGATTATATTCAACTGAAGACAAGAAATGGCAGCACAATAAAACTTCAGATTTGTGAGCGGCCATAAGTGCAAACCCACTACGTCTTATAAGAACAATTGCATAGCACATTTCTTGCCAAGTCTTGTTGTCGAGCTGCAGTGTAAATGAATGTAAATCAAATTTCCCTCAAGTGTACCTTAAGAGAATATATCAAAAAGACTGCTGCTATTCATTAAAAGGGATATGAAAACCCCTTCAGATGAGAGAAAAACAGAGAGAGAGGAAATGAGAGAGAAAGAGAGTGTGTGTGTGTGTGTGTGTGCATGTGCATATGTGTGCGTGTGTGCGTGTGTGTGTGTGTGTGAGAGAGTGAGAGAGAGAGAAAGAGAGAGAATTGCTGCATATTCAAGCACTCAAAAAGATAGAGAAAAATTGTAACAGACCCAGTCAATATTCTGGACTACAGACCCAAATGAGAATGCCTTTTAATTGAAGAGACAGGACAACCCAGCAAGGCAGGAGCAGCTAACTTAGCTTAATTAATTGTTTTAATAACCATTCAGAATAATCTTTTTTTAATTAAAAAAACAAATTTTAATAACCAAATTTTTTTATGCTTGACTATGCAACTGTAATTCTAAAAGCAAATTAGATGTAGTGCAAGGTAAATAGAATGAGCTAATTCATGACACAAGGGTGAAAAGTCAGCTGAAGAAAAGGCAGCAGAAATCATAAAACATCATGTCTGCAGGTAGCCATAAGGACGCTAATTTTTATCTATTTACACATAGCACAAATACAAATACCATACTTAATTCATGTTTTCTACCATTTTTACCACCACTAGCGGTTTGACTGGCGCTATTTTCATATGAACGTTACTTGCTTTACTCTCTTCTTCTGCAATTCTAATATTAAACCTAACTGGAGAATTAGCGCCACCTGCTGCGCATCTCGACAAATCAACTGCTGGAGTTAACAAAATGTATTTGATGGATGGAAACACACGTAAATTCGCATTTCTTTTGCAAATTTTCTGAAAAACCGGATTAGGAATTTTACCTAGGTTACCTTTGGAGAGAACGTTGTCTATTGTTAGTAAACTGATTCATTAAATCAATTGAAGAAAGAATTAAGTAAACTAGCATAGGTAAATGAAGAGCCAAGGATGGGAAAAGTTTTAGCTTTATGCTACGTTAAACATTCCGTTCGTCTTAGAACAATAACTCACTAAGCTAAAAGTGAATTTCTGTACTCACTCATCAGAATGACGATGGAAAGGCAAGTGTTGTGGTTTTTTAAATAATCCATGTCTTCTTTTCTTTCAGCAGATCCACACAGAGTTCGTGTAGTTTTTTGGGTTTTTTTTTTTACGTCCTCATGAATACGTTCAACGGCTGGTCTCAAACAGGCTCGTGAAGCTCACAGTCAACAGACACACGCGCGCGCTCCTCCGGACAGTAGTTGTTTCTCCAAGTTGCTGCACTGTTACTCATTCCGGTGATGCTGATGCTGTGTTGCAGCTCCCAGTGACGACAATCTCTCTCTCTCTCTTTCTCTCTCAGTCTCCCCCCTTCCACTCCCTCTCCCTCTCTCTCTCTCTCTCTCTCTCTCTCTCTCTCTCTCCCTCCCCCTCTCTCCCTCTCCCTCTGTGTTAGTCACCTTTCATACAGGCCCTTGGTCCTAGAGACATTCATTTTCTCAGGTCCCTTTCCAATTGCTGTCAGCATGTGCTTTTATCTCCAGTTTTCGCTCTCAAAAACAGCTCTATCTCTGCGCTATACCCGCAAGTGGTGACAAGCATGTTCGTAAAATAGATAGATAAAGCTAAAGTTTAAATCATCACCTTAGGCTACAGCGACGGTACCTTGTTCAGATCCTTTACACTATTTGTATTATTTTTTTCATACTACATGCTGTTTGAACATGTGTCAAGGGGCTGTGCTGGTTGATGCAAAGACTGTTTAACTGATTAACGAGTTAATATTCTGTCTGACGATCGAAATATTAAAATAAAAAAGTAATACATTTGGGACACCCTTTATCCTTCCTTAAGGAAGTTTATTATGTTAATTTTCTGATGAAACTGGAGTTTTTTCATCTTCTAATGACTTTGGAAGCTGCAGTTTTCTGTGCTGCTGAATTGTATAGCATGATACCGAGAGCTGTCTAATTGTCCATCCTGTTTATATCATTATTATTTTTTCTCTATATATATATATATATTAGCCTGAGATAGGTATACCATGTAACATGAAATTAAGTAAGCATCCTAATGATGTTTAAATATGATATTTTAAGGATACATTACTCAGTAAAAATAGCTATCACATTAAAAAAAGAAGTTGATTCCCTGCCTGAAATGGAGAGTAGAAGAAGTGTAAAACAGAATTAAATAGCGTAACACTCAAGTCACTTCCATCACTGCCCTTTAATATCAGCATTTTTTTCATACGGCAAATCAAACTATGAATCGGCGTGAATACTGATTTGACATACACGTAAATCTTTCACCATCGTCTCTGTTTTGGTTTTCCACATTTACTACTGTATGTGCTGCCATGTGTTTCTAATTAACTGTGGACACACAACAGCTCAGTGTTGAGAGGCTTTTCAAAGGAGAGTGCTGCATTCCTTCCCTTAACTGGTGTTTTAAATAAAAGCAGAAGTAAAGATATTACATTGATATACTGTATAGAAAACACTGGTGACTAAATTTTGGCTCAGTTTGTACCATACAGATGCTCATGTGTATTAGTAAGTAATTAAAAACTTACTCTGCAGAACACATTTTTAAAATTATAACACACTCTATTATTTTCAATCATTCTGTGGTTGTTTTGTGAATTTTAGTCATACAGCAGTGTTTTAACAAAGATTAATTTCTTTTTAATTAAATAAGTGCATGAATCCACATCAAGCTGAGTTCTGGACACTGCCTTATTCATTTTGTTTCGAATGAAAACAAAGAAGACATCTAGCCTTGACTCTAAACATGATGTAAAAGAGCCAAATGAAAAACAAAATTTCCCTATTTAACTACTGATGTTGTTGAAGCATAAATGTCAAAGTGGCATCTTTTTTGTGCGTCCTTCTAAACCTGCAAGAAATAGTGTAGGACATGTTTTCACAACTGTTTAAGGAGGAAAACAGTATGACAGCTGTGCAAAACAAATCTCTCAACATTATATGTTAATATATTTCTCTTTATTTTAATTTTAAAATTCATGAAAATTCATCTTCTCAAGTGTTTACGCTGGCATCATATAAGCCTCCTTCAGTCCACTGAAGAGGACCTTTATATTCATTGGTGAACCTGTCAGTCAATGGTTTGAGCAGGATGTTCTTCAGTCTTCAGAGCACTACACAATGCAGATTTGCAGGGCAACAGTAAAAGTGAGGGTCGCTGTGGAGTGGGTGGAAAATAGCCTCAGGACAGAAGACTGTAGAAAGATCAGAAGAGAATCAGTGTGTTAAAGGCTGCTGTTGTAACTGCACCGGGAAATACTCCTTATTTTGAAGTGTCATCTTCTCAAAGATTTCAAGAGTCAGTCTCATAGAACAGTTTAGATTAAAGCTGTATTGAATAAGTGAGGATATAGAACAGACCATGGATGCCGCAGCCTCATTCAAATATTCCCACTTAGAAATTTCAGACAAACGTGCTGCTGAATTACTTATATGGAACTGTTAGAAATGCAGCACCATGTGGAGTGGCAAGCATAATAGGAAATACACAGAAGCAAGAGCATCAGTAAGGAAGCTGGATGTGCCCATTAAAAGACTTCAAAACTGAAAGTGGATTGCCTGCAGTCCAAATTGAAGTCAGGTGGCTTCCTGATGACTCACACTATAACTGTTTATACGAGGACAAACAGGCAGAGTTTCAGACTGGCAGATCTTTGTTGTATGTTTTCACAGTCCCACTATGTCCGTCTCTTCTTTTTTTAAACCCTAAGCAGTAACTGACAGTTGCATCCACAGACTTTGCTTCCTCAATATTTGAAAAATTTAAAAAAAATGTCTCTATCCGATGTCAAAGTTCATCAGGCTTTGCTCTTAAAGGGATCTCACAATAATCTTATCCACATCAAAGATTATGTTTGGAGGACTAATCCTGACTTACAAAACACATATGTAAACATTAGTGTCTTGTTCACAATGGCTGCTTATAGTTGCAGGAATGCTAGTGGAGACAGTGGAGAAATGAGTCCATGATCGCAAAGCCAAGGAAAACCAGCGCATGCCAAGCATTTAAATGCTTGACTGGCTCTGTCTCACTTATCATGTAAAAAATAAATAAAAAAACACTAAAAAGTTA
This sequence comes from Acanthurus tractus, assembly GCA_029783725.1. NCBI lineage: Eukaryota > Metazoa > Chordata > Actinopteri > Acanthuriformes > Acanthuridae > Acanthurus > Acanthurus tractus. Next base: position 12,116,396 of record JAQNCA010000007.1, on the reverse strand, counting down.
CAAAGCAGAACAACTGTTCATTGTTAAGCGCTAATATACTTTTCAACCCTGACTTCCTGATGCTGTCTTGAAGAAATACTCCTGACATTTCCATCAAAAGAGTTTCCTCTCTCTAATCCTCTTAACATGTGTGAAGTATAGAAGAGACTCATTTTTATCCTGAAGGGCTGAGGTAACTGAGTTCAGGAGAAACGGGTCACTGTCTGACAGAGCTAATTTCTCAACTGTGCCTACATAAACATTTCAAGTGGGCACATTAAACATACTACCTCTGCCCCTACCCAATAATATATCAATATTAAGTGAGATAACAGATTTTTTTGTGCTTACATATATCCTCTTTTCCCTGTGTTCTTTTTTTTTGATCATGTCTTTAGACTGTTCTATTTTGTGTCTATTATCAACATTTTGAATTGCTAGTAAATGTGACTATAATAATAGAAAGAGGAAAGAAAACTAAATAATAAGAATAAAAACTTTAACACAAGTTTGGCTAATAATAGCAATAGCAGCTACAGTGAGCATCAAACAGGACCATAGTTTTATTGTGAAGCCATGATCTGCTATTCAGACACACACATTTCTCACTGATTCATGGGAAATGTGAGATTAGACAACAGAAAAGTTAAAGTCTAAGTGGCAAGTTAGTAAAAACCATTAATGGAACATGAATGCTGCACAGATGGAGACACAGAAAAGAGGAGACAGGGGCTCAGTGTGTCATGGAAGTCCCCTGGCAGCCAAAGACAATTTAGCAGCATAACTAGGGGCTGGTCCAAGGCTAGCCTAAGCCAGCCCTAACACTTATCTCTTTAAAAAAGGGAAGCTTTAAGCCCACTCTTCAATGTAGGAAGGGTTTCTGCCTTCTGGATTGAAACAGGAGGATGGTTCCACAGGAGAGAAGCTTTAGGAATGCAGGCCCTGACTCCCAGTCTACCCTCAGAGTCCCTTTGGACCACAAGCAGGTCTGCATCCTTTGACCGCATAGTTCTAGTAGGATATTAAGATACAACGAGTTCGTTAAGATATGATAAATCCTGACCGTAAAGGGCCTTGAGGAGACTGATTTTGAATTATTTTCTGGATTTTATAGATTACTGATTTAACAGAAAACAATCTCTTATCCCAGTTCTTGTGTTCATGTGTTGCAACATCTGTAGACTCTAAAGATTTTTTCAGACAGCCCACAATAACAAACTACAAATTCCACCAGGTAACAAATGCATGGACTAGTTTTTTATGCGCTTTTTTGAAGACAAAATTTGTCTGTTTTTTTTGCAATACTATGAAAGTGAAAAAAGGCAATCTTCAAAAGTTTATTAATATTAAAGGAGTTAATCTGATCAAAGATACTCCCCATTTCTTCTGGTGGTGCTAGAGACTACAGTAAAACCAGTAAGTGTGAATTGGTATTTGATGTATATTTATTGTTGTTGTGTGTGTTTCATTAGAAAGATGTGTGGATTCTATTCTGCTGAAATAAAGTAATCCACTTTAATCTTAAGAGACGTTTTGACTGAAAAACAGGAAAAAATGTGCATGTACCAATATCACAAAAAACACGTAATTATATATACTCAATACATATTTTTATTAAAATAATAATGGGTCAGAATAATAAAATTTATAATCATTCATTTGGTTGTGATAAAGGACTGTACAGGTGAAACCAGACAGACCGCAGCAGTGTTTGCCTCTTAACATCGCCTTGGCTTTGAGCTGACTAGTGAACATGAAGATGTAACAGCTTCTCTCCTTTTACTGCCCACGTTGTCACTGCAGTCTTCTGAGGTCATTAGTAGGTTTGCCAAGACACTTTGGGAATTGTTGCTCAGACACTCAACTTCTGGGCGTCATCATTGTAGCACAGACCTGCCAGCAGTAGAGGCTTAACCGTTTCTCATTCTGGCAAGCTGACCTGCTAAGTTTTAAATTATATTTAGAAGACTCCCAAAGAAGGCACAATTGCCAGATTTCCCTCATGCACTTTGCAGGATTCCTCCCCCCCTCATTATTCTGTCAGGCAAAAGTACGTAAATAAAGGATTTCCATGGAGTGATTTGGCCATAGTGGTCTCTGCGGAGCTCCATCAGTTCAAACCGCTGATTGTAATTGTCTGTCTCATATTCTCCAGAGAGGTCTTTACCAAACCAGCTGTCAAAGCCTCAGGCAAATCTGACCAATGAATCCCCTCAAATTGCGCCTCGGCTACATCTGCAGTTGTTCAGTTTGAATTGTTTGAAGTATGACAGCTATGCTTGCGTTTCAGCTTCCAACGTGTCTACATGCTTTTGGCTTTACATTTCAATCCAAAGTAAGCACCACTTAACATGCTGTCATGCTGCTCCAGCTACACAGTAGGGTTTTCTTACAGGTGTGCATTCTATCAAGCAGTGAAATTACTCCAAAGCAAATACACAGACTCCTGCTTCTGCTCTGTGAGTGTGCTATTGTCTTCACAACTGCAGAATCAGGCACAGATTCTGAGTTGGATAAAAGAAAATGGCATTAGCATTTGCCAAATAGTTGTTCTCTGCAGCTTTCCAGAGGGACACTAAACACATCCTACAGTCCCCTCCTACTATCAGTTTAGAACAAAATCATGTTTTCACCTGCGGTTTTCTTCTCTGCATTTATGGAAAAAAATATAATTTCACAGCTTCTTGTGGTGAAGGGAAAAGCTGCTGTCAGTTAAGATAAAACCCACTTGTGTGAAACATGTATGACTACAGTTCAACAAGATGCTGATGTGAACAACAGCAGTTAGTATTTTCAGGCGGAGAAAAAGAGGAGATATGTGACGTTATCTTTTTTTTCTTTTTTACTCTGTCTTTAAAATACTGAACCAAAACAAGGGTAAGAGAAAAAACTTCACAGTTGTTTCTTAGTTAGATGTGATACATATGCATAATCCCCATGATAGAAAACAAATAATAGTAGAAATAAAAACTTAAATAATGTTATACGTAAGGGTGGAAAGACTGATGGTGTTCATGGCCTGCATCATTAAGCCTCAGAGAACATGACAGTACACGGTGAAGTTGTTAAAAATGTACCACCTTGTTTTGAGCTTGAAGATTTGTCTTGTTTCTGTGGTAATGTAGAAAAACAGAGGAAATAAATTGCTGCACTTTAACATGGTCTAATAGGCTAAAGCACAAGCTGTATCCTGTATATGTGTATGTATATTTTCCATTTCAGCACCACAAAAACCACAGAACAGGAGTTTCTTCAAGCTCAGTAGAACAGAATACAGTGCAGCTGAATCTTGTAAGTTCTTACAATTATTTTTCAAAACAATATGTTCTTTATAGGTTTTTTGTGAAACAGGACATCACAAGGCCAGGAGATGGTTAAAGTAGATAACAGTTCTTCATAAAACAACAGCTGGGATCCAGTGCACATCCAGGGAAAATGAGGAACCAATTGCGTAGGATTATGCAGGTTGGATTTATTCAATGAAGTTTTGGCTTCATTGAAAGAAAAAAAACGAAAAACAAAACATCAGGTGAGAGGCAGTACAGGCTTACGCAGGACAGAGTGTTTTGTAGGCTCATCATCCATCATCCATTAGTGGTCTTTTTGTACAGTGTGAGGATCATCCGCATGTTTTGCTCAGGTCACTCAAATTTATTACTTCATGCATCCTTTGCCAGCGTTTCTAGGTAATCCTTGAACATCTCACTGGTTGACCATGATCCACCTAGGTAGGAGCCACGCTGAAGTCATCTCACATTTAGGCACCTAGCTGTCGTCTCTCTCTCACCACGTCCCTCTGACCTTTGTTTGACTATGTATGCCATCTCTCAGGATGATCTGAAATCTAATCTCTGTAATTAAATTAGAAGAACCTCATTACTTTGAATCGCCTGCAGAAGTAAGGCTTTGTCTCTGGTCGCATTACAGGACATTTCTTCTCCCATGAATGGAGTCTAGTTAGTTGGCAGTGGGATGAGTGATGGAGGATGAGATGGAGACAGAAATAATTTAAAAATTCAAGCCCACAAATCCTGCTTTTTAGAGGAGATAGTAAGACTTTCATCACACAAAATACGGTTTTATTAGTTTGTTGATATAAACTGCATCAAAATATAAAGTAAGACAAAAGTTGATAACTATAGCCAGGCATGTGGTTTCAACCTTGCCTATGAATCACATTTGATTGTTCCTAAGAACAATGATAGGACATGTTTTTCTTGTTATTCCATTAAGGGACTTTTTGTAGAAGATTTCTGGAATTACAGCTTGTCCTTTTGAACAAATTAGTAACAACTGTGCATTTGAAAGAATTGATCACATTCCAAAATAAAGAAACAAATGGACCGAAACAGGCATTTTTGTGGTTGACATAATATTTTTAGCCTATGATTTGGTGTTATTACAGGTATAATACAAAGCCCTCCATGAATATCTGCCTTTCCTGTCTATTGTTTAGCATATTTAAGTTTATTTATGATGCCCACCATGAGGCCAGAGTCCTGGGTCGGCTTTAGCTCTTAAGGAGCTGCTAGGGGGGTTTCACGTCTTGCTTAAGGACACTTCAGACATGCTGGTTCTCTTAAGATGACCCCACTGATTGCAGGGTGGCAGCAAAGTAAACCTCTGCTTTATCTGGTATATTCATGTGACTTGGAGAGAATATCCCATGCCAAACTTCCTTCATAAAATCTGACTGGAGCCATCCAGACATGTTTTTTCTCATGCTGTGTTTATGCAGATTGCTTTGGCATCTAATATTTATGAGGTTATTTACACACTTAACAGCATCCAAGCAGCTGATAAGGAGCTGAAGCCAGTTGTTCTACAAAGGCTATGAAAGTAGGGAGTTTGTCATCTTCATGATAAGTTGTGACACATATGTTAAAAGATGTCACTGCTGTGTACCTTAAATTGAAATAAAAATTCGGGAAGGCAAATGGCTAAAACTAACATGGATGTCCTTTAGAAATCCTTAAAATTCCTTTTTTACAAGGCATGTGTTTCCTATTCATTTATCACATTTAAACCCCTTAAAAGTTTACATTGTGCTAAGCATCTCTGAATCGATCTTGCTAACTTTATTAGCTAACTGGCAGATGTATGTACAGATGTTGTCATGCAGCGGTGAGTATGTTGTTTACCCCCACAGTCGGCAGGAAACGACTTGCTCTTGATGTCTAATCTAATAAATGTGAAAAACGAAGCTGTCTGGGTCTGTCAGGACGAGTTTCCTCCATCTTTATTGTGTTTGTCTGTGAATACAGGACAGTCTTATCTGGGACCATCAAAAAGTGTCTCCACATTCATTTTGTCCAAGTTACTGTAAACAAATCTCGCCATACCTCACAGGGTTACTTCAGCAAATCCTCTGCAGTAGTTTGACAAGACAGTTATGGAACAAAATGCACCTATATATCATCAAGTTGCCTTGTAAGAAGTGGACATATTAGATCTGAATCATGTCTTACTCTTCCCTTTTTCTCTTGTTCTCTGTCTCTCTCGCAGTTTCGCTGGTACAGACTTTTGCACGCGTTGACAGAACAGTTAATACCAAGGGGATCGTATTCCTTGTCCATGCAGGTTTGCACATGGAACCACATCTAAGGCAATAAATATCACATTTCCTTTTGCTCAAGGCCAGTTGAATTAAACTCCTTTGAGGACAAAAAAAGCAAGTTTATGTTTTTGTGCAAAAGAGAAGAAGAGGAAAGATTGTTAGGACAGATTTTTGTAGAATTTACAGTCAAAGATCTGAAATATTCCAAGACTGTATTGATGCTGGAAAACTAAGGAGATCTTGGCATGAGTGTAATATCACTGAATGAATTTATTCCTATCTAAGAAACCTCAGATCTTGTGGCATTTTTTTAAGAGCTGTCACAGGCTTCGATGCAGAGTAAACAATGAGACGGGATGTGATGCTTTTGCAAATGGAAAATTCCTGAACAGCTGTGGACTGCAATAAGAATAAAAGAGATGATTAAAGAAAATAAAGAAAAATAACAGAGACAGAAATGTATAAAGTAATAAAACATAAAGAATATTGAGCAGATGGAGAAATCCAAAGAAAACTGAGCTGAGACAAAGATAAAGAGATGACGTGGAAGGAAATCAGGGGAGGCTGGAGACAATTTCATGCGAGTTGAGCCATGTGAGG
>JAQNCA010000007.1:12084434-12110160 GCA_029783725.1 Acanthurus tractus | reverse complement strand
GACAAAGATAAAGAGATGACGTGGAAGGAAATCAGGGGAGGCTGGAGACAATTTCATGCGAGTTGAGCCATGTGAGGAGAGAAGAATAAAAGGAGGACAACAGTGTGACAAAAAGAGTGGACTTTATTGACACTGTTCTGCCCTATGTGTGAAGAGTAAAACAATAGTTTTATATAACCCTTTTAGGGAATACAGGAAATAGCAAGTTTTGTTGCTGTGAGTTAGAAAAAAAGATGGATATTACCTTCATGTGTGTGTGTTTATTATACAATATCTAACATTTTCAGTGAGGAAAGAAGTTGTCAAATGCAACTAAATTGAACATCAATGAAAGTTTAATACTTAAGCTATTCCGTGAACATTTCTGCCTGAGTTATTCAGATCACTTTTATCCATAACGGAGGCTGTTTAACAGTGAAATAAACAAATCCCATCATCAAACATTACTTCACAACGCCATATAACATTTTGATTGAAAGACCCTCTAACTTCTACAAATGAAGCTAGAGCTAGAAGTCAGTTAGCTTAGCATGTAAGGAAGAAACAGCCTGGCTGAGTACAAAATTAAAAACTTCACTTGCTTCTTTCTTTATAGCTAACACATTTAATTTAAACCCTTTATAAAAAAAAAATGTTGACAAAAACTGTTGTTTTTTGTAGAACTAAGTGGTTAGCTACATTATACACATTACTTAGCTTAGGTGCTGGTGAACATATTGTGTTTCCCTCAAAGAGCCAAACTAACCCACTCGGATTTTAGTCTTAAAGCTAAGCTAGCTAACCCCTTTCCCTGCTGCGGTTTAAGATTAAAATTGAGAATTTGGATATATTAAATTGCTTTCTATCACTCATTTTATACAACTCTCACTTCCAAAGCTATTGGAGAGGTTAGCTTAGATTTGCATGAATGAAATCAGGGTAAAGCCTCTCACCTAGGTTGATTCTTTCTAAATGTGAAAAAAATCACCTTTTGGCATCTGTAAAGTAAATTGACACAATAGCAAAATACTAAACAAAAACAAGAAACAAACAAACAAGCCCAAAAAAAGGGAATGTGCATTTTTTACTGTTCCTTTGAAAGAGCTTGAATGCTTGAAATAATCACACAGGAAGTAAAAAGATTAAAGGTTGCATTTCAAAGTTAATAACTCTTTTAAATCTGTACAGCGATAAGGTCTCAGTTAACATTACATCTGGCTACTAGCTTTGCTGCCCTGCTAATCATACAAACCACAACCTGCTGAGAAATAGGAGCATGGATTTTGAACTCAGCAGGAAACAATTTCCAAAGGCCTTCCAGAGGTCTGAATGCAAAATAGACAAAATTGAGCAAAATATAATTTCCCTAGAACAAAGCCACAAAGTCAGAACAGTCAGAGACACAACAATAGGCTTCTATTTTGGATCAGTACAAGACATACATCTTCTAACCGAATACTCACATAGACAGATGCAGTACAAGACGTATTAGTAAAGACATATTTCTTTGTGCCGTTCTGCAAAATGTTGATCCTAAATCATTTCTCTATTGCCATTAGACATTACAGAGGAGGTCTTGGCACGGACCTGAGTTACATAAAATAACTATCACTAAGCATGTGCATTAGTGTGTCTGTGTGGGCATGTGTACATGTGTTATTACCTGCAGTTAGATAACAGTTCTCAGTGGATTAAATTATCTTCCCTTGAATGATAAAGAAATCCACATAATAACACATGCAGGCACTGACTCTTGCGTGCGCACTGATAACAGCGTCTACTCTCTTTCCATCAGATATGGTGTGTCCATGTACGTAGCACTTAAAATATTTTACAGTGGCCTGGTTATTCTGTTTTCATTTTCCAATAATAACATTCCAGATACAGCAGACCTGCCTCTGAAGAGATGAAAATATTTTCATTTATGCAGTAAAATATTTCATGCCTTTTTTTAAAAAAACTAATGTTTATTGTCACAGAAGGGAATTTAGTTATACGGTTTGATTAAAAAACCACAAGTCACTATAGACATAAACATAATCATCATTTTATATTCAAAAAAAGTTGTAAAGCCTTGTAAAGCCAAAACTCTGAAGGAAGAAAGTAATCTTAAAATTCAAACAAAAAGAAGATTCAACAAAAAGAAATCTGAGCATGCATTCTCTCCTGAAAACTGTCACAGTAAAACTAAAGTAACACTTCTAACTAACCCTAACCCTAACAAAATGACCCTTTCAAACAGGGTCAGGAAGGTTCTAATAGACCTTTTCAATATATGTTGAATATATTCAATATGTTTTTAAAGTGCAACTGACGCAATTGGCCAGTAAATCAACAGTGTTATTGGTATTAAATCACTTCTCATTTCCTTTAATAATAATAATAACTCCTCTATTGTAATAACTAATATGCTGCCTTCTTCATACCACCATGTTTAACTGGTGATTCAATTTCCTTTACTTAACACTTTGATAAATGTAATCGCACATTAGTGTAATTGTACAATAATAGTGTAATAATAACTTTTTGCAAAATTTGTGTGCAAACCTAAGACCTTACTCTGGCCAAATGAATTGATGTCTTTTAGCATTCAGTGAAGATGAAGGCTGCAGCCTTGAAAAAAAAAACTCTCCAGTTAATATAATGTAATAAAACACTGATATTATGCTTCCTCAGTACAGTCTTATGCTTATTCCATTTCACTGCAGAAGGCTAATATGACTAGCTTGTGCAGTCTTGTCTTTCTCTCCTTTTTTTCATAGTACACATAGACACACTTGAAAACACTGGCCACTGTTGTGAGAGTACTATATCTGAAAATGAAAGTATTTGTACGAAAAACTCACACACAAACTTTCTTTGGATCATGCATTGAATTATTGAGGAGAGGGTATGTGATTAGCTCAACAATTTGACACTCTCCCTGCTGGAGCCCTCTGTGTTGCTACTACCATTGTTAGCATTAACCGTACTGACATAAAACATATGAAAGCACAGTTAAATACTGCAGTCAAGCTCCAACAAGTGAATAAAACATTACAACAATAAATATGAAATATGAAAATACTGACAAATAAAACCCCTCGATAGTGACTCAGATCACAGCTATATTGACAGCAATTGAATTAAAACCTAGGGCACAACTGGGCCGTGTATGGTCAACGGTAGTTTCTGTAAAGCAAATTCCTGAGTATTCAATGTTCATCTGCAATATGAAGTGCTCCCAGTATTACTTATTGTCAAAGTGTAGCAAAGTAGCAGGTCATATGACCCTTTTCATTTACATATGAGTAAAAACAAAGTTAGAAATGCAGTTATAAGACAACTATTCTCCACTTGTAATTCCAAGCTGCTCTTTCAAATAAAAAAATGGACACAAGTAGAACTGTTTTTATTAACTCCTCCTGATCTTCGTTTATTTCTATTTGTTGGATGCTTCTCATTTCCTTATGATTCACTCCATCCAGTGTTTTGTCAAACAAACTGTTATCAGGGGCGCTTTAACTGTGTGGTCTCCTTGGTGCCTCAGAGGACAGAGAGCGCTCTTTTTTCTCTCTGCTCCGTGCTGGACTGTAACAGCGTGAAACCATCATCTTGCCCTCATGTTGTTTTCAAGTTGTACTCTCCATGCGATCACTGTGCATTTGATGTAATGGGGTATTATATGTGCAAGAAATAACCTGGTTGCTGATTTATTGTGCACTGTGTGTGTTTGTGCTGCTATTAGACAGAATGTGAACTGTGTACTCTAACTCCAGATTATATGAGTCAAGATTTTCCAATCTCAGTCCAACTCCAATTGATACACAAAATTAGACCAAAATCTGGCCTAAATCTGCACAACAGGCATAATACATATATATATATCTATATATTTATATAGATATATATATATATATATTCTGGCGTTCTGTTGTTGTTGCTTGTATGGTGTGACTTTGTCACTCAGTCACTGAGTCAATGGTAGATGTTATTTAGCATTTATTGCAGAAACAAATAAGCTTTTGTTTCCTCTGCTTTTAAACCAGATTAAATGGGTGTAAAAGAAAGATGAAGAAATAATTTTTTAATTTTGTACTGAATTTGAAATTTTCAGAAAACTTTAGCCCTGATTTAACCTTCACATCCAGACATCTTCTGACTTAGAGATCAGAAAAATCAATGCTTACTGAAGAACCTGATGGGAAGGTTTAAAGTCTGGGCACTCTTTCGCATTAAAGGTTTGTGGCTAAATTTTTTTCCTTTAGTTCCTGCTCTTGCCTCTCTGCAGGCTTGAGACCAGTATAACCTGTTTACCAGATTCACAGGCCAACAATGTGCTTCATGGTCAATAGGAAACTCACTACTGTTCACAGCCAGCCTTTGACAAAATTGCGATAATTAAAAACAGGTCAAAGAAGCTTAGTGACCTGGTAGAGCCTCTGCAATTTGCAACAAACAGCTCCATTAAAACATCAATAAGAAGCATTGCAGGCGCTTCAATGCTTCATTAGGTTTCTTTTAACTACACTGCTGTGGCTTTAGCCCTGCAATAGAGACTCCTTTTTAAATCAGAAAGGAACTAGAATGTATTAAAATAAAAGATCAGTGTTATTTAGCGACGATTTTAAAACTATGCATTTAGTGCTTTGATTGAAAACATTAATCAAATGTGGCCAAATCACATTTTGTATTCCGGAAGATGTACTACAGAAACTTTACAGAAATCCTTAACTTTTTCTACCATCAGATCAATATATATATATATATATTACGAAGTGTTAAGTACATTGGTTTATGATTAGATATTTGAAAAAACAAATGCAATTCTCATCAGTGCTCTTCTAGTTGGGTGCTTATATCTAAATTATATCATGTATTGCATATACTTGCTCAATATAAATGGTAAATATGGTAAACATTATACTTGCCTGGCAGTTTCTGTTGCTTTTCTTCAGAGATTACATAAAGGTTACATTTCTATAGGAGGGGGCCAAAATGCTAGAAAACTCAGAGACACTAGACAAAAATGTAGTGTAAATATGGTTGAAGGCCATTTGTTGTTTTTAGTGTGTAGTGCTGACTTAAAATACAGAACCTATATCCACCATAGCTATCATTTACAGTACATCATAAAAACTGTTGGAAGAAAAACTCCAGAGAACTGCAAAGTAGGCTTAATGTTTCCTCACTAGAAATTGCTGATGATTTGTCAGCCGTCCCAAAACTGTCATCACCATCATTTGAAAACAAACAGCTGTAAGGCAAAAGATGTTAATAATTAGGCCACTGTTATAAAAAACAACACAGGGTTCATGAACATGAAATGGTACCATCAGTGTTCCCTAAAACGAACATAAGTGGTTGGACAGAGACTGTATTTCTGTCGAGAAATATGAAGCAGACTATCCGATCCCATTTGCCATCTTTTGAGCAACTTACTTTTTACACATGCAGCTCCTTTAATGAAAAGATTGACATTTTGGGAAATATGCTAATAGTCTTTTTCGTCCTCTCTTCATTTTTCTTTATGCAAACTGATGCGAATGACGTTAAACTTGGCCAGGAAACTCTGCAGTGATTTGTAGAAAACTGACAAAGAAAAAGTGACGTAGTATTGACAGTGTATTCAGAGTTTCTGCACTAGATAAATGTCTATGGTGGAGAAAATCTTTGTTGTACATCCTGAGATCCATCTCTTTTATGCTCTTGGCTTTCAGGATTATCGACAAAAACAAAAACAAAATGCTGCTTCAAGACTGTGGAAAAAAGGTCTGAATGTCTTTGATACAATTTTTGCCTGTGAGCAAGCTACTTGCTACCTCCCAAGCACTGATATACTATGAGAATTTTGAAAGCAGACAATAAATGTTTTTAATATACAGTTGAACATTTTCATTTTTTCACACTGCATATAATATGTTTGTCCTGTGGTTAACTGTGGTTAACACAGTGTCTGTGGTTTTACTGGTTTTTGGATGCTTGGGTCACACTCGGCACATGGTTTTATTAGCTGGAAAATCTCAGAAAAGGCCATTTCGCATGATTTGTTCCATTCCATTTGGTTGTCTTAATTATGGTGCTAACTACAGAGTTTTCTCAGTTAATTTCCCAATCCTCTGTCAGATAGCTGCCCACCTGTGAGGCAGGTTTTTAACAGGTTTTTGTCTGTTGAAAGGAAGTTTTTCCTTGTCGCTGTCACCAAGTGTTTGCTCCTGTGGGAATTGCTTTCTGATGTTGAGTATCAGTTATGAATGTGGTGTCTAACTACATACAACAGTATACAGGCAAGACAGGAGAACACCCTTTGCACTAAATGATTATAGAGCTGCAATTCAGGAGACATCAGAGCTCACACAGACCTACATGATGAATCATGACTTCAAAAAAAAAAAACATGCATGCACACCCTGGTGTCTTCTATTAATGAACTTTTGTGTTTTTAATGTTTTGCACTGAAAACTAACAATTTGGATGAAATTATGGTTGAGAAAACAGGATCAGCATGGCTTTTACATTTAGGTGGTGAGTTTAAGTTGCAGTTTTATTTAGTCTCAAACAGGGCAAGCCCCCGCTACAAGCTCAGACACAAGTGACTCCTCCTCTAGCAGTTAACATAAACATTAGGTATATAAACCTCTTTCATCACAGGTCTGACCAGCCTTGAAACAGAATCACCTTATAATTGTCAAGAGGGTTGAATTGCACCTAAAATTTTTCTGCCTACCTTGTGGTGAGGGGTCAAGTGTGGATCAGAAGGTGATAGTGCTCCTCTCTGTCTTGTAACTATGACACAACCATGAGCAGCTGATTAACTTAGCTTAGCCTTAAACTGGAAATGAGAGGAAATAGTTGGGTCAAGTCAATTTTATAAATACAGCCCCAAATTAAAACATAAGTTGTGTCATGACACTTTACATTTAAAGTAGGTCTAAACTACACTCTATAATTAAATTGATGAAGCACAACCGCTTGGAAGCAATTCCCACATGAGCAAGTACTTGGCAACAGTGGCTTTGCCAAAAGAAATAAAAAACATCCATACTGTTATTACTCATCTTTAACTTATTATATCTTTTGGTTTTGTGCAGGGTGAAGCTAAGCTATGTTAAGAAAGAATGAGAACATTTGCAACCAGAATTTCTTCCGCACAGACACAGTGCTGTGGAGAGAGGGATGGCAATGCCAGCAGGGTATATTTTTAGCAACGGGGGAGCAATAGAGTGCTCTGTAAATACTTAAAAACTGTTGACTGTTTTCTACAAAAGGAAGCAATGAGGTAATGGCAGCGCTAACAACGGTTCTGCATGCAGAGACAGTCACCTGCTTGCTGTTCACCTTAAAGATCCCTCACTCTTCTGCAGGATTTGGCTTTTTCATAAAGGAGAAGCAGCAAAATTTCTGATTGAAGTGATCAAAGATGTTGCTGATGCTGCTGCTTTGCTGTGTGGGGGGTGGGGGGTGTACTGAATATAGTGCAGAGACACTAGTAAGGCAAGCACTAGTTCATCCCTGAGATCTGAGTTTGATAGTGCAGTATTGTGTTTCAGCCCATGGATTGACCCTCCTTCTGTACATAATGGATCAAGTGCTGTTTTAAAAACGTAACTTTGCACATGCTTTTCAATTTAAAAACATTTCTTTCAGATGTTTGTTACTGTTTTTTTTTGTTTTTTTTTGAGCGGTCAGCTGAACTTTGCATTTGATGTGGTCTGTCAATGTCATTACCAAACAGCAGACACTGGGAGGGATAAAAGGCCAAATAAACATTGTTTTTCACATGTTGTTCTGGTTTGTAATCTGTCTGTGCATTTTGGTGCATAAGCATTAATTGAGCCCACAGGGATGACTTCTGGAAATAAAAGAAGCCATTTTGTATGTCTTTTATTCTGCTCTACTCCTGGTTTAATCAGCTAATGAGCATGCTGTCGTATTTAAAAAGCCACAGACTTAACGACTTTTGCTCCACTTCAATCCCGCCCTTCGATTGCTGCTTTTCTGGCTACCCAAGCTCTTATTTTCCATCATTTAATCTGACAGCAACAATAGACCTGAAGCTGCACCATCTGCTTAAATACACACACCTCTGAGCGTTGCTGAATTCAAATCAATACTTGCTCATAAACAGCCAGCAGCAAGGATTCACAATCACTGGCAGTAACTGTTATGCAACTAACACAGAACCTCTGATTAAAAACTGGGTGTTATTAAGCACTATTCTCATGTCAAGGCAGAACATGTTAATTTTCATGTCAAAATAGGCAGTCTGGGTCTGTAATGTAGTCACTGAATTTCAATATTGTAAACTTGCATTACTTGTCAATCTTGTCTCATTCTGAGGAGTGACTCCCTGAGGTACAAGTGTGTGTGTTTGGGAGGGAGCTGTCTTAAAAGACTGGAAACATACTTGGTTGGGTAATGCAAACTTTCAAATACACACACACACACACACACACACACACACAGACACACACACACACACCGAAGTCTCTCATCCCATTATATTTCAGGTCACATCCGCATATATCCGGTTTTCATCCCATTTTTTCATAACTTTAAAAAAAGTTTTACACCCTCCAGACTCAAGAGGAAATTATAAAATTCCACCACAAATTCACTCTGAGCTAGAACCAAGAAACACAGCAGGAAACTGTGAAAAGAGGGAATGTGGAAGATATGACCACCTGATGAAGGTCACTTCAAACAAATGAGGGCCAGCATATCAATAAAGTCAGTTTTATCTGCTGCTTACCTCATTCTCTACGGTGCGCCAGCTTTTTTTTTTTTTTTTTGTTGTCGCTCGTGGTTGACATTACCCAGTTAGTCCTACAGTTAGCAACCTTATGAATTGTCTGTATAAGTCTGGTTTGTGGGCTCGAAGCAGCAGGAGATTGTTGGTGTTTACACTTCAGGCAATAGAGCCAGGCTCAGCAGCCTTCAGAGGAACAAAGCCAGAGCAGGCTGCACGAAGCATCTTAGACCAACGAAGGACAGTGTATTTACAGGGATCACAGTGCTAAAGTGACATGATGAGTCAAGTGAAAACGGGAATTGCTTAAAGTTGAATTTTTTCACATTTAATTCAGTAATTAAGGATTTATTTCGACCAAGAGAAAGACAGAAAGACAACTAAGATGGTTTTGATGAGTTTTGTTCAGTTAAGTTCGAATTAAGTGTGTTTTACAATGACGTAACATGACAGTTAAGGTTATCTTAGTTGAATATAAGAGAGGAAGTACAGTTTAGGCCACAACAATGGATTGCCTGGTTGTAAACAAAAAACGACAAAAACATTAAAAGATAGTAGTACATCAAAATCTTTTGCCTAAAATTAAAATGGTCACTTTTTAAAATCATGTTAGAAATATTTGTTAATGTTTCATTCAGAATTCTTTTAGCTTGTTCAAAACAAATGCTGTACACTTGCAGCAGATTTTAGGTAAATGAGATGTGTCCTCCCCATGGAATTCACTTTGACAGTGTATGTATCATATTTTGGAGAGGAGAAAAAAATAAAATAGTAAATATTTAAAGGGGAGATTTATTAAATTGTGCCTACTGTAACTGCCTGTGGGTTTATCTGACTGAGTGAGCCATAGAAACATTCAGACTGGGTCTATAACCTCATTGTGTCAGCTGTGTCAGTGGTGGTGGGGGGATTTTTGGTCAGAGAGAAAACAAAAGACTCCCCTCGCTCCGCTGAACTAAGGACCTGCACCTCAGCAGAGGGATTCATTAAAATAATATCTGTGGCTGTACTTTTTACATGTGGCTGACAGTAATGCTACAGCTGGTGTTATTAAAGACCGTGAAACTCTCTGATGTGCAGCTGTCTAATGCGTGCTGGAGGATGATGAATGAGGACTCTGATAAATAAGCGCAGTGCAGTTTTTCTTCCTGTCCGACTGCTGCAGAGTCAGAGACTGGAGATCACTTTTTTTCTGGGATAATTAATTATTTCTTTGTTTCTGGCAAATGTAAAAGTGATAAGTTGACATTCCTGTTGATAAAAACTCTAGCCAAATATTTTTGGGTTTGTATCATTATTTGTAACCCAAACATTATATTCTCTTGTCCTCAGATGACCCCTTGTTTTAATCAGTCTTAAGAATAGTCGAGTTTATATCAAATCTCCATGCACTTTGAAGGCCAATAATGAGGTGTCTGAGCTCTTTTAAAGATAAGGTAAAACACAAGGGAAATATAAGGGAGAGGTAAACACCAAAAAATTTTTTAAAAAAAACAATGGACACAGGAGAGTTGTCGAAACATTGTAAAATGGTTAAGAATATCCTAAAATTAAAGAGTTATGCTAGTCTCACAATGTTCCGTACAGCAATGTTTTGAGCTAAATGCTAGCATCAGCTAGCTCACACAATTTCAGAGCTAAGATAGTGATGCTGTACAAAGTATTTTTTTATTTAAATGCTACCGTCACCTTACATACTCAATATAAAAATTAGGATGCTGATGTTTAGAATGTAGCAGCTGATGGGAATGTCATTAGTTTTGCAGTTTTTGGGGGAAAAAAATTGTGGACAAATTTTAGCTCTGACCAAATGATGGCACTATATAAAAACTTAAATTAAGTTATTACATTTAATTCTAAAAAGAACATGAAGTCTGCATTTAATTTCATGGCAATCAATTCAAAAAATATTAAGTCATTTTACTCAAACACTACTGTCAACATCGATCCATCCAGCGGTAATTGAGATGTTTTAATGTGGCTAAAAGTGGTGGACTCACTGCTGCGACAGCATCTGAAAATCAAAAATCAAATCAATATGTATTAGAGGAATACAAATTAAAACAAGAAGATTATAACTAATGCAATACTCCAGTGTGAGAGAGAGCACAAATCAGCAGCAGATATCCCCAGTGAGCTTCCTACGTCCAGCATGTTTACTATTTCTTTTGTCTTCTTTTTAACAGGCCTCATATTTAACAGTTGAGTTCTCTTTTCTATCCTCATTATAAACACAGTTCAGAAGAAAACACATAGCTCTAAAATATACTAAAATCTGGTCTGAAAACTGTTTATTCTGGCTAATGTGAAGAGCATTTGTCAGAGATAATCTGTGAAGCTGATGTTCACCATAGGATAAATACGATACGATCCTTACACAGCCAGGAATGTCATGGATTGCTCGTCTGGAATGTCAACACAGCAACATGCACACATGTCACACACAAGTCACTCGAACTAATGTGGCTCGAACTCCAAGCTGGATTTGAGTGATTAGAGGAGAGAAAGCCAAAACAGCAGGGGGAAAGACTTTTTTGTTGTGATCCCTGGCCAAAACTGAAGTCTGAAATATCATTCCCAAATTGTTTGAGATCTTCAGAATTGACACCAAATTAAATTCTCAAAATGAATTACAGCAAACCTGGTGATAGTTTAAGAGCTGGATGGGTGGGGTTTAATAGCCGATTTCTCCACTGTGATGAACAGCATGAGCTGGCTGCAGGATGCAGCATGCGAGCTCAAAAACAAAGTGAATCAAACCTGCAGGTTTTCTGGCAAACAGACATAATGGGATGATGTTTGTTTGTGTTTTCATTTCTCCATGTGAACAAAATGTGCTATGAACAAAAGCAACTAGATGAGTAAACCTTTCAAAGTGAAAAGGTTTTTGTTGGTATGCATGGCAAAGACACCAGTATCAACACCAGACTTCACTTCTTCTCAGCTCTAAAGTTTTTGGGGTTTTTTAACTTGGGTTTTTAGGCCTGCAGCTTTGTTCTTTCAGTTTACAGTAGCTGCTCAATGTGTCATTTTAAGATACAAAAAGCATCTGTTAAAGACTGAAAACCAAGCTGAAGAGAGTGGACACTGGACTTTTATCAGGTTGACAGAAACAGGATTTCAAATGACAACACTGATGAATGTTAGCTTCTTTATTCTGCAATTTAAAGATCTTCAGGGGGCCCAATTTGGCCCAGATGGTCTCAAAAAATATAGAAAGGCTCATGTTTTTAAAGAAGCACTGGGGAAACAGCTTTATACTGTCTCCTTTGGCTTTTCCTTCTCCTATGGGGTAGTTTGGGTCTCATGAAAGACGCAGGCCTGCTACAGTCAGTATGCATTATGAATATATAGTCTAGATCTGCTTGTCCTATAAAAGTCAGGATATCACTGCCTCTGATGCAGTAACAGATATGTGGAACTAATGGTATAAATTATGGTTCCGCTCAAGCAACTGTAATGCAATGAAAAACTATTTTACATTGCATAGAAATGGCATTTTTTCAAGAATCTTGTGGGTCACAGGATTAGTGTAGGACTTCTGTGGGATGAGACTCGATTTCATTAGTTATCATGAAACTGGGACAGGGCAGGAAAGACGGGAGCAGGCAAGATAGGAGTCTAATATCTAATTACAATATTTTCTAAATTAAAAAAAAACTTTCTAAAAAACCGTGACTGAAAAACTCCACATCCTTCTTGTTGCCTCCCAGTTTGCAAACCACAGAAAAATATTATTCATCAGGACTTTTTAAACTTTAGTAAAAGTAATACCCCAGTAAAACATCCCAGATGCTCCAAAAAGATGCCTCCATGTGTGTGTATGGGTGTGTGTGTGTGTTTGCATCACATCACACTGATGGTGTTAAAGAGATATTGAGGAACACAAGGCTCTCTAAATAAATCATTTCAATATTGATGCTTTTAATGGGTTTCTAAGCACATCCATACACATCTGTCTCTGAAAGACACTTAACCAGGGCACTCAACAGCCCACCCACACACACACAGATTGTTCTTGGGCCTAATTAATTGTCATGAACTGACTCATTCGCTCTGATCTCCTGTTTATTGCAGCATTATTGTTCTTATTGTAGGTTAATGGCCTTAATGAATAAGCTTCATCTACATTGCAGCCTTTTTCATTCATGTGAATGGTAATGTGTTATTAACACACATCTTGAGGGTCAAGCAAACATGGATCAATTGTTTGATAGTGCATCACATGCTTAAAAAACATGCTTCAAAGTAAAAGTGAGTCAGTGGCATGGAATGGCAATCAGTAGCGTTTATTAGCTACAAAAAAGGTTTTCAGCTATTTGAGAAGTGCTGCTTTAAAAATAAACTGCCATTGTTTCCTATTTAAAGCTCAAATGGCAAAAAAGAGAATTCGACTTAGCACACAAATTAAATAGTTGACATTGACTAAACATAAAATGACCATCCCTAATAGCAGTGTTTACAGCAAAACACTCAGTCATTAGATTTCCCTTTTCTCCTCAACCCTGTTTATTTTAGCCGGGCAACAAGTCTTTCATGAAACGTCTGACTGATTTAAATATTTTGTATTTTTTCTCTTAGTACCACATCAAGAGAATAAATAAATAAATAAATAATAAAAATGATTTCTTCTACACCTCATTGTGGACTTTTAATTTAAAATAAAAATAACTCAATAGTTTCCATCTTGCAACAACAAAACTAAACCAACCAGTTCCTTACAAAACTGACCAAAATGGGGATAGTTTTGTTGATCTTTTTTATAACGGGTATGGTATCACCTCTTTGGTTCAGGCTTTTTTTTCAGTGACTTTGCACCAAACCACTCCCAGTCCCTACCCTCCGTACTATCTTCTGTTTTCATTATAGGGAGCAGCATAAGCTTTCCAGTAAAATTTCGTCTTGTCTGTCGGCCTATTGATCCAAAGTGGCAGGATGGTTTGGACCAGGTTCAGACAGCCTCTCCAGGATGAACTAAATATAGCTCAAATGCAGTTTTCAACCAGCAGCTGCACTTACAAAATGTGGTTCTGTTACAAGTGACAGCTCTGTGCTGTCAGTGTATTTATACTGATGACTTAAGTACCCTGCATTTCTTAACTATGCCGTTTTTCATTGTCATATTGTTTCACAAACTAAACATTGAATTGTGCTGTCAGGATGTGATTTACAATGTTGTAAGGCATTATTGGCTTTTACACAATGGTCTAATGCAGTACAAGCATGTATTAAAGGTGTACTACTCAATTTTGTACAGGCTAAGAAACTAACAGTCAGCCAGTTTTTGATACAAGAAAAAGCAGTTTGCAAGAGCAAGATTTAGTTCAAATCTATATTTTTGCATTTGTCGTGCTTACAGAGGCATTAAAGAACAGCACAATGCTCATTTAAACTACACAACAAAATTGTTTATAAAAAATCCCCTTTTCTGTAAAAATTTCTGCCTAAGTCAGTAAGATTGATTTTCATCTGGAATGGTGGCTGTTAAACAATTCAATAAACAAATTTCAAGATCCAAGGCAATATCAAAACATAATCAAACTACGTCTTTCGTTTCCATTTTTTTCATTGAGAGATCTCTAGTGGCCAAAGGTGCATATTGTGCATTTCAGAAAATAACACTGTATCGTCAGCCTCTCACAAAAATAAATTATTTTTGCAGTACTTCCCTGTCCAACAGTACATTAAATAAGTTAAAAAATTAAATGTAAAATATCACAATATTTTTCTTTTTACACTTATTGCTTTGAATGATCAGTGAATGTTTACCTACAGGTCCTACATAGTCAAAGTCGTTTAACCATCAGGAAGGAGCATTAATCTTGAAACTGAGAAAAAACACTAAACAACACACCGAACATCTGGCCAGTAACAACTGGAGCTCCGATGACAGACGACCCTGTCGTGAAAACACCAACAGATGTGTAAAGTTATGCCATAACAAACACATGCAGCATTTAATGCTGAAAAGGCCATTAAAGGAGGCAAAAATGGGAGCGTTTACGAGAGATCTTGGATGGAGAAGTGTGAACTATACAAACATTATAAGATGGGATGAATGTATTCTGCAAAATGAAGCAAACTTCAGGTAATTCTATATGAACTGGAATGTTTTTCTCAGGTGACACTTGGAAATAGCACACATATTTTTATAAAATCCTCATAAGGACTGGCAGCAACTTGATCATAAGACTTCAAATTGAGATCATTGCATATCACATACTATGATTTAATCTGACACCCAGACTGGAACAAACCTGCTTCAACATGGTCCTGTCAGCAATCAAACCCAAAAATTCACAACAGTCTTATGTACGTCCATAATGAAATTCAAAGGCTGACCTTGATGTATTTGATAGAAAATATATGTGCACCTGTAAGATGAAGCCTTTGCTGAGTCAGGGGTCACTTCACTCTAACAGTGAAGCATAACTTCATGAATCATTGAGCACATTAAGATCATCCATGGGTGACATGGTGAACTGAGTCTGTCAGTGTCTTCCTGTAGCCTGCAGACGCTCAAGAAGCTTCATGTATGTGGGTGCATTGAATCCAGAGACAACTCTGACAAGTCACCCTCATGAGCACTGAGGAGTTATGAATGAAATTCACACAGAAGGAATCCACAAGGATCCATCCTGTTAAACGTGAATCAAAGAGAACATAAAGGGGTGCTGATTGAAAAAAAAAAGCAAGAGAGGTTAAATAAGGATGAATTCTCTTTTATTCTGAAGTACAACTTTGTCTGCAAGCATGTTGCTCAAAGTGACAATAATGACATTGTACTCACTAAGTTAATAACTGAGATCTAATAATGTGACCTTGTAAATTTAAGCTGCAAAAGTCAATAGGTTCACACAATCAAATGACTTTAAATGATGGTGCCTTTCGTAAAAAAGGTGATTTAGGGTTTTACCTTCAATAAACTGGTTTAGATTCTTCAATGAAAATACTTGTTCGAAACTGTCTCATTACGCAGGTTTAGCCATGTTGCAGCGTGTTTAGGTATTTATTAGATCACAACAGTTACCAAGCATGCATACATAGATTTTTTTATATTAATATTTTGTTAAAATGACATCAAAAGGTTACTATAATAACCATGTTAGCAAAGACTGGTTACATTCAACAAAAACCCAGAAATAATCAGTCATTATTAGCATAATTTTGTAGGCATGTTTGTGCTGTTCTGATGAATGTTAGTTTTGTATGGTGCTCAGCTGGTAGCATGCAGGGAGTTTTTAAATCTACTTTGCCGAAAACAGCTGCCTCCCACCAATAAAATGTGCTGAAAGAAGCTGAAACTCTCAGGGAAATCAAAGATGTAGGTGAGAAATCTCTGTGGGTTTGTCACAATGAGCTGCACTTCGAGACATGTAGGTCAGGTGGTTGCAGGTGCACATACAAAACATATGATTATGTCTTAGCCCACGCTGTCAATCACAAATGGACCTGGCATGTTTTAGATTAGGGTTCATGGACTTCAGCTGACAAGGCAAATAAGGAGCATGGCAGTTATATAACCCCAGACTTCAATCCAAATCGCTCTGATGAAATGCCTTTCTCTTTCCCCCTCTCCTTCTCCATCTGTTAGTTTTTTCTTTCCCACACACACAGCATTACAGACTGCAGGGGTGAAGGGATTCCCAGGTGGCTATAAAGTCTGAAAATCACATCTCTTTCAAAATGAGCTTCTCATCATCACACAGGGTCGGAAAGAGTAATCTGGTGAATCCCACTCTTTCTCTTTCATGCCGAGACACAAGCACCCTTTATCTTGAAGCATTGCAGCCCATGTATGGCCCCAGTTAGCTGGGTGTTTAATATTTAACAATCCCCAAACCAAAGAGACACAGCAAGACAGTGGACAAGAAAGAAAATGAAAGGATGCGTCATGTGTGCAACAAACTTGACACAAACTCATAGTGGCAGCATGCTTGTGTGTTGAGCTTTGAACACGTAAAGACCAAATGATTCAGGGTGTTTGTGCCCACTGAGGCGGCTTTATTGGGATAATAAGTCATTATAGATTTGAGTGCAGACATTGATGTCCTCCTGTTGGGTGCTGTCCTTTATTTTTTAATGAAATTGCCTGGGGAGATTAGGCTACTTGCATTTTCGATGTTTAAAACAAACACATAATGAGGACAAAACCTCAACCATATAAATATGTATTCAGTGTGCTCTGAACTCAGTAAAGCCTGTTGGTAAGCACAAAGATATATATATATATATATATATTATTCAAGCTTTCTAGGGCTTTTTTTGTTTATATAAAGATAGTTTATTTGCATACCACACACACAAATAAACATGCATTTACACAGTCAAATGCATTATAATGCCAAGCTTTTTATGACTGTGAACTGCATTTGCCACACATAACCCTTTTTTAAAAATTTCACAGCGTGTGCTTTGTAAATTCTGATTTACATTTCAAATTTCTTTGCCTCTCACTCTGTCTCTGGCTTCTTGTTTTTCAATCTGCCATGAGAGTAGCTATAGCCTGAAGGCAGGCTTTGTTAGTGGGACATCGTGAGAGCATCATGACCCCCCTCTAATATAATCAGTTTCAGTGAATTACAGCAGTGCCTAATGACATTAGGACCTGGTGACACTCATTTAGTCCACTTAGGTCTCTGCATGTCTCAGAGTTTGCGGAGCTGGAGCAGGAGCTGAAAGAGTGACAGCTGTCTAAACAGCATCTCTCCCTGGTGACACAAGAGAACTACAGGGAGGAGTTTTCATGTTAAAGGACCTGTAAGCGTTAGAGATCCTTGCTCCAAATCTGTCAAAGAGGATCTTTTATCTTGACTCGAGGCACATCTCAATTTTTAGATGCATTAATCTGTCTGACAGGGATTTTTTTAAAAGTTTAAGCAAGTTAAAGCCACTGAGCTGACATTTTGTTCAAAATGCAAATAAACACCACAGACTTCAGAGAAAGAGAGACAATGAAGAAGAATCCTCCTTTCCCTCCACACTCAGACATCAACTTGTGTTTATTTTCATGATAGATATGAATTATTTAAAACTGGGGAAAAGTTCTCAAGCCCAAGGTCAGACATACACAAAAAGTTTTTTGTTTCTGACAAACAGTCCAAAACCCTAAGTTTCTGTTTCACAATATTATAGGACAAAGAAATGCCACAATTTAACATTTAGGCGGCTGGAAAAATTAAATACCTGGAACTTCATCTTTAACAGGACTAATATTTTACAAATCAAATCACATGTAGCCTATAAGAATGAAGAGAGAGATTGGTATAATCTTTTCATTTCACAAAGATGTAGAAGTGGCTACCCACTCTCCTTGAGATATCTACATTGTTGTATTCAAGAAATGACTTATTTATTTACTGCTTTACTAACAGTTTCACTACTTTTACCAGAGTAACAAAAAGGAAAACAACACAAAAATCTATTCTAGCAACTCTCTGAAGCTGTAATCAGACACAGCTCTGAACCAAAAGCTAACATCAACATTCCAACATGCTCCAATGGAAATACTAACATGCTGAGGTTTAGCTTGTGATGTTGGATATCAAAATTTATGCAAGCAATATGTATGCAAGAATTTAACAAAAGACTGCAGCCATGCGAGCAACTTCCTATGCTTTGTTTAAAGATTAGTTTGAGTTTAATGATAAAATCAACATGCTAAAATGCCAACGTTAAGCCGATAATGTTTACTATGTTAAGCTTTGAAGTTTGTGTTAGCATGCTAACATGAAATAAAAAGTCTGCAGCCACAGCAGCAGCTCTCTGAGGCTTTTTTCAGAGACAGGTTAGAGATAAATATCAACACGCAGACATGCCATGGACAGCAATGCAGAAATGTTGAGGTTTAGCCAATAATATTTAACATGGCAGTCTGTCTGTTAGGATGGTGATATTTCCTAATTAGCACTAAATACAACACAACCGGTTTGACAACATGAATATTTAACTAATCACCAAATGCATTCTGTTTCGTTGTAGTTAAATGATTGTTCGTTTTTGTTTTTATGAATCAAAAGGTAGACTGGTTGTCTGACAATGCCATTTGTAAGATGAGCTAAGTGTACCCGTCTGCAGCATGCAGCGATTTTGATTAGTGCACTCTCTCCAATTCGGTGCTAGGTTTTACCACAGTTTGGGTGGGGTTAAAGGGTGACTATTTTACTCTGCCAGCAATGACCTGATTTGTTTAGGGGGCATTTAACCCTGCCTGTTGTGATTTAACTGGTTTAAGCGTCGAATCTGGGCGGGGTTAAACATCACTTTCATTGGTTTGGATCAAGTTTGATCAGGAAAAAACTAAATGACAATTAATCACCTGTCAAACAGATAATGATTCATTAAATTAAATTACATTTAAATCATTCTCTGCCAACTGACTGTTAAATTGAATTATACAAAGCCTCTGTTAAGAGAATTCACCATTTACTCAGTTTTTCATGTATATTCAGTTTTTGTTGTAAACTTTCTTTGCTGTAATAAGTCCATTCGTGTTTCTGCTGGCATGAACTTAGGAAAAAAATGGAAAATCATAGTCAAATGATGATTCTGGCATACCCACACATATTATTAATCTACTTCTTAGATAAGTCACTTAGCAGGCAGTGCCGGGCAAGCATAAAAGGAGAGTGTCTTATGTAAGATATTTTTGTTTTCCATAATTTTCTGGAGTTTCTTTTTATCACTTAGATCTTGTTAGCCACTTTCTTGGACGTGATTTCTGATTTATCCTGCGGTGGTGAAAACATCATCTTTGCTTTCATTCCTTTCAAACCATATTTAAACATCTATTAATGAGAAAAAAATAAGATTGTGGATCTGATTGGAATATTTAATGAAGTCTTTGATTTGTGAAAAAAGGGGGCTTTAACTCACCATGTTGGTTGAAAAGCTCTGCTGGGCACCGATGTGCTGTATTAAATATTAAATCTAAACTTAAAGGAATTCATTAACGGACAACAGCAGTCTGAGGCATCAGTGACAATCCATACCCTAACAAGTAAAGAGCATTATAGGATGTGGAGTAAATTGCATACAGCAGTGGAGGTAATACCACAGTATTTTAAAGATCTGTATATATATCAGTGCTGTATAGCCTATGCAATGTCACAATAGTACAGTCCAACAAGAAAGTCACCCAGTAGGCAGCAATGCTGACAAGTTCAATTTGTAGTGGATTTTTTGTTTCTTTGCCTGCAATTGGCTGTCAGATTTGGTAATTACCAAGTCTACTTTTGCTTTGGGAACAATTAAATCAAGACTTTAGGTAAAGAGACCATTCAGCTTCGATACAAGAATGTGAAAACAGCTTTTAAGTTACAAAGTTTACACAGATAGATGTCAGTAGAGTCAAGATATGACATAGGGGATACAAACATGAGAAAAACACATTTGTGAAAGGAGTGGATCTTAAAGTACAGGTACCTAAAGGTACCAAAAATAATGCAACAAATATAATCCCTGCAGTAAAGCTATGCTAGTTTATAATAAAGTCCCCCTTTCCTTCAACATAAAACAAAAAAAAATGATTGATACAGTCTGTCTGCACACCACAGAAAAGCTAATGCTTTTGAGAGTATGGTCAACTTAGTAGTCAGTCTACATTATAAATTAACATTCTCTTTAAAATGGCTGCAGTCACTACTGTAAGTGTATTCTAAATAATGGAGAGACTTCTTTCTTCTCCACTAATTAAATACAGAAAAATAGATTTATGCTTTCTCTATTCCCAAAGAAATATGTAATTACTATTGAATGTAGCTGAAGTGTAGTCACAGTAATCAATGCACATTGTTCTTCTGAAAATTCCATCAAATATAGTTGCTGCTCTTGTGTTTTTTTTTAATGTGTAAGATACATATATTTCATTTATTATAACTTTACTATGGTTTCCTTAGGAAGGTAATGATTACTGATAAAATCCGATAAATTCCTCTGACCTTTGTGTCTGGTTTATCATCTCACCGTCTGAAAAGGAATATGTGGTGGATTACGCTACACTGTTCTCTTCCACGACATCATTCTTGTCCATTATCATTTAACACCACCAGACGCAATACATCTTAGGATGTAATATTAGGAGATTCTCAAAGATAAAGGGTCTCAACTTGTCTCAACAGTGCCCAAATCACTCCCTCCCTCTGGCCCACCTTGAGAGGCAATAACTCAAGTTTCCCAAGCCTGAACCTGGATAAAACCTTCTTCTTGCATGTGTTGCTCATCTTGGCAACTTTCTTGCCAAGCGTGCTTTGAACGAGATCTTTCAGTCTATTTATTGGCTTTGTTTTTCATATCTATGAAGAATTTTATAGCTATACTGATTGGAGGAACATTTACCATGGATATTGAGACCTTACTGGTTTATGCCTTTCTAAAAGCAGTAATAAAAAGTAAGCCCGTGTTAATTTTCCAATTATTCAGTGTCTTTATTTAAAAGTCTTCTCCTCCCTCTTGATTTTTTTTAACTCCCTGTGTTAAAGCAGCTGAGTGAAATTGGGTGAATCAGAGGGGATTTGTTTTTTAAAGAGAACATTAGAGTGCTTAAATCCTCTCCTCCAGTGTTCACAATCCTAACTTAGAACTCCCAAAAAGCTTTATTAGCTGGCAGAAGATTTAGACATAAATGAGACTTTTCAGACCAGGGAAAACCCCAAACTAGAGGCTTTTGCCAATTTGCTGGAGGCCAACTTTGGTTTTATGGGGACAGAAGCAGATAAACAGTTTTCAGATCAAATATTTTTTTTCTTGCTTTGGAGTTAGGTGAGAATATATATATGCATATAGATTCATCTTTGTATGTTTTAAATATAAACTTTAAAAAAAAGTTCATTTTAAGTTTCTGTACACAGTGGAAAATCTCAGAAGAAGAAAGGACAAATAAGGAGTATTTTATCTAAGCCTGTCCTTTTTCAATCAAACTTGTGTCCTTGTGGTATCCAGATGAAGAATATTAAACATTGTGCAACCATCAATTTCTTTTAATGTGAACAGATAAATAGTGATTGCACCACTTGCCATTTCGTGAGAGGAAGTTTAACATTTCACAGTTGAAGTGTAGTTTCCCAGCAATAAAATTTACTATCAAGCCTTATTTGTTAATTTGATGATTAGGTTAAGTGAGGCTGTTGTAAATTCCTCACTTTTGCTGCTGAGCCATTGGGCACATGATGCCAAGAATGAAAGAATGAGGCTTAATGTTGACTAGATAGAGTAAACCATGTAGCCAGTGTTGTTACCAACAGGAGTTGCCATGTTCTTTAAAGGCGAAATTTCATCACAAGGTATTTCACAGGAATCTAAGACAGCTGACAAATCAGCAGGTGTCTCAAAAAGCAAACAAACATGACATAACTGTCTGTTGCTGTGAGATGTCTGAACAATGGACTGAAAGGATGGCAACAAATCACTTAAATCAGAAGCAGATATTCGCCTCCTCATCCGTGTTATCAGGTAACAGCTGGAAAGACAAACATATGAGGGGCCACGAGCTGGTCTGTAAGGACTTTGTTCATCAGGAGTTGGTTGTGATATTGAGGTGGGAACTTTAAAGTATCATGTGTGCATATTTTGTAATGTTATGCAAGATGGAATTAGAATTAGACATCTTCCTGGAGCGGGCAAGAGGTTAACTAAAATCCAGTTCACTTTGACAGAGAGAGACTCCACCTGTTTCCAGAGCAGCCACTTGAGTCGCTCAAAGCGTTCAGCTTTGCACGACATCCAGAACGCACCCTTGACGTTTCTCAAATTGCATATTTCTAGGCATTATTTCTATAATACAGAAAGCAGTGATGTCATTTCAATGAAAACACTTCACAAAAATGCAGACAAATGATCCTGCTGAGGTTACGCCTCTTTGCAGCTTATTTGAAGAAGCACTTAAATTAATCTTTATGATGATGTTGGCCGTATTAGTTGTTGTTATTGGAGCGCGAGTCCCCCAGCCAGGCAGCAGCACGCTTTGCTCTGCAGCTTGTACAAACCCTGAAAGATTTTACACTCCTGAATGAGTCACTGACAGATGATTATTTGTAAAAGTTAAAATTATAATTTTTAATCATGTATGACTGAGTTAATAAATTAAGATTATCAAGACATTCCTTAAGTGGGATGGAACGTCTGCTCTCATGTAGGAAAACCACTAAAAACGTGATCTTTCTGGTAAACAAGTCTATTTCAGAATATTTGCATAATGCAAAAGTCATGCAAAAATGTGGTCAAGTGAGAAGTTTCGTCACATCAGTATGTGTTAAGTTGTTAATGGCATGCAGATGGACTCAAATCGCTCCTATAATTTGTTATCTAACTAAATACAAGCACATGCACAGAAAACATCCGGTCCCTTATGGGCATTTTCCAAATCTGTTTAAGTGGAAGCTTCAGTGGAAACTGCGTTAGTTTATTGTCTGTGAGGGACTTTAGAGTAAGCACTATTGACCATGACACAGATAGGAAACAATGCATTCGGCTTTTCTCATTAGTTTGTTCGTGTTTTTTTAAATTCCATTTTATTTTGTAAACCTTACTGAAAAACAACCTTCTTGTCACGGCATTTTAATTACATAGCTAGACACAGCTATTAGCTACACTCCAGTTAGACCATTTTCATTCTGTGCACTTGCAGCATTGAGTCAGAGTGATTAAGAAAAAAAAAAACATTGAGGTTATAAATATTTGAAAATTATGATTTATTCACAAGAGAAGACAACTGCAGGCACTTGTAGGAAGATTGTGTTTTTACTCCAATATGCCAAGAGATTTCCTGATCTGTTCTTCAAGCACATCAGACACACAATAACTCAAACAAAGTGCTGGTGTAACAAGGAGAAACATAGAAGTCCTGTGTTTCACTGTGTCAAAGCTTAATTTTTAGCTTTTGTGTTTAACCTTTGGGCAGAGTTGACTGGAGCAGATTCAAATAAGTGCCAAAAATTATTAGCAAATGCCTCTTCATGAGGGCTGAAAAAGTTGACCTCATGTTGAGTTTCCTTAAAGAAAATAGAACACAGATAATATTCTTGGTCCTTGTTCCCGGGCTGATCTTTAACACCTTTAGTAGTTGAAATTACTGTCTAGCTTAGTTTCTCGCCGCCAACCTTTCTCTCTGATGCTGTAGTCTCTACTGCTATGTGCTCTCAGTCCCACACACACTCTGCATTGTAGCTTCTTGTTTGGGGTAACTACATTCTTGTTTTCCTGCTGCCTGCTGCCTTCAGTCTCCTTTGTCATCGCTGCTTTCCTTCAGTCTAAGGATGCTCTCCAGACGTTTCACTCTAATTGGAGGCAACTGGTCAAACATTTCGAAGCCAAACTCTGAGTTTTGTTGGGGCAGTCTGAAGAGCAGCAAGTGGTTTCTCAACACCTGAGAGACAAAGAGAGTGAGAGGGAGGTGAGAAAAAATGCAGAATACTGAAGTGCGGCTTGACTGATTTTATTTTAAAATATATATAAACACAACACTGAAATACCATGTGTGGCAATTGAGAATACATGGAAACTAATAAGCAAGCAAAGAGAGAAACATCTTAACAGATAGCTTAGCGCAACAGACAAAGGAATATATGAAATATGAGGGGTTTAATAAGTTAATAGCCTAAGGTAGAAAGAGATGAGTTATACAGCGCTTGTATTTTTTTAATTTCATGTGCAGTTTAACTCAGAGTGATGATGCAAAAAGTTTGAAAATAGTAACTTCTGTGTTGTTCATCTGGTACAAATACAGTTTGATGGTTGAGAACCACTGGTGTAAATAAAACCTTCAGAGAAAAAGGCCAGACAAGGTTGCTAAACCATTTCCCTGAGGGACTTTAGGTTGCTGTTTGAACGCTGTGATGCAGACCACTAATTGGTCCATGTGTTTAGAATACTAGGAAAATGCTGGTAAGGCAAAACAAGGCAAAACACGCAAAAAAAAACTCTTGTCTAATGAACTGATTACATGCAAAGGAATGAAAATTAGAGGATTGCCACATACATAATTAATTCTAAAACAAAAAACAAAACAAAAAAATAGAAATATGTGGAAGATTCACACAAGTATAAAATTAAGAGCTACAGCAGAACCATCCAGCACAATAATATGGATCTACATGATGGTTAACAGGATGAGAAAAAAAAACAAACTGATTTCTCAGAGGAATCTGGAGACAATGTGAAGAAAACATCAGAGAGTTTCGTGGGAGGTGAAGGTACGATCAATAACTATTTGTACAGATCAAAGAAAAGGAGACAGTAAAATACCTCATCAGTCAGGTAGTAGATTTTCCTCAGCATACTGAGTCGAGCTGCTTCAACCTCCTGGAAAAGGACGAAGGGATTAAAGATCAAAGGCCCCGCTGCTGCACTGTTTTAGTGTATTTAACATTACAGTGTTTACAAAAAAAAAAAATGTTTTCTGCTTTACTGTCATTAAATACAGTCTTTGTGAATGAAGTAAAAGGGCTGCAGTCCCTAAATGTGTTTCTTATTCTGGGATGTCAACCCCCCCAAACCTCACAGGGAAATAAAAGTCACATACCATGGCTTAAATCAACATTTATGAACAGGAAGGAGCTAAGCTGAATATGTGAGAAAAAAACGCAGGGGCTGACCCTTTGGGATTTAATCAGTGACATGAGGTCAGGGGTTTGTAGGCACACAGACTCCTAAAGATTTTGAATTATTCACTGAGCTCATATTTGGCGTAGAAATCCTGTGCGTGTGTCTCCATAAAACCAAACTGCTGAGTGCTTCTCACATACTGAGCCTCGTCTTCAGTGTAGCTGGAGCACTTTCTGGATTTCTTAAATCATGACACATGTGGCAGCATGACTTAGATTTCAATGCGGCAAGGGTCACAAAGCACAGTCTTAATAAGAATACAGCACAATGCATTTAATCAAGACAGGCTTGGACTTGTTTCTCCAGCCATTTGGGAACCATGTTCATAAATCAGGAAAACACTTGAAGTGGTGGCGTGAATCCCATTTTTTCCCCCATCACTTTCTTTTACAGCGTTTTGTGCAGAGACTCTGTGTGTGT
>JAQNCA010000007.1:12052543-12072180 GCA_029783725.1 Acanthurus tractus | reverse complement strand
TGTGTGTGTGTGTGTGTGCACGTGTGCACGTGTGTTTGTTTGGGTGTGTGTGTGGGCATGTGTGTGCACATGTGTTTGTTTATGTGCGTGTTTGAGATTAAGATAAGAGGTAAGATAAGCCTTTTATTGATCCTTCACTGAGAAATTGCACTTGTTACAGCCGCATACCTTTAGATGGATGTTTATAAAAATCTACAATTTTGGCCTTTTGACCATTAAAGTACAAACACTTCATGGGTTTTCCATTTTTATGTAAATTTTCTGTAACTGACTGCTACTTTACTCTGATTAAGCATAACGTCTGCTCAAGGCTGTATTAAAAGTGACTTGTAACTGGAGAGCTGAATTACAGTCTGACTGCCGTACATTAGTTTATGGCCTGTATTGATGTATTCAGCACACAAGGAAGTCACAAGAAAAGGGAGTGTAGAAAACACGTCTGATCTTATTTAGAAACAGTGTGTCCATTAATATAGCATGCCCACTGATGGCTTATTTATGTTTTTTGTTGATGTTTTATGTTGATGACATAACTATCATCAGCTAACGTGTTGTTATAACCTTTTTTTTCACTTCTAAATATCGAAGTTGTCAGGCTCAAGAATCCAGTGACAGTGAGGCTCTGTTTCTAACTGTAGACTTTAATCAAAGGTTTTAAATACACACAAGTTTATCCTGTGATATTAATGTGACAGCTTTATTAGCGAGTATATTTGCCCTCATGCAAGATAAACTACATTGATTTCAGAGACAGATGTGTGAAAACACCTCAGTTAATATTGAGCCTGTCGGCTGCTTTGACTCACGGCCTCTCTGGGTCACTATATGCTATATACACTATATTTAATTGAATCCCGCTGAGCTTTCTTTAGTTTGATTTACTTCCTGCTTAGCCATGGAAAAACTCAAATTTATAGTGCAGCCACGTTCATTTGCATTTCTGCTGCAAGTCATAATGTCAACTCCATGTTTCAGAGGCTCATTGCTCTAAGTGCCTTTTCCTCATTACTCTCTCTCTCTCCCCTCTGTCTTCTCTCTCTCTCTCTCTCTCTCTCTCTCTCTCTCTCTGCAGCAGCGTCCAGTGAAGCAGTCCCTTGGTGCTTGTGTCTGCCGGGAGTCCCATTGGCGCTGTCTGCTGCTCTCTCTGCTCATGTACAGCTGCCTGGGCGCGTTGGCCTGGTGCCAGCTTACCCGGGTAACCAAGATCAGCTTCAACCCGGCTCTCACCTCCTCCTTCACAGCCTCCTTCACCTCCTCCCTGCGGGGGGCCTCTGGGATGGGCGTCGGGGGACACTCCATGATCTACCACGACAGCCCCTGTTCTGATGGCTATATCTACATCCCTCTGGCCTTCCTGCTCATGCTCTACGTCCTGTACATGGTGGAGTGTTGGCACTGCAGAGCCAGGAGCGAGCTGCAGTGCAAAGCGGACGTGGACAGCGTGTACGAGCGTGTGCTGCGGATGCAACAGGCCCAACCTTGCATATGGTGGAAAGCCATCAGCTACCATTTTGTCCGACGGACTCGGCAAGTCACCCGATACCGCAACGGAGATGCCTACACCACCACACAGGTGTACCATGAGAGAGTGAACACCCATGTGGCTGAGGGGGAGTTTGACTTCAGCCACTGTGGGATGAAAGATGTATCGCGTGACCTCAGAGGTTTGGAGGGACATCCAGCAACTCGGCTGCGCTTTACCAAATGTTTCAGCTTCACGGAGGCCGGCCCAGAAAATGAGTACCTCAACCAGAGAGCCAGGTTCTTCTCTGAAATTGAGGGTTTGGATGATTACATGGAGGCCAGAGAGGGGATGCAGCTGAAGAACGTGGACTTCAGAGAAAACCTGATAGCCTATGTAGACCCGGACAGGATGCCTTGGTACTCGTCCCAGATCGCCTTCTGGTTGGCTGCTATGCTGATGTTGTCCTGGCCTCTGAGAGTGCTGATAGAGTACCGCACTGCTTATGTGCACTACCGCATAGAGAAGCTCTTTGGGTTGGAGTACTGCCACAGCAGCCCCTCTCCTCTAGATGAGGACAGGCCATTGGGGAATAACACTGGTTGTGTTATTCCAAGAGTTGACACACTGGACAGCACTGAAATGGAGTGGCACATACGCTGTAACCGCCAGGTGATTCCCAGCTACTCTGAGGCCATGCTGCTCAACATGAG
Source organism: Acanthurus tractus (assembly GCA_029783725.1). Taxonomy (NCBI): domain Eukaryota; kingdom Metazoa; phylum Chordata; class Actinopteri; order Acanthuriformes; family Acanthuridae; genus Acanthurus; species Acanthurus tractus. The sequence continues at coordinate 12,070,005 of JAQNCA010000007.1, read as the reverse complement.
CACAGCAGACTCCAACTCACTACAAGACACTGAATGCACCTCCTCCTCAAACTGCTTCCTCCTTGAGAACAGCCGCACTGCTCAGAGCTACGGCGCCCTCCAAAGCCAGGATGACTGCGAGCGAAGCGGTGAGCCAAACGGACGAGGTAATGGTGCAGGTAGGAGGAGGACCATCACCAGTTCCAGCTGCTCCTCCATCTTCTCCTGCCGCGGAGCTCTGCTCCACTCCCATCTTTCCTCGGACACATCCCGCTTCTCTCTCTGCCGCATGTACGGCTCCCATTGCACGGTGGCCCTGTGGAGGAGTCGCAGCAGCAACCTGACAGATCCCTGCTGCGTGGATGAGCACTGCTGCCACTCCGACTCCAGCCAGTTGGCGCTTAGTGACAGTCCACCAACCTACAGGGACGCTCGCTTCTTCCCAGTTCTCATCGTGCATCGGTCTGAGGGCTGCAGCAGCACGGACAGGAGGGAAGGGAGGCGTTATTACATACGGAGAGGGTCGTCCTGTGTGGAGACAGCTCTGTGAAGGAAAGTTAGGTGGCTACCGAGAAGTCAAGATGGATTAAAATCAATGATGTCAACAGATTGACATTAATGGGGATTTATAGAAACGCGCTGTGTTATTTTTTTAACAAAGTCCCCAAAATGTCAGAGGCCTCATATTGAATTTTCTGTGTCACTACAGTTTAATTGTCTGTATGAAAATAAGGAGGGACACTGTGTAATGTAAAATAAATGCAAGGGACTTTCTCACTTACTCACCTTGTGGCAACAACAGTGTTTAAGCTACAGGATTGCAATGATTAAAAAAACTAAGAAAATAACTGTCAGATCTGATTTAATAGGTGCAAACATGCCACTAATACATTAAAGCTGCACGACCACAGTATCCTACTGTTTTCATCACTTAAATTTTTTAAGATCACAGAAAACAAAACTTCACATATTCTTTCACTGACCTCTTATGTGTCATTATATGTGTGGGGATACAGACTAATATTAACACTTATTCCTAGAGGCATTTAAAATAACGGTACAAGAAAGTTGCATGCTACTACCAAAGTTATTGTCTTTAAGTTTATTTATAGACAGCCAAGTGAAACCAAAGAGTGTGTTCAGTTTTTTTCTTTCCAAAGAATTTCATGAAACACTACAAAGCATCTGTTGATGAGAGATATGCTGAGTGGAGAACATGAGTTGAATGTGAAAATGTAAGCAATAAAAGGACTTCCGAAGGATTGTTGTGGTGTCTCACTGTTCAATATTGAATCAGAAACTTTTGAGGTTTTTGTTTTTTTATTTATTTTTAAGGGATCATGTACAGTAGTTAACCTAAACTGTATCATTAGATGCATTGTATCAGAGTTAGTATGAGGCTAGTTTCCATCTGCATGCTCCTGGCAGGTAAGTATTGAAATATTAAGAGTAACAGAACTGGACTGGATGAACTAGATAAAAAAGACATTACACAGAGTAAAGGTTACACACAGTACACCACACAACTTGTTGGCCACATCAGTGTGTTAGACAAATTAAAAGCAAGAATATCTGTATACAAAGCAACTGGTCAGACTGAAGTGAAACAAGTTTCAAAGTGTAAAAGCACAAAAATAGAAAGAGATCACCTAACAGGTTTGCTTTTTTTCTTAGAATAGCAACCATGAGGGAAAAAGGGGAGAAAAGAGGAAACAGCAGGATTTAATTTTTCTCAAAATTATGTTGATCTGAAGTGACCTTGTCACACACTCAGACTCACTGCTTTCCTTAAGTACAACTACAAAGGAAGACACACTTCACTGACAATCACTGACTTTAACTTTCCATAGTGGCTGTGAGGCATTATGAGGCATTAATAATATCCATGCGAAGCAAGCCAAAGTTTAAATTAAGCCAGTTCTAAATATCATTTAACATAAAGTTTATGATTCATCCTTATTAAAACTATCAATTTAATCCGTCATTTTTCACATATTGTAAATGTAAAAAGCTGTTGGACACTATCTGTTTCCCTCTCTGCTGCTCAGCGTGCTCACGAGCTGAGAACACGAGCGCTTCACTAACGTCACTTCCCAAGCGCGCGACATAATGCTAACGGCGGCTAACCAACCAACTGACAGGCGAAAACTAACGAGGACCCTTCAAACTTGTCAAGATATTGTCAAGATAACCTCATTTGCCCATGAATAGCTTCTTACAACGCCTGTAGACTGTCTTTTAGTGTCTTCGAAAGCCGTTATGCAGCTGTACAGAAAAGTCTGCTTTGTTGTTGACATCCATGACTGGCACGGATGTGTGTTGGGTCACTAGCTTCAGCACGTAAGTTACCAGCTAGCGTTACTTTTTTTCGCGGAAGTTTTTCTCTCGGGAATGCGTTCAAACCCTTAGCTCACTCTGACTCGACAACGAGCTGGACTTCAGTCTTTTCGCTTTTAATTTGAGATGAAGCTGCAGTGTGATGTCGAGGTGGTGAATCGTATGCTTCCCACGTTTGGGATGAAAAGTCGAGGGAAAGGGACGAGAGCAATGCTCTCCATCGGGAAGCATTTGGACAAGACAAGTCAACGCAGCAACGTTTACATGATGATCTGCACAGCTAAAGACAGAGCAGGCTCAAAGTACAAGGTCAGTCTCTGTTGTTGTTATATTTGCAGTTCCTCGTCCTCGGTTCTGAACTGCGGCTGGTTGCTAATGCTGGACTTTATAATGTATCCCAGTTTGTTCAGTTGCTATTGCCGATCTCCAAATGAGTCCGATTGTAAGATACTACTGAAGAAATTACATATAAATGCAGATTAGGTAGTTTCTATTAATGACAGAAAACCATCCAAGGTTAGCAAAGTAGCCTCATTAGATTATACCCACCATGACGTAATTAAAGTCAAAACTAGGCTGAGAGATAGTTAAATACAATTCAAAATGTATCTCCTTAAAATTTAGGCTCTTTTAAAAGTCCATATAGAGTGTTAAGTGACAGTTTATTATACAAATATTCGTTACTAGTCTATAAAACTTTTGTCATTATGTATGTTTGTTTATGTATGGTCTGTTTTAATTCACCAATCCATCTAAGCAGAGGACTGGACCCTAGCACAGCATCTGTTTTTTTTGGACAGTCCCTGTATTTTTCCTTTTAACAGAAGGATTAGAATTGCGCAAATAAGCCCAATCAATTGGAAAAATTTTATATTTACAGAAACCAAGAAAGAAGAAGTAAGAACTGTTAGAGCTTTAAATCAATTCATGTTGTTACTGACTTGGCAGGTCAAACATTTGCATATTGATGACTTCTCAGGAAAATATATATTCCACCCTCTCTTTTATTGGTATTGTATATTTTTGTATCAGTGTTTGTGTTAATGTGCCCTTGATGTGACTGTTTAATTAAAAGTATATATGGTTTTGAAATGTATGTTATACCAAGCATGTTTACATGACCCATGCTTCTTAGCTTTTACAAGAAGAATAGCTAAGCAAAATGCTGCCATTATCTGACATACTGCCTGTAGCGGCTCCTCAAAGGCCCCTACCTCTGATTTAAAAGGCCATTGCTGTATATGTGGACCTACACATTGACTATAGTGACCAACTGCTTTCAACAATCCTGTCTAAACTTGTTGAGAGACCAAGTAACTCTTGGTTGAATGATGATGAAGCCCGCCTTAGTATTGCGTAATGTACTTTTCCATCACTGACTTTTGCCAACTCTCTCTTGCAGCTAAAAGGCAACATAGAGAAGTTCTTCACTTGGTTTGTGGAGGAAGGCAAAGCTACTGTGAGATTAAAGGAACCTGCTGTTGACATTTGTTTGAGCAAGGTATGACTTCCAACATGGTGTAATTACAGTCTAAGCATATGAAAGCTTTTATATGCAAGGACTGGGTGTTTTTCCTCCTAGAACAAGGTTTTCCGGTTCATGGTGAGGCAACTGCATTTGTCATTTCTAAAAGATTTGTCACACAGGACTCAGAGATGAGACTCACTCATGTTGTAATGAGACAGACACATGGGCATGTTTTGACTGCGGATGATGCCTGGACAGACACAATAGCTGTCTCATTGATTCCAGCAACAGTAAAGCCCTCCTGGCTGTTTTGAGGCTGTAGTCACCTTTCACCTAGATTCTAACATAGTTCAACTTGTCACGTTCACAGAATACAGTTACACACCCACAAACATATTGACACCACATTAAGAAGGTGTAGCGTGACCTTCCACATTGTGAGAGATTTATAAATGAAAGTCTTATTAACCTACTGGACCCCAACTCTTTAATCACTAGAATACCACCACCAAAAACTAAGGCTTGAGAAATGACCATGACATTGAATGCACAGCTTAGTGGGTCAGTGTATTAGTAGAGCTGTTATTTTGGGTGATGCAGGTATTCACAAAGATATCTGATCCATGTACCTTACATCCTGAGTCACTCACATTAATATACCTAACAGCAAAATGCTCATCATGTTCATTCAGAGGAAGTGTGTCAAGATATTTCAGGTCAGTGAATTTAGGTTAGATATTTCAAGGAATCCGGTCATAGGCAACCACCTGAGAAAATACTTTGAGTTTGCTATTTCTGTTACCTATTAATCTATGGATCCAGCTGTAATTCTATTTATTGATTCATTTGTTTGTAGGCTGATGCCAATAGCTTAAAGAACTTCCTCTCAGCTGCTCGCTTGGCAGACAAAGGAAGTGACACAAGCAGCCTTCCTCTCTCCACACTCACTCCTGTTCGTGCCAGAGACGTAGAGCAACCCAAGAAAAAGCTCACCATCACGTCCAAGAAGGACTACCCCCTCACATCCAACTTCCCCTACTCTCTGGAGCAGCTACAGGTCTCCTACTGCAAACTGTCACGGGTGGACATGCGGATGCTTTCCCTTAAAGGTAGAGTAAGTCAGTGCATGTAAAAAATTATAATTTTCCTTTTGTTTTTTAAACAAGCTTTTATGAGTTCCAAGTTTTGACAAACAGCTGCACCCTGATGAATAACAGTAGAAAAATGTCTGACTCACTGTTTTTAGGAATCTGAAATTAAAATTCAGAATAGCTTGACCTTGACTGCTTTGATTTTGACCGTTACATTTGAAACATGTCTTTTGCAAATTCCTCATATTTATAGACGTACAATAGTAAATAGCTGAAGAACCTTTTTAAGTGACGGTATTTTTCTTGTCTCTTTTTGTTTGTTTTTGCAGCCCTTCGCAAGCTAGACCTGAGCAACAACCACATCAAGAAACTCCCTGCCACCATCGGTGACCTCAGCTGCCTGTCTGAGCTCATTCTCCACAACAACCACCTGGAAGCCTTCAGCGTGGCGCTCTGCCTGTCCACTCTGCAGCGGACCCTCCAGATCCTAGACCTCAGCCAGAACCAACTGCAGTCCCTCCCCGCTGAGTTCTGCCAGCTTAAAGAACTAGTAAACCTCAAACTGGATGACAACGAGCTCGTCTGTTTGCCCTTTCACATCGGCCGGCTCTCAAAGTTGAGGTTCCTGTCTGCGGCGCACAACCAACTGGCTGTGTTGCCCAGTGACTTTCGCAAGTTAAGTCTTGAGAACTTGGACTTATTTGGAAACCCATTTGTCCAACCTAACCCTCTGGACCATACAATGAAACTCACATTCCCTCTTACACTTCAAGAAATGGCATCCAGAGCGGTGGCCAACCTCAGGTTAGAGCCAAACATGCTGAGTATATCAAATTGTGTCTTCACTCACTCCTCCATTTGTATTTATAGGTAAGCTCCTAATTGCATCCTTCTTTTTCCCGGCACAGGATACCATATGGACCTCACCTCATCCCAGCCCATTTGTGTCGGGACCTCGAAGTAGCCAAGACCTGTGACTGTGGCCACACCTGCATCACTTTCTACATCAAGACGGCGGTCAGCATGAACCTGCACCAAGTCTCTCACACGGTGGTCCTGGTGGACGACATGGGCGGCACAGATGCTCCAGTGCAGCAGCACTTCTGCTCCCTATCCTGCTATTCAGAATTTTTAGACAACTCCCTCCAGAGAGGAATTAGATGAGGAAGAAGAAACTCTTTTGTTTGACAGGAAACACACTCACAGCTGAAAAATGCTGTGGATTTTTTTTAATAGACTGTAAGTCGTTCGATACTGTAGGAGAGTATCTGATAAGGCCAGAGGAATCTGCAGTAGTAAACAGCTCAATGGTGCAGTTCTGTGCTAATGCCCTTTAATGAGAGTATTGATTCTGTTGAGCTTTGTTTTTTTTTAAGTGCATATGAAATAATCCTGTAACTTACAATGCACTCCCCTCACATCAAAAATTGCATAAGAGATGGGCATTGATACCTTTGTACCTGTTCTATTTGTAACTGAGTGGCTCTGACTTTATGTAACTCACAGCAGCACGGACAGAAAATGAGTTTTCCTGTGCAGCTGCTAAGTGTCACACATTGACTTCTCTGTTCTTGCCTCTTAAAGCAAAACTGCAGGTTCCACTATTTCACTATTTCTCTGACCTACTTCTGCTCAACAGGGGAATAAAGAAATTAGGTGTATTAGAGTTTTTTCCTGAACACAGTGCCTCAGGGTCCTCGAGTAAAAGGAGTTGGTTTTCACTGTGCTAATGGCCCACACGTTTTATATATATGTGAAAAATTCAATAAAATAAAAGAATTCATTATGTTGTTCGTCGTAACTTATTCTTAGGCTTTTAATGATTTATGTGTCAGTTTTTTTTCATGTCATGTTTGTTTTTAGTGATTGAAAAGAAAAAAATATGAACTTTTATTTTTCTGTGGACAACCTGCAAACTTTTCTACTAACGTAACTTACATTCTAAACATTTAAGAAAATCCCTCTTCCTCAGTCCAGCTCAAACATCAGAGTGTTTTGGAAAATGAACCCAGCAGATGTGGAATGATCACTGATGATCTTCTCATTTCCATCTTCATCTATTTCCCTTAATAGTACAGGTGGGGGTTTGTTGTTGTTCTCTGGGTTGTGGAAGATTTTCTCTGTCGGCAGGTCATCTTCATCTATATTCTCCATTACCTGCTGCCTCATTGAGCTCGTATCCCGTTCCTCAGAGCAGGGAGTGTCCCTGTTGCCTGAACCTCCTCTGCTTGACTTCATTTCATCTGTTGCATGCATCATCTTGCTGGGCTCCTCTGTCGCCTGGGAAACGCACAAGTTGTTTATGTTCTGGCTTTGACTTTCAGCTGTTATGGAAGACACAGTCTCACTGGATGTTTGTTGAAGAAATGCAGCATCTGTTTTCACCTAGAACAGAAAAATGAAGTTAGCAGCTTAGTTTGATCACACAGTCTTGTACCTTCTCTTCAGAAGAATAGTCAGGATTGATCGGTTTATCTCACCTGGTTTTCATCCAGAGTCTGTTTTGTCTTTTCAGTGTCCTCTCTGATGTGTGACATGATTTTGACTTCTGACACCAAACAAGAACTAAGATTTACTTGTCCCTCTTTTGCAGTGCAGCTTGAATATTTGTCAGTGATTAAACTGGACAGCTTTTCAGTTCCATCTGCAGCCATGCATAAGTTTTCCTTCAGTTTGTCTTCATGCAGGTTCAACTGATTGTCATCTCTTGTGTTTTCCTGCATCTGCTCTCTCAATTTCCCCAGCCCCCCAATTTCCTTGCCTTTTCTTTTCCGCTTCTCACATTTTTCCTCCTCCTCCACACCAATCTCAATTCCTTCAGCATTTACTCCTCCCCACATCTGCTCCTCTCCTTTCTCCTGCACACCTTTTTCCTCACTTTCCTGCTGCTTCAAATTGTCCTCTTTGCTCTCTGTTTCTTTGTTTACATTATCCTTCTTTTCAACATCTTTTTGTTCCTCTGCCTCATTTCTGAGGCTTGCCCCCTCCTCCTTCCACGTATCTTCCTCCTGCACCTCGCTTTTCTCCTCCTGCCTCTCCTCATCACTAACAGAAGTCAGTGCAGGCTCTAAATTAAAGTCAAAAGCTTCACTGGAAGGAAGAACGGGCAGTGTGACTGTAAGCTGTCCTCTCTGCTTGTTGAACTTGGCCTCTCCTTTATCTTCATCCACAGGATAGGCTAAGGGCAGCTCCAGTCTGTAGGCTGGTTTCTTGGACTCCAGCAGCAGCCTTCTCTCTTTAACCTCAAGGCTGGTGTCTGTGACCGCCTTCAGAAGTGGCATGTCGATAATTACCACTATCTCTTTGGGCCTGGGGCTTTGGGCTGAGTCTCTAGAACACCTGAAGTCCTGTAAATCAATGAAAGAGCGATATTTGACTGTGTAGTGTGGCTTTGTTGGCTCAGATGTCTGTGGGTGGATGTGGAAACTTTGAGACTCAGTGCTGCTTTTTGTCACAGGTGAAGCTGTAGGCCTTGCCTGTAATGGTATGTTAGGTCTTTTGTCATCAGGGTATGGGAATGCAAGAGGGTCAGGCTTCTCTGAAGTCTCCTTAGCTTTAAATCCTGGTATGGGTTTCCGGATGACACATGGCTGCGGTGTGCCTTTGTACCTTGTACTCAACTGTCTCACATTGTTTTTATCTAGAGTCACTTTAAAAGCATCCTGGATTCCGTGGATGGCTGCGCTGTCCACCATGTCCATGAATCTCTTGTTTTTGCTTGCAATGTGAAGAGTGTCAGGATGGAAAATCACATCATAGATCATGATCTTGTTGCCCTTGGGGTCAGTGTCTTGCCTCCCTGGGTGCAGACTGTGAGGGAGGGACCAGCGCTGGCCTCTGCGGCCGTCCTCCGACACCCCCCATGAACTGGCAGGCTTTCCCACTTTTTCATTAGCACAAATATTAATAAAACACTTCTGCTTGCCGTCCACGCTCGTCTTTAGAGCTCTGAATGGTTGTGGATGAATAAACTCAATCGTGTTCCCTCTCTCCTGCTCCAAAAGTTTGATCTCCTCTTCATACCTTTTCTTATTCTCGGGGTCTGATATTTCTTCGGCGTAATCTCTCAGCATTTCCTTAAACTTCTCGTCTTTGAAAGCTTTTGCCAACCTGTCGATTTCATCTACTGTCATGTTCAGTTCTTTGAGTTTATCTCCAACCTCCATATTGACGGTAACGAGAACTTTTGAGGCGCCGAACGCGAAACTGTCGCGAGAAAACCGTCTAACTAAAATAGGTCAAAAGACAAGGTAGCTAAATTTTAAACTTTAAAGAAATTTTTTTAAAATTCGGTGTCGTTTTATATCAATTTTACGAGAGTTAAAGTTAAGAGTTAAAAGAGTTTTTGAGTTCGCGATATCCGGTTGATAGCAAGTCATCCAAATTGTGTTGATGTAACCATAGCAACACAGATGTCATAGGTGCAACAAGGAAACTTTTCCCCGAGAAACATTTGTTTAACTAGTGAACTCTTAGGATGACCGACAAGGATTAGGGTTTTTCTTTAGGATTAGGAGAGTAGTTTACAGCATTAATAAAAACTTAAAGGCGTCTAAAATTTACTTCAACGGCAGAAAAAAACGACCTTGTCATAACAGATAGTGGGACAGTTAACGCACAATACGAGAGAGCAATTTGCTATCACTGTTTATATTAGTTGTCAATTGATAATTTAGGTATAATACAAAATTGTTCGTATTTTAGGTCAAACCAGACAGCCTCTGAAAAGATATTGGGTTGCATCTATTTATTAGTGCTGCTAGAAGCCAAGAAGAGACATACATTTCAAAATGGCTTTACCGTAAAACTGATGTCTCCATGTCAATTGAGAACTATTTAAGGCATAAAATTGAAGACCAGCTAATGGACTGAATGCAGAGAATGGGTCTCTTGACGGTAATAACTTAGGCCAATTTAACAACCCCATCTTTCTCTATAAAAAAGTGACACTAACTCTTACTTGACATAAAAAAAATTGATACACATTAGTTGTAAAGTGATTTTATTTATCGTTTTAGTTATATGCCATGGAATTTATATGGGATTATTAAAAAAAAACTTTCTTAATTCTATTCAAAAATGACATAAAGGCCCACAACATGATCCATGTTTTTTTCTGCTAGTGCCATTACCATCACCTACTGAATACTATCATACAGTTATTCCCAAAATATTTCAGTATACTGCATTTTGTTATAAATGCCACTATCTAGTGTTTAAGTGAACAGTCAAATTATAGGAATCCACCACCAGAGGTCACCGTAGACCACCTCTCGGGTGGCACGCAGCTCGTGAGTATGTCGGTCAGTAAGGCAAAGGGGCGGGTGTGCAGGAAAGAAAAGTGATTGGTCGCACCCCCAACAGTTCATGTTTCCCCTTGTCTGATTGGAGGGGGTGCACTGTTACTAGGTGTGGGACCACTGCTTATGAATGTGTGGGTGAGAGAGAGGATGGAGGCAGAACAGAGCACCACACTTCCTCCACCAGCATCCCAACGCTTTTTTATTGTTTACTCAATACAACTCCCACGTACATCCTCTGGAAGAAAAAACATTTTGAAATGTTCTCTCTTACTTTTTACTTAAATTTTTATGGTCTACGATTTTATTAACAACTTTGATTTGTAACCACAATAACTGGAAGAGTTTGCTGAAATACACCGGGCCAACAAGAGATTTTTGAATGTGTCAAAGTCAGTTGTGTATTATGCAAGAATCACACCGCCCCACCGCCTCCCTCTCCCCATGTGACAGAGCTCTCCTAACACAAGGCAGAGAAATCTGTTGCCTTTTTTTGGCACTAACTCATCAGGCACTCTTGCTTTGAGCTAATGAACAGGACACCATATCCTCAAATGATCTCACAAAAAATTGCTTTTAGAAAGAAAAAATTCATTCAGCCAGTAAACCAGCAGAACATTGGTGGGGGGGTGGGAGTTTACAGTGTGACGCACAAAGGATGTGGGATGGCAGCGCTCGCTGCTTTTCAGTATGAGACAACCGGAAAAGATTGCTGACTTTACCTCAATCCAGCACCTCTTGTTTTTCTGGAACTGATCATCAGAAGGTCATATAAGGCACGAGGCATGACTCATTTAACCTTTTGTTTATTACAAATATGTATTAAATAATATGAAAAGTTAGACAGGGAGATATATTTAAGGTATAATCATAGTAATGATGATTAATTATATTTACATGGTTTTACATGTTAAGAATTTCCCAAATATGACAAACAAATGCATTTCATAGTACAATAGACAATACAACAACCAAAGTATGTTCATACTGTTGATCAAACGTAGGGTTGAAGAAGATGAAATGTATAAAACAAACTTCATACAAAGGCTTTGGTGAGAGTGCATACACATTGTCAATTACAATAAAGTAAACAAAAGAGTTCTTTCGAGAAGCACATATAAATGAGTAGTTGAAAAGGGAAAAAGAGTCCAGTGCATGTTTTTTCTTTCATTACCATGAGTAAAATAGCAGCAGCCTTGTGTGCTTGGCTGCTCCCTGTGGTATCTTGGGAGTGGGAAGGATGGCAGTGTTCATTGTCTACTTTGAGCCGGCAGGCACCAGCATGCTTAGCGTGGCAAGGCCAGGTTTCGAAGGAGGTGTCTTGCCAGCAGCCATTTTGTTCAGACTCCGAACATCAGCCTGCCAGGAGGGAATTTTCTTTGTGGTCATGTGACGGCGTGCGTGTTTGGTGAGGTGATCACTGCGCATGAATCGCCGGTCACACACGGGACACACAAACTTTTTCTCGCCTGTATGTGTTCGCCGATGACGGGAGAGCTCATCGGAGCGGGCAAACCTTTTATCACAGCCATCCCAGCTGCAGCTGAAAGGCTTCTCACCTAAAAAAGGGAAACAGAGAAAAACAGGAAAAGTTAGGAGTCAGCAAGTGAGTCACACTGCAGTCATAAAAGCTTCACACCACGCTATGCCGTGGCAGAGATGTAACAATGAGCTCACTCTCTTCCCATCAAGAATAACAAGGCCAAGAAATGTTCTACAAACAGGATGCAACACTCATCTGTGGCCACATTTTTTTCCACTTCCTCACTGGTATCACACTAACACTTCTGTATGCAGTAAACCACTCACCTGTGTGTGTTCTCAGGTGAGCCTTGAGGTGTGAGCTCTTAAAGTAGGTCTTCCTGCAGCCTGGAAAGTTACACACGTAATTTCTCCTGCGAGAAAAGTCCATTTTTGTGGCTGTCGTACCACTGCTAGGTCCTGCTGGCACATACACAGGGGCTGGGGCCAAAGGTAGCAGCTTGGTGTTACCCAGAGTCATGACAGTCTGAGAGCAGTGAGGGGCCTGGGAGACGGAGGGTTGGGGGAGAACCAGCATCACTGTGCCCTGGGGCACCGCTGAGCCCACAAAGAGGGACTGCTGGACAGGGGTGGCGTTCGGTGAGGTGGGATGAGGAAGGATGGATGGGGTAGTGGTCCGAATCCCAGCATTGGATGTTTGAACTGTGCCAGGGATGAAGGCTGAGATAATACCCGATTGGCTGCTGACAGGGAACATCTGGCAGATGATTTGAGGGCTGTTGACTGAAGGCGGGGACACAGTTGCAGGAGCAGAGGGAGTGGGTGGGTTGTTTTGCGGTTGGGTATTGACATGAGTTGGGGTGGAGAAACTGTCCAAGCAGGGCTTTGATGAGCTGGCTTGCTGCTCTGATTTTGACATGGATGACGTGGGTGTGAGAGGAGCAGCAGGAAGAGATGGAGGTGTGCTTTTCTGCTCAGTCTTTGAAACGTATTGCTGCTGCTGCTGCTGCTCAAGATGTTGCAATAGCTGTTGCTGGCAGATCATGGAAGCTGATGCTGTTTCTTTAGTTTTCTCTGGATTGGAGGCCACTGGAATGTGGTTTTGGCAGATGGAGCTGTCTGCGGTGTGGCGGATGACGCTGGTCGCCATGGCTCTGCAGGGCTGTGGCAGAGTGGGGAGGGAGGGGGTCTTTTCAGCAATGGATGCCAAGCCAGGCTGATGGAGCCCAGACCCGCAGTATTGTGAGGACACGGCCAGGCCGCAGCTTGACTGGAGCATTGAAGTCTCAACAAAGCTGGGGCTGTGAGGAGGAGTCATACACTGGAAAGAGGAGGAGGAGGAGGAGGAGGAGAACATTAGAAAAGCTATCCAGTATGACCCAATATGACTGTAATAACATGGAGCGTCCCTTTACTTTTACAGGGGATGGTTTTTTTAGTGATAAGTGTTACAGGTGGCAAGAAGGTACACACAACAATAATGATGACTCTTGAGCTATAAACTGTGATTTTTATGACCCTGCCTCTAAGAGGAGGAACTCTGTCTGAAGGTCACACTGCCTCACTGTATCAAGCTTTTCTTGCTGCGGAACCTCTCACCTGCCCCAGTCTTATGTCATAAACCATGGCCTCGCAGTTATCTTTACACATTCACATCAAAAGGCCATGGCGTTAAATGCAAACCTTGACTCTCCTGGAAATGTGTACTAATCAAACATCTGTTATCTCAGTGGTTTCACAGCTGTGTGATTTCAGTACCTGCTTCCAGCTCAAACCATTAATAAGAAGGGCCAGAGGTCAATGTTGGTCAATGTCAATGTTTTATACATATTATTCAATGGTATGACCTGAACAGCATGATTAATTTCTTACCAGGGAAGAGAGGGACACAAAGTCCTTTGTGGGCTCTGGAAGTTCTGGTGGCAAGAGGGAGTCACAGGAGTCTGAGGCTGGTGTGAGGGGCCTGGGCTTACAGGGGTTCAGCCTGTTGCCACCTGGGGAGTGACCCTGGCCACCCGAACTCATGCATACGAGTGCTTCAGCCGCCTCTAGGTCTGTGTACTCCAGGCCAGGGGCTCCACTGCAGAAAGACTGATCACTGTCATGCCTCCTCCTCTTTGTGTAGGACCCACAATGATCCATAACCTCAGTCTGAAAGGAGCAATAAAAAAATGTCACAAGTGGGAAAATTTTATTACCTCAATACTGCCACAATGTTGGGTTATCATAATCATTTACATGAAAAACTGCTTTGTTTCAGTTTGACTGGGGTGCAATCATGGCACACATGCAAACTACAGGAGGCTTTCTATTCTTCTAACCAGAATGAAGAAAATATTCAGTAATAATCTGCTCAGTCACTGTTCTTCAATCTTAAATTCCCGGCCAAACTGCATGATGCTGCCAATAGGGAGAGGGGGAGTTGGTGACTACACCCCTGCCCAGCATGCAATGCCTTTGGCTCAGAGCCAGGACACCTCCCATTGCCAAATATAGACCAAACAGTGACGTGCAGCCGAGATGAGCCATGTGAAATCCCCATAAAGCGGGTTTGCATCAGGAAGTGTTTTTTTATGTTAACACTTCATAAATTATTTTTAACAGTCAGGAAAGCACATTAACGATCCTTCACAAAAACTAAAATAGATGAGACAAGTTGTCGACACTGACAAGCAAAGCGACATTTTAAAATAACATTTTTAATTTAGATTATCACAGCCACAAAGGTTGACTATTACATGAAACAAGACGAGCACAACTGTTTATCAACTGTTAAATAAAAACATGTCTACGTTTTGTTTTAATATGACTGATTTAGCATCACTTGGATGCTGTGTAGTGACACAAAATAACTAAACAAAATTCTACATAACTGTTGAATATTAAATTTAGGTTATGATTTAGCATGAGTACATGAAGACAAAATCTCTAACTGATTAAGTGATGTTATTTAAACTTAAAAAATAAATGTCGTGCCTTAGCTGAAGTAACAGTTTTAAAAAAATTGTCTTACCCCGTTTGGGTCCATCTCTGTAAATTTTCGCGATGGCATTGAGGAATTGTTTATCTAAATATTACTTTTTTGTTGTCAACGCCAGTGTAGAACAAAGACACGGCGGTTGCCAGAGCTGCTGCCTGTACTCGGGTAGGGTTGAGGTCGTTTTTTTCTCTGACTAGCTCCCTTTTCTCTCAGCTGTGTGTGTAAAACATGGGAGGAGAAAAAAAAAGAAAACAAAACTCACAACACGCACCGGCGGGTGGCAACACTTGGCCTATCACAATTGAGTGTGTGCGGAGCTTCGGCCAATGGCTGGGTAGGGAGCGCGTGAACAGTGCGTGCTCGCTGAACGGTTGGAGGAAATAGGGTGCGTGGCCACTAGTGGGCGTGGCCATTAGAGTCAGCAGTGTCGGGGTAAACCCGATGAACTGCCATCCGCTGAACTAGGCGAAAGGTCGATTCGGTCTATGCTATGTTCACGGAATGTGGGTATAATTTACCACAGACGACCTCAGGACACAATGCATCTTTTCATAAGTTATATAAAAAGGAACTGTATTTTGCTAAGCATATGTATTCGAACTGTAGCATTTAAGATCAGTTTAATTCGTACATTTTGATTAAGAAAATTCCATGTATGCTAAGTGTGAAAAGAGTAGCAGCATTTAAGTAACAAAGAATAAACCAAATATCTATATGTTTTTATTATAAGAAAAATTCATAAAAACAGTTATGACCCAATGTATTGTCACTGCGCATCATTATGGCTAGAATTTATTATTCCATCCATGCAAAGTTAAAATCTGAATTTTAAGATCTTAGAAAATATTTAAGCAACATTAGACAAGAGTATCTCTGTAAGTTCATATATTTCTTCTATGTTGAATGTTCTATAGCCCCTCAAGTGACGATTATACAATAAATAACAAAGTGCCAATTTACCCAAAATACAAATTCAATCAGTATCTACTCATCACCATACTTATCAAAAGGGAGATAAATATCTTAAATCTAAAATTTTCTTTAGATTTAACTTTAAAGTTTACACACCCTAAGGGGTGATTTAATATATTTGATTAGTATGCTTTTACCCTACAAACACTTTTTTATTTTTTTAATTTACATAACCTCCTCACCACCCACCCCTACCCCACCTAGGTTTATACAACTCCTTGTTGATAAAGGAAAAGGCTCGTCTTAAAGGCAACTTAATTTTTCAAGCTGACCTGGAGGAATGTTAATTTTACCATCATTCCCACAACACTTGAACGCAACACCAGTGCCAGATGAAATGCAGGTTTCTGCCTTGTTTCTTGGAGCTGTTTGTGCAGATTTTTCACAGACGGTGTAGAAAACAAATGCCTCTTACTGTCACCACTTTAACATTACAATAGAAACATGATCACCAAGTACAAAGTGAGTGAAATGCTTTGTTTTATCCATGCTGACACTACAGTCCTTTACTATATTATCAGCCAGAATAAAGATTTTTCAGAATCCCTTCAAAATCTGATTTCTTATCAGCTAAGGAGTTTCACATTAAACAAGATCATCCATAAGAGACCACCTGTTGAACTTTATAAATAATACATAAATAGGGAACAATGTAACTGATGATACATTGCTATCCCACGCTTCCTCATGAGCGGGTCACTTGTTTTGTCTATGGGTGTCGTCCCTATTTAAGTTATTCCTCCAACCTCAATGCCCCATCTATTTAGTTATGGACTGTATTAGAACTTTAAGCAAATCAACAGATCCACTGCACTGATAGCCTATTGTCCGTGGTACAGGGAGAATTATATTGTGCTTTGTTCTCCTGATACTATATATATTTTCTAAATGTTAATGCATGGTGTTTTTTCCTGTGGCCTGATCTTCTACGAGATCATTCCCACAAGTACGTGTCAGGGACTTGAAATTGTTCTTGACCTACATATGCAGTTACATCACCAACTGCTTTTGTAAAAGAAAAAACTTAGCCAGCAAGCTTCTGGATGCCATAACATGAAAAATACTCCAATATATTGTTTTAGAAATATTACAAATTCACTTTAACCGAGAATTTTAAGTGGAAACAGTAGTAAACCAAGTCTCAGACATGATATTTCATATTTTGTTTATCTGTTCTGCTTATACATAAATAACCCTCAAATCTCAACATAGGGCATGAAATTGGTAAATTGGTATTTGTTTGTAACTCGCCAAAAGCTGAAGGGAGTGTAGCAGGTGTGTTGGCCCGCCCCTGGCAGCGCCTCCCTGCTATCAAAGTATGAGTCACGTAAGCATGACCTCAGGGAGCAATGAGGACACAAAGCTGTGGCAGTGTATCTCCAGTGCCAGCACTTAGCGAGAATAGAGAGGAAGAGGGAGGAGTTACGGGGAAAACGAGTTGAATGCAGGCATGACAGGCAGCCCGAGCCGAAGCACAGCAGCCTGTTTGTGATACAAGTGGGGCAGTCCGCTTCAACTTAGTTAGGGAATCTGGAGGAAAGGTTACGCTGGCCCTATCTAGGCCTCCACATGCACACCTCCCATGTCTGACCAACTCCCCGGCCCCAACTCAGGAACTCTAAGAGCAATCTCAAAAAATGGGGGAGTTGCCCCAGCAGGGTTAAATATACCACCCAGAAACAATATCTCACCAACAGCCCCTAGGCTCTGACAGGCAGCAATAGGCAGTGTTATGTAGGCAAGAATGTTACTTCCACAGGAAGAGCATTCACTCAAAATATAAAATGTTTTAATATCAAAGAACTGGTTTGACTAAAATCAATGCACAAATTCTAATATGTTGTTTTCTATAA
>JAQNCA010000007.1:12013992-12031213 GCA_029783725.1 Acanthurus tractus | reverse complement strand
TGTGTGTGTGTGAGTGTGTGAGTGTGTGTGTGTGAGTGTGTGAGTGTGTGTGTGTGCTAGAGAGAGAAAGAGTGATAAAGGTTTTTACAGGTAATATTTAGGCTAAATGTAGCCTAAAGAGAGCAAGATGCTGCCTCTTTGTTTGTTGGCTCATCTGTTTTCTGCAGCCAGTGGATCAGTGCAAGAGAACAAAAAGAGACTCAAAAAAGAAAAATAAATAAACAATTCAGAATGGAGGAGAGTGCATGAGCTCCTTCTTTCTGTAACCCCTCCTGTCTGATCAACAAAATTTTATTTGTTAACTGTCCATTCCGGTCTTCACCCCCCCTGCTGAGATTCCTCATTCCTTCCCTCTTTGTCTGGTGTGCAGAAACGCAACAAGTGGCATCACAATAAGGGTGACAGGCAGGTTATACCAGTAAAAAAATGCATATGCACAAAGCGGGAGGATTTATATGAGCACACAAACGCACACACACGCACACAGCCCAGCTCCACGTCTCTATGCAACAAGACCAAACACACAAGAGGAGGTTACAGCATCCTCACTCCTCAATTTAAGCCCCTATTTTCTTTAACAACTGTTTTGGAGGATCACAATGAACAAAGTGGCTGATGATCGCTGACACAGAGGTGTCAACACCTGAAACCTTTATTCTGGTCTGTGGTCTAAGCCACCGGGAGGCTTAAAAAAGGAGGAGTCGTCTATTTTTGGCTTAAGAGTGTCGATGTGAAAAGTTCAAGGCTCATATTAAGAGTTCAAGACAAGGAAGTTTATGGAAACCTTGGATTACCAGTGATCCTGTGGACCAAACACTGCACTTGTTCTTACGTCGACAATGATGGTTAAACAGCAGCCTTCACACAAGCATGGTTAAATGCATATGTGTAAGTGTGTGCGTGCTTCTTTTATTGTCTTACTTTGGCCTCTTCATTGGTGTCCCAGGTGAAGGAAATGGCATTGTAGGAAATCTCTTCGATATTTCCGATGGTGTTGAAACTCTCCTTATAGTCAGCTGTGGCAACAAACAGGAGCTGAGTTACTTATTGGAAGAGCAAAAAAAGCTAAAAATCAGCACAAATTTTGATAAAAAAAACACATGAGCACTTAAGGATAAAACATATTGGGGTTTTGAATGGCTGCAGATTTAATCCCCCACTAACCCAACTGAACTGTCACCAACATATAACACACCTTTTCCTGTCAGTTACCGCTAAGCTGCCCTTTCAACCAGCCACTTAACTGTGCAGACACAGAGGGATTAATCAGGCTGATCCATGAAAAAAACCCCACGATGAATCACTGGATGCTTAAAACCACCACCATCTCAGGTGTCTCAGGTTCACTTGACCCATAATTTTAGCACTCTTTCCCCTGCAAAATAGTACATTCAGTAATAATTTTAAAAGGCCTTCTTACCAATGTCAAGACACCTCTGCTTTGCTGTGTGCTGTCTGGAGTGCCAGTACTTCCAGTGCTTCAGCTGATCATCTCTGCACTTCTCCTCTCCAAACACCACCATCACTACACTCTGTGCAATGAGGTAGCACAGACAAAACAACTCAGCATGTGATTACTGTCAATAACTCCCAAACTGTCGCTAGTTTCAGGTCTGTATTTATCCATCTGTCTTACCCTGACTTTGGTGATGGGTTGCTGCATGCCTTTGTTGTCAATCTCCCTGAGGGTGATGGGGTAAAACTGGCCCTTGTTGAGGTACGTCATCGTCCCGTCACCTGTCTTCTGACGCAGAGACTTAGACGCCTCAAGGGTGTACTCGAAATTATTCCTAAAATATGGTAAATAACAGTGGAATGAAGCAAACATTAGGAAAATTCATCTTTTCTCTGTAAAACTTCATAGTAATACAGGTACATCATTAAAAAAATAGGTAAATCATCATGTGATATGCTTTATTTAGCTACTGCAGCTAAACTGTAACCTAAAATCAGTGTTTTGTCAGATAACGCCCGTGTGCAGACTCTTGTCTTACACACAGAGGGAGAGTCTTGTGTCTCCCCAGTGACTCTGATGAATAGAGCCATTCTCTGGTGTAGTGTCAAAAGCTGAATGGCGGTGGAGGTCGGACGGTGGGCCAGCAGCGGCGCGACTTACCCCGGCACGGTGTCAAACTGAGGGTACTCGTCAGGCGTCATGGAGGCCATACGTAACTGGAGATCCCCCGGGAAGGAAAACACCTTCAGCAACACAAAGAAAAAACAGATGAAGTGTGAAGGGAGGCACAGCCAAAACAGGATTTTAAATAGCCATTTTGCTTGATTTTAAATTATAGATATAAACAACCTCTTCCTGTAAATCACCAGAGGAATAACCAGTATTTAATTTGGTGCCTCTTAGCTCCCCCCCCACTCCCCCACCCCCCCACCCCCATTTCTTCCTCCACTTTGCATATACTTTATTAATGTCTTTCTTCCCCTTCACCCTCATTTCTTTAAATTTAAATGGCTCTTACTTCATGTTGCTGACCCCCCTCCCTTGCCCCCTCCTGTACAGGGTTACTCTTTTCTAAGGTAATTCCCCTCCAGGTTAAATAGAGAGAGAGAGGACAGAGAAAGGGCTTTGGCTATTGTAGGGGAAAAGTACAGCACTTTATTGTGCTGGTGAGACAATGGCATAATAACACGCTGGCTGCTATTTTGGCATGTTCAAATAAAACCAGGGGAAGGCTGAGCCCACCGCTGGCTCCATGGGATCAGGTGAATATCCTATTGTCTGATCGGAGAGATCTGTGAGAGGAGAGCAGAGTGAAGGAGGAGGAGGAGGAGGGGGTGCAAGGGGAGTATTAGCCGGGTTTAGGAAGAGGGGGATCGAAACACACACACCTCCTGGGAACCATCCTTGAAACTCTCGGGGAAGGTGGAGTCGGGGGGAGTGCGAGACTGGGTGCTGGGGCTGAACTGGACGCCGTTGTGTGTTAGCTGGCGGTCAAAGACGCCCACATGGCTGTCGGTTTCGGTGCAGTTGTTTGGTATGGTCACTGAGAAGTTGTGGCTGGGCACCTCTGTCTTGATGGGCGGGTAGTTTGGCACCGTAGCGATGGAAACTGTGACGGTCGTGTCTGAAAAGGCAAAATCAGCAAACTGACGGTCAGGTTTTATGTTTTTTAAATGAGTGTTTTTAATGAGTGTTTCTGTTATTGAATGTGAACAGACCTGGTGAGGGGAAATGGCTCCTCTTTTCCTGGGCCAGCTGAAGAATATTGAAGGGGGCCTTGACGACCTGGATCCTGCTCTCCATACCGGTTTCTTGGAGGGGACCGACAGGGTGTCCGGCCTGGATCTGATGTCTTCAACAAGGAAAGACAATATATAAATGTTGTGTTGTATTGGATTAAAAGTGTTACTTGGCAAATTGTTTATATAAAACAGTTATGATCATGATGATGTTCATCTATAAAATAAACTGTCTCATACTTAGGTCTTCTAATTTCTACTTTAAATGGTACTTCATGACTACCATCAAAACTATAAACACATTCACTCATATTTCAGTGGTTTTTATCTGAGTTGCTTCTGTTTTGTACTTGTTCATGTTCTTTCTATTTTTTTATTTTATGCATTTCACTCTTGTGCAACCAATTGCCCTTTGGGGACAAGTAAAATGATTGATTGATTACCACTGCATTGGTATCGTAGGTGCAGCTTATGAACTGCACTGGGGCCATGAAGCTTTTCAGAACCCATAAAGAATGACGGTTGTTCTTGCTTTATTATTAAAGGTCTGTCTTACTGAGCCTTCAAAACATCAGCATTACTAAAAACTACTTTAACACGAATGTAGTAGGCACGTATAGCTCTCCAACTTGGTGAATTATGAAAAGTGCATAACCAAGAAAATATTTGCATTAAATCACGTTTATATTACCTTGCTGTTTATTACCCTTACCCTAACCCTTGGATTTAATGCAAAATTCTTTTACTTTCCTTTAAGATTTTAAGGTTCTTTTGGTTGTTTCATTCATCCTTTTTGTGACACTTCACTTGGTTGTATGACTGATAACCTGATTAAATTAAAGAACTGCAATCTTGTGAAGTGTGTGGTTTAACTTTAACTAAGGAACACTTCTATTGGATAAGACTTCAAAACTATATTAAAATTTTGAAAAAAAGACTGTTTTGACCCTTAGGGAAAAAAAGGTACTTATCCAGTTTTCATATATTTTAATAAATGAGCTGTATTGCTTTCAGCTCCCTTGCACATGCAAATTCTCTCACAAAATTTAGAAAATGTCAAAGAGCTGGTCTCACTCCATTCCCTTCATGCCGCTGTTCCCCTCTGCAGTGTCTTTATTTTTAAAGGGGGGTGGTATTATTAGTTGAGGGCTGCTGCTCACCTTTTGTTGGGATCCACATCACAGACCAGCGCTTCTGGCTTGCTCTGGGGTATTGTTCTCTTCTCCCTGGGCACCTGCATGGGAGGGTAAACACAGCCGCTCAGCGTCTGACCACATCACATCCAACAACCCAAGTCATCCTGCTGTCTTTACGTACAACTAGATCAATTACATGACGCTGACTCTGCCTCACAGATGTTGCTTAATGATCGCTTGTCAGCATGGAGAAGGATCATTCAGGCAAAAGCCTGTCAGGATTTGGTGGCTAATGCCCTGACATGGGACTCTGATTTATGAGAAAATAACTAAGACAGCTAGATGCTGTTGATTGTCTGAGTGTTTTCTGATACCTTATAGTAATCGTAGAGCAGCCCGAGAGCTGCCGCACTGTCTTCGTCTCCATTTATGCTCATCATGGCCTTAGTGGCGGCTGTCAGCGGGTTCTCCAGAAAAGATTTCCAGGCTTCATCTTCTGTGGTGAAGGAGCGCCGCTGGCCCCCATAGCCCGGCTCATTCTGGAGAACCAGGACCGCACGTTTACTGCAGGCAGAAAAGAGTTTCATGAGTTACTATTCACAACTAAATATCAAGATGATACTTTTTATAAACCTCTTTATTACATTATATTTCAAAAAAATTAAGCTAATGAGGGCAATACTTGGAATATGCTGAATAGACATGACTTGTAGACATTTTAAAGGTCCAGTCTGTAGGATTTAGTGGCATCTAGCAGTGAGGAAGCAGATTGCAAGTGACTGAATATCCCTACATTCATCCTTCCATTTAAACCTTGCAGGAGAACCTACATGAACATGAAACTCGTAAATGAAAAGGTCCTCTTTAGATCCAGGGTTTGGTTTGTTCAATCTGGGCAACTGTAGAAACATGGCAGTGTAACATGGTGGACTTCATGAAAGAGGACCTGCTCCCTAGATATATTATAATAATATAATATATATATATATAACATAATATATATGTATATATAAAAGGCTAATTCTTAGGTAACATACTTACACTTAAAACATAGTTAAGAATCCTATATTTTCTACTTCTGTCAGATTCTGCAAACAGATAACCTTATATCCCACAAACTAGACCTTCGAAGAGCTGATATACTCTGGATTATATGCTGCTCTTTAGAATATTTCTCCTTCCCTACTACAAATGCGTTCACGAAGCCAAGACCTAAAATCACAGCCTACGCAAAACAGAAAAACAGGTTATAAGAGCGAGAGATCCACCATATGGATGCCCTCTATCTGCCAGACCAGTTGTTCAAGCTTTTCAATGATTGTGCAACAAATCTCAGCCATCGAACCACCAAGTAGGTGTTTCAGAAGAAAGATGCTCTACAGGCTTGTCCAGTGTGACAACTCTGTTTCGGGGATCGCTCATTGGCTGAGAAGGTGACTGCGAGTGACGCATCAACATTCCTATGTTTTATCAGCATCATGCAATTGTTTTCGTAAGAGAACCTGTTTGTGAAAAATACGTTTAGGTTTTTCTTAGTGCGTAGTCAACTTCTTCCTCTTCCTCATCTATCTTGTAAGACCTCAGGAATCATTGCTTTGTGTACAGGACTGAAATGGGCCAATAAGAAAACATACAGCAGCTTATATTTAAATCTGCTTATAGTAAACTTAATGTGTTAATTTAAGCCTACTGTAACGCCCTAAATTTAAAAGAGCGTGGAAATACAAAACAAGTGAGAAAAAAAAATGAACATTTCAACACCAAACTTGCTTATTTACAGTCAGTTTTAATGTTTGCTCGTGTCATATTTACTTAAAGGTGTTAGAGCCCAGTGACTAGAACAAAGTAAAGCTATTAGTCCAGCTCTTGTTATTATAGTTTCTTTGAGATCATTATCTTTCCTTGGCAAACTTTGGAGGCTACAACACATCTTCAGACATCCTGACACCGAATCCGTCTGCTGATTTTCTGCCACAACAGAGTGATTATGACAAAGTGTAAACGGACTAGTTCAGTTTCCACATTGAGTATCTACAACAAATACAGCCTCTTTGCCCTCAATGGTCAAAGCAAAGTGATAATTAGTAATCCTATATCTAAATGTGCTGTTCATTAAAGGCAACCTGATAAGATCCATTATATACTGGCAATAAAACTCTAAGGAAATATAACCCATTACCAACACACATTAAAAAAAAGGATTTTATTTTTTCAATAATCTCGAAAGAGATTAAAATTACATTTAATTTGTTGGGGGTTGAGTCAGTATTGTCACGTGAATCCACAGAAATCTATCACTTTTAACACAAAAAGAGCACGAGAAACATATCTTTTTCTGTATGCACATTCATAGAAGTGTGCCTGCCATGTCTAATTTTTCACACAAAACATTTTCAGTCATGTAAAGTAAAAATATCAACTCGTATTGCCCTGCGCTTGCTTACATTGTCTGTGTAAGTAGTCGGGCCAACGCCTAGCAGGTGTACAGTTTCACTCCCCTCAAAAGTCTCCTTGTCGTTGCCCTCAAAAACATACAGAATATAGGCTGCATTTGCCCCTGCATGAAAAAAAATGTCACCTTTTGAAATAGTTTTCAGTGCAGCTGTTGGTCAAAACTCTTACTTGGCACTTAGAAACTATCGGCAGAGGTGTTTTCTTTAGCTGTCAGCTCCCCGCTAAAGTCAATCAATGCTTATTCCTGAACAAACATCATTAAGACTATCCACATAAATGTTGGAGCTTAAAGCAAAACCAAACAGCAAAGCATCGCCCGTCGCTATCACGGGATAGTCTTTATTCTAACAGGCGCCTCTGCTCGCACGACAGGTGGAGATACACCTGTACAGGCTTGAACATGACAGGTGAAATGAGCGGAGTAACACCATGGGAAACTATGTGATACAATCACTTTCCCGTTTGGCAGCAAGTTTAGAGTAAACTTACCCTTTAAAAAGAAACCACAGTGATCCTAAAATTATACTTTAATGTTACACAAATATCAAAGACTTTTTTTTAAATATCACACAGCAGCATGCAGGTCAGAGGAGGAGTACAGTGGGACCTCGGCTTTTATAAATCCGCCTGTGCCATGAGCTCAGAAAAATGCCAAAAACGGTGTAAAAATCCAGAGTCAGTATTATAAGCTTAGAGAGTCAAGCAGACCCGCTGTGCAGGCTAAAGGTGGAGAGTCAGGACAACTTACTTGTCATGCTCCTGTGACATCTCGGTCGGTCGAACTGGACTTTCTAGTTGGTACTGAAAATCCGATCCGTCTTCTTTGCCGTAGAAAACTGCGCCGCTAACGCTGGATGAGGGCCGCGGCAACAAACAAGGTGTCCCCTACTGAGAGAACGGGTTTTGTCGGCTTTTCTCGCTTTTTTGGGGCAATGCTAAGAAATTGAGGCCGGTTTTACCTGTGACGGGACCGCGGATTGGATTACAGGTGGACGTGTGGGAGGGGTTAAACTGTCAATTACCCTCTCTGGGGTTGTGATTGGCTAACTTGATGGCCTACCTGCATCTGTGGAGTGACTGAAGATGAACCAGTGGAAGAACAGGGTTTAAGCTGTGATTTCATCATTTTAAATTTGTTTTTTGGGGATGGGGATATATGCAAATACAAATTAAAGATCAAACGATTGAAATATATACAAACACCACCATTAGAAACAAATCATAATAAATGCCTTGTATAAGACACTAAAATCTTATTTATGTACACATCTCAGTGTCTGGGTGCAAATTTAAGGATTATATAAGCAAGTAAGACCTTTTTGGAATTTGATCACTGCAGCATTGCACATGAGCAATAATAGTACAGTAATTTCTAGAATAAAAAATGTAAAGATCTTTTAAAAACTCATGGGTATCTGTAGATGGAGTGCTCATCTAACAACATCACTTTCTTTTCACCAAAATCTCTTCATCGTAATAATTTTTATGTAACGTAACATGAGGTCGGAGAATGCTGTTACATCAGAAACTGACTCAGTTTATAATAACATTAACAAAGATGCTGTTTTTAGAGGGTAGGTCCTGTTTCAAGACTATAATCAGATGACATTTCATGATTTAAACCAGCTTAACTTGCTGTAATCCTTTCTTTTCCAGGAAAAAAATCCACGGTCCTGCAAAATATATCTGTGCAGCAAAGATATATTTTGTAGTTTATCTAAATGAGCTATAGCATTCTGACTATGACAGATCAAATGACTAATAGATATAGTAACAGTCATTTCAGTACAAAAAGCTGAGATATGGTCAAAATTCATCAACCAGTCCTTTGGTGTGGATCTGTTATGTAATGGCTGATACTCAATAGGTGTACTCAGTATTGAAACAGATTTCAAAATGTAAAATGTTCTTTGCAAGGCCATATCTACTGTTATAGAGACGTATAGTGTTTTATTTCTTGATAAACATTTACTTGAGCTAACTACAGAAAAAAAAAAGTTTAAACTTCTACAATAACAAGACACACAATTACATGCCTGCACGACATTCAGGGACTGAACCCTAAAATCTTGTTTTTGAAGATCACACATGCAAACAAACAGGGATGTAATATTTTCTTTCATTTTTCTTTCTCACACTTTCTTTCTCACAAAAAAGAAGAAATACTCCGACCTGTGTCACTATTACTGAGTGATGTTGTTTAAATTCTGCTGGGGGATAGATTAGCATCAGCCTGCACAGCTGCAAGTAAATGCAGGCAAATTTAGTTCTGAAGCAACCAGAAACACCAGAAGTTTGCAAATAAAATGATAATTTAGCATGCAACCAAATCTGCAGACACTCTTTACAGTTAACAATCTACTAAATAGCATAAACCGGGGCAAATTACTGTCAATGGAGCTTCATAAAATGGGATTTTTTTTATATAGAAGTCTGCTATAGAAAGTTAAAAAAAAGTTAACATTAAATGGGACAAATAATTGTCTGTAATATGTACCGAGATGCTCTGATATGCTGCAACCCTTATAACCCCAACAACGAACTGTGATAAAATAAACATAAATTTACACTAAAAACCTTAACATCCAAAAACAGGATGAAACAAACAGCGTGAGTGAAAACAAACAGCTTTGTTAGAGACAGAGGGGGCTTCAAAGATGCTATCAGTGATATTCAAAGTCTCTCCCGTCATACTGACACAGAAACTAACAGTAATCCCCCTCCCCCCTCTCTTTCTCTCTCTCGCTCTCCCTTGTTTTCTCTGTCACACACACTAACACACACACTAACACACACACACACACACAAACACACAGACAGACAGACACAACCTCCTGCTCCTGGATCCTGGTTAACTGTTTATTTATCCCAAAGGAAGGACACCTGCTTCTCCTGGAGCTTGTTTGTGTTTGCACTGAAGACATGGGATAGTACAGTGAAAGAGGGATACAAGGATGCGGTATGTGTGTGTGTGTGTGTGTGTGTAGAGGGAGGCTGGGAATATGTGTTAGGGCTGCTGATGGTGGGTCTGGCTAGATGCTGACTCTACAAAGAGCAGAGAGGCCAAACCATAGGGGATAAACAGAGAAGAGAAAGAGAGGACGGATCAAAGCAGGAGGTCAAATCTGAGAAATGACCTGCCAAGTTTTCTCAGGAAGTGGAAGATACAGAAACGCAACAATGAAAGACGACTCTTTCTTAAAAGTTAACATCCTGCATTCAAAATCCTACACAGAATTAACAATAAAATGTGCTAAAGGTGTCAAAAGCAAAAGTACTCCCCAGTTTATCTCTTGATCAGTGCTTTAAGTGTTTTTGTTTTGCTACCAGCTTAGAAATTCAACTGCAGTTAAGCCTACTGTGTTTCAAGCTGAGATAGACATGATTATTTATGCTTTCATTCAATCCCATGTCAGCCATTTTTTATTTCTCTTCTGAGTTGTCTAAGGTAAGAAAGATATTCCCAGATTTGTATGTGGTGCATTATGCTGCTGCAATCTCTAATTTGAGAATGTTGTTAATGTTTTTAGAGCTCTGCCACCTGTAAAACAATTACTGTCTCTTCTAGAATTAAATGACCTGCAGGTCTCTCAGATCTTTATATTAGGATTTTATTGCTCTTTTGTTTTTCATTTCTATATTTCATTGGCTTCTTAATTTTCTCCCCTATTGGATTTAGGATCTCTGTATGACAGCAGCTCAAGACTCACCTGTTTAAGTATTGCTTAGATAATTTATTATTGTTCTTATATATATTTGTAGCTTGCTCTGTCGGTTGGTAAAAACTGTTGGTTCACAGAAATTCTCCAACCTTCTCCAACCAGCTGGGATTTTTGCTTAGGCGGCTGAAATTTGGCATGGAGAGCAAGCGTGTGTTTGCTTGTAAAGTGTGTGTGTGTTTGTGTGTGTGAGAGAAATTGTATTTGTGTTAAGGCTTGCTAAAGGTGTTGCTAAAAATTTGGTTAAAGTGGGCGTCGTCATGGGAGTGACCTCCTGAGTAAAAGGCGCATAACTTTGGATCCACAGACTCGAACTAAATTTCTTTGGAAAGGTGGATCATTAGCCAAAACAAGCTGACTAACTGATCATGTCACATGGTAAAATCAGGTTGTGGCAGTAGGAGTCACCTATTAACAGATTCACATAACCAGATCTTACTTTGTAAATGACACAAACAGAAAAAGAAATGTACACAGACATAAATACACATCAGCCATATCAGCACACCCCCTGTAATAACTAATGGACCAGTTGTTATGCTGCAGTGCAGGAGGCATCATTACACTGAAGGATATTTGTTCACTGATCGAAAAGGCTGTGCCTATCTCATATCAACCACAACTCTCTGTCTATGAGGCTGAAATTTGTAAGTGATGTCAGGTGTTTGTGAGGTTGTGTGTGTGACTGCATGAGCGCATGGATGCATGCATGAACCTGGTTGTTGAATTCATGTTTGTATGTATTTCTTTTTTGTATTGCATCTTTGTTTCATCTGTTTTGCTTTTAATTGTAAAGCACTTTGTGTTCTAAACTATAAATGCACTTTCAATTTACAAAAACTAGAGTTAAAAAGCCCTAAAAACACAATATCAGGAGGAAAAGATGAGTCAAATAATTTCGGTTTGAAAAGAGAAGAGCTCAAATCAAGGGAGGGATTCATTAAGTAGCCTTTTTTTTTTGGCTGTTGTGTTTCTAATTAAAGTCTGTTCAAGGGAACTCACACCCTGGCCAGGCTTGTTACTGTTGCTTGTGTTCAATAGCTCGAGGCAAAAAAAAAAGATCTCATGACTGTTTGAAAGAGAACGAGAGATGCAGTCGTACCTCGAGAGAGGAAAAACATTGCAATAAACCAAAGACAAGTGGACTTCTAAATGTGAAATGTGCACTTTCTAATGTGTACCTTAATAGAGCAGATCCCAACAGTTTCCAACGACTCAAACCCTCCAGGATGCTTATGTCATCTTTGTCAATTTACTTAGTGGGCCCCCCCTCCGTCCTCTCCCTCATCCCTCTTTCCACCTCCCTCATCCTAGAAGGCAGTTTAACGCCGTCCCGCTTCACTCCAGGCATCTAACTGGGATGGAAATAAGATGCAAATTGACTTTTCCAGCACGTAAGAACTTGTCTGAGCTGAAAGCGCTTGTAACTGTATCGAGGTCTGTTTAAGTCACACTGGACCGCTGTCAGTTCGGGTCTGAAGTGTGGTGAAGCCTGCTGTTGTTGGGTAAACAAAGGAAGGATTCTATATGAACAATGAAACAGTGTTGTCATGTGTTTGAAGATTATTATCATGTTGTTTTCTCTCTTCATGTTAACAGTCATCAATGGATGACATACCGGGCTGACAGATGAGTCTGATCCTCAAACATTATTTTATTGACATTGTGGGATTGTCATTGCTCTCGTGTAAGAGATTATTTTGTGGTATACCTTTGCTCATACATCCTCATTCTTTGGAACTTTTTCACTCTGTGATTCTTGTGCGAATTCTCGATTTGGGAGTGTTAATTGAAGCTCGTTTCTGTGTTTCGTGGTGGCAGCTCAATGGTCGTAATGTTTTCCAGTGTTTTGCTGAGGCCGTGGTTAGATGGTATCACACAGTTCCCACTGATGACAGTAAAAACAGTCACAGACACTGAGGGTGCGGCAGACCCGCATGCTGCTCCGTAGTTCCTAAACCATTTAATGCACGCACACTAACACCCACACACACGCACACACACTCACACAGGGGGAAGAAAACAGGTCAGTACTTTTTTCCAGGTGTTATGGAATACTGGGATTCTTGATGGTGGGTTTGCATGTGTGTGTATGTATGTGTGTGTGTGTGTGTGTGTTTTGCTTCACAACACTGCTGATGTTTTAGCCCTGAGCTGTGGTAATAACCACTCAGTCTGATTAAAGGGGCCGTTATATTCACAGACAAACAAAGATGGTTCAAAGGACTGATAACGATTCTGTTAATTGGCTAGCGAGTTAATGGAATATCAACTGATATTTGTTCTGATAATTGATTAATTGTGTATCTAATCTTTTAATCAAAAATGTCCTCATATTTTCCATTCCTGCAAATTTCTTTGATGTTTGACCTGCTGGTTTAAAAAAAGAAAGTTCAAAGAAAATGTAAAACCACCAGGGTCTGTGAAGAATTTTTTAAATAAAAAGTTACTGGAAAAGGACGGATACAGTAAGTTCTAAACTATTTTATTTATTGCACTTACAGGGAACTTTGTCTTTTTCAATGAGCAGCTTTAGAAAAAAGTTGAAAAACACCTCTGGAAACCATCCCTTAAAAAAAAATCATAGAATTGGTCCTCACAATATAAATAAAGTGTACTACATTATTTGGAAGTAGACAGAATAGAAAGATTTCGTTTGGTGTTAATAGGCTTTCTTGAATATAAATAATGTTGGATCGTGTAACTGAAAAAAAGGAGAGTTATTTCTTTTTATTTTCCTGAGCATCTTTTTAACATAACATTTTCCAACAAACATACATGCCACACCGTCAATTATCACATATCCTGGAGTTGCATATCACATTACTTTAATTAGTAACTAGAGCCTTTATTTGTATATTGTCACTGCAGAGAGCACCAGGCCTTTATATGGAGCAGGCTTGTGTTAGAGGTAGGCTTTTATTTCAGATTTACTCATTTGTCAATGTTTTTTGTCAATAATAGTATAAAGCCTCTTTGTTTCCTAATCTGGTCCCTTTCCCCCTCTTAAAATAGCACAAGTAGTATGGCTGTACTACTGATTACTTACTGTAGTTGCTGTCCAATACTTGTGGTGATTATGTTACTTTTTTAGTCCTATTATATGCGCGATATGTAATAAAACTTAATTTCAGTCAGGCAATAACTGCTATAATTTTCTTATAATCAAGTCATAAGATCAGGTTAATTATCATTGTAAACAAGGTTTCACAACCCATGTCCCCTTATGCTTCAACTAAAAAATAGAACATTATCTCAGTACATCAATTATTAGTAAATACTAAAAAAATTAACACCTTTTATTACATTTGAGTGTGAATGTAAAACACATGTCCATTCTTTATGCTGTCACATTAAAATCCAGAGAGTTTAAGTAAGATCAAAACACCTCAGATCAATATTTACCATTGTTTTTACTGTCAGGTCATTAGTTTATGTGTACTTTATGTGTGGCGTCTGATCTATAAACTGAATGAAAGCTTATGTCGCTATGATTTCGGTTTCATTAACTTTCAAGTCATTCTGAGAGTAGATGATCATCCTCGAGCTGTTAGTGTGGGATTCATTCACCCAAAAAAACTGACAGTAACCTGAGTGCTGTGAGCAGCTTTACAGGCCCAGACTTCCCTCAGGTTCCCTCATGTTTGCAGGCAGCATGTGCTCAGATAAGAACATGCTACTACAGTGAATTAAAGAAAAAAATAAGACTTTTTTCTTTCCAATTCACCCACCTCTCTGAAGTGTATCAGGCTAAGTCTCTTTGTTGATATGAGTTTAATCCTATAAAAAGAGACACCTCACTTACTGTTTTCTATTTACAGTCAAGCTACAAGATTGAGTCTTTTATAAGCAGTGAGGCAGGCGGTGTGTTGGCTCTTTGAGGAATGCAGGTGAACAGAACGCACAACATTCCAGTGTGGTCACAGACGCTTCAATGCGTTATTTTAAGACTCACATGTATGGAAAATCTTGTTAACTTCATATAAAGTTCACATAATGACATGTATTTCACAAACGGAACAGACATTAGGTCATGAGACAAGACGACAGAAATCTTTATTTATGGAAAAGTGAAAGCAGATCATTACTATCAGTTTTGATCGTGCTCTTTAGATACTATCAGATGCAAAAACCCTTCTGCTTTTGTTAGACTTTGCGCTCATTTGACTGTTTAAGTGAAGAGATGAGTAAGTAGGTGAGATCCTGATCACAGCAGATCTCATTATTTGGAATCAGTCAGTCTTCTCATCGGGCCTCAGACAAAGTGGCGGTTTGTCAGGATCTGCTTGATTTGCCAGAGTCTTTGCAACCTTTAAATGTCTTATACTACATCAATTTTGCAGCCTCCCTGTGCTAATAAAGCATCCAAAAATCATGATCATCCAAAAAAAAAATTGAAAAGTTCGTTTCTTTGATAATTGCTCCAGCTCATTCATCTTTGTCTTGTGACTCACAGGCACCTTCAGAAACCCATAGACAACAATAGGTGCATTATTTATGTACCATGTGAAAGCTGACGGGTGAACATTTATGGATGGGACCAGTGAGGTGACTTGTGACTGAAGACGGTTATTGTTGAAGAAAGCGTGGGAGAGCCAAGAAACAAGCTCTGCTACTTGTCACCTGAAGCCTCCCATTCTGCCCAGTCCAGTTTTGTGTCTGTCGTGATTGATTCAAACTGGCCTACAAGAGCAGCAGTCACAGTCTCCTCACTTCTTATTGCAAGTAAGAAGTAATTAAGTGAAAGTAGCAATCCTATGATGTAAAAATGTATTTTTACTTTTTGAAACAGACAGTACTATTATATACTTCAAGAAAGACTCAAAATTTGCTTTTGGAACTACTAATGTGTATATTGTTATAAAAAACTACTTAAAATATACCAAATAAAGTTAGACTATCATATCTGATGCATTCAAAAGTATATAGAATTTACTGTAAGACAGTCAAGATAGCAGTATTAAAAAATTAATCAAGGGTTGTATTTGTCATATGCAAAAACATTAATAGACTAAATGTGATATCATTTATTAGTTTGTAGACAACTATTCTGACACCGCGAGTTTGGCATAATGGCCTTTGCCATCTTGTTTTTGGAGGCTGAAGGGACCATATAAGGACAAAAAGGTGGAGCCAGAGAGGATTCATATAGTTCTTGTGTGGTGCTTAACAGACAGCTAGCAGCTGCTGTCACTCAAGTTTTAATATGATTTAATGAGTTTGTAGTTGTCATTAACGAGCAAATTAGCTGTGGAGAGCTCTATAAAGATTGTCTTGCTTTTAGAATCAGTCTCAAGTGGCCAGTCGATGAACTGCAGTCTTTGGCACTTTCGTACTGGCCTCAATTTTCACTTCCTCAGGTAACTGTTTGGTCATGTACATAAGATGTGTACCAAAATGCAGAAAAACGTATAAAGGATACAAACAGTCTATGGTATAAATTAGAGCTATCTTTTGCTAAGAAAAATACAGAATCTGTATCACAATATGGGGTTTGAGTTAGAAAAAGTTATACAGTGTTTTCAAAAGCTGATACAGTAACGTAACACTGTGGTACATATACACATATAAAGCAAACTATACGATGAAAGCTTTACAAGCTTCATCAAAATTCAATGCACAGAATGAGAATGCACAGAAAAAAAAATTCCAAGTCATTTTTTAAAGTGTTTTACAGTCAGTGTGTCACATTTTATGTTTATTAGAGTGTTTTAAAACCTTTATCTTCACAGTAGTCGGTAGCTACAGCTTTTACAGAAAGATGGAGGAGTAAAAGGCACCAAATCTGCCTCTTAAAGGTGGTGACAAGGAAGTAATTCACTTTTTATACTCTGCTAAAGCAGGAATAATTCATAGTTCACAAGTAAATATACTAAGGTACTTTAACCACTACATGGACTATTTGGCACACTGCAGAAATATATCTTCACATGAGAGGAGGAGAGAAGAACTTGCCCTTTTAAGCCATCAAAAGGTTTCCTTTGTGCTGTGGGACCTGTCAGCTTTATGTTTTCAGACAGACATATATTCACTCTGACCCACACACAAAAACACGAGACAGAGACGCACCACTCAGCAGAGAGGATTCCTTCCTCAGCGGATTTGCCGTCTAACCTGAAATGTGTCTTCAAGAGGAAGCAGGAAACAAAAAGCAGAATCTCAAATGTTTCTGGAAAATGTTTTTGAGTTCTAAGGCGACATGGTGACATTCAGAGTCCTTTTGAATTGTCTGCAGCTACAGACTAATCCCTGGAAGATTAATTGTCTTTTTTTACGCTCACAACTGATGCATAGAGGCCACTCCTTGTGTTGGGCCTGATGCATAAACACCACACATCATCAGTAACGTTTAGGTTCACTGAGGGGACTTTGCAGGCAAAACAAATGATGTAGTTCCTTTATCTACCTGTTGGAAGAAAACTTGTGAAAACAGCAGTCAAAGTTTCATCAGATCCTCTTTTAAATTATTCCTAAACAAAATATACAGAAAATACAAAAGTAAAACCAGAAACTGTCATTTCATTTAAATTTTGAAAAATAGTCTTCAAGGTGTCATTAAAGTTACTGCTTTAGAGATTTTATAATGCAATTTTCTGTTGTTTTTTTTAAATCTTATTCTATTCAAGGCTGTGTATGTCTAATACTTTTTTTGGTTATCTCTGTTGGCTGATTAGGATGTGAGCATTTTTATTGAGGATGAAAAAAATTAAATCTCAA
>JAQNCA010000007.1:11966814-11998154 GCA_029783725.1 Acanthurus tractus | reverse complement strand
GTGTGTGTGTGTGTGTGTGTGTGTGTGTGTGTGTGTGTGTGTGTGTGTGTGTGCGTGTGTGTGTGTGTGTGCGTGTGTGTGCATGTATTGTATGCATTTTGAATGGTATTCTTGAGCAGCAAGTCTGTGACAGAGTGTCATCTTTCTCTAAATCAATACTTCCCTATCTCTGCTGTAAATGATGCATTGCAGGTCCTTTATAATCAAGCATCAAGTCTGTCCGAGCCATGAATGTTCTTTTCCATCTTAAACTGCAACATAAGCAATTCTGCATGAGGCAAACCTGCAATATATGAAAATCAATTTATACATTTTTTGTAAGAGCAGTAACCCAGAGACTGAAAACCTTAATCTTAATTTAAACAATTTAATAAGTTGACAAACCATCACACCTTCCATCTTACCTCATTTGAAGTAGGTTGGATGAGGTGGAGGGTGTGGTGAGGATTATATCTATTGTTATTAGAAGGCCAAGAAAACCTCTGTCATTCAAGATGAGTAACAGCAATATACCTCCCTCACAACGGGCATTCAGTTTATGTAGTCCATTTAGAGGTCTCAGTAAAACAACATCTTAATCCAATTTGATATGTCAAAATGTTAACTGTGAGATTCATCCAGGGCTCCACAGCAGATTAAAAACCTGTGGCCTCATAGCAACAGTCAGAGTTAGATTCCCAGTACTGACTTTTTTTGTATGGACTTTCTATACTCCCTGTGGTATGTGTTCAAATTATGACACAAAAAATAAATTAAAAACAAATCAAAATTAAACTTAAAAATATCTACCATGTTATAAACAGTAAAGAAAATACTGTGTTGTCTTATGGAATTTTTTATCATCATATTGATCAAATACATATCGATAGAGATGGATCCTGTCTTTTTGAACATGGTGGTCACTTTTAAAGAGAAAGCCATGTAGATTGTAAAGTTTAGGTGAGGTGCAGGTTAGGTTGTTTCCAAATCATTTTGTAAAGGAATGTCTGTCTTTGGCAAAAGATGCATCCAAGCAAAATGTAGTTGGGTCAGCTTTTGAAGTTATGTGCGAAGGTTGGGTTTGTGTTTGTATTTAAGGTCTCTGACCAGAATCTCTATCTCTTGCTCTACAACAGCAAAACAAATTTTTTAAAACCTCATATTTTGTCTATGTATTATATATAAAACAACAGGAAACATGAACCTGAACTATAGAAACTACATGGCTTCCTGTCTAATATTCACACAAGCTTCTCAAAACTAGAGCTGAAGCCATGGGATTTCCCAACCTATTAACCATTGCTATTTATAGCCCTCTGGCCTGCTGTGGACAAGAGTCTCTTCATCTGAGAATGCCATGTTTAATGACAGAAATAGATGTCTTAGTTTTTAGCCTATGGAGTGTAAGGTGGTGATTAAATATAGACTTTAAAGTTGAGGAAGAGGGCTTGTCAAAATGCTTATATCACTGAAGACATGAAAGTTCAAAGACATTTAACACTATAAGAAGATTCATTCATTGCAATATCTGAAAATCTATATTTTATAAAACATAGTCTCTCTTGCATCTAGTTCTGGCATCCATTTTTGTTTTCTTTGATACAGGTGCTGTTGAAATATGAAAACTTTTCATGAGTTAGTCTTTTACTGTAGATTCCCTTCGGTCTGTAAAGGCATGACGAGGCTTGTTGTGTGGTTATGTTTGGCCATATACAGTATGTGAACTTTCATGTTCCTTCCTGTCATGAGAAATGGTAGCTGTCATAGCTGTGCATCCTTATCTGCACTGCTGGTTGTAACAGGGGTCTTCATGAACTGTCTGTGATCTGTCCTAATACAGCACATGGTCAGGTGGTGGAAAGCTTTCTTCAGAAAACATTTGGATTATATGTTTGTATATGCTTGGATTATAGCTTACTGTTTGGTGCAGAGTCATGGTAACACCTCCATGACAACAAGCAAATGTGGGCATTTATGTCAAACCTATGTGAGCAGGAGAGTTTGTACTTTATACAGGAGAGTTTGTACTTTATACTTTTAAATATTTGTATACATCATTTGCATACATCACCAAAATGTAACTATAACACTATCCAGTGAAGTGCAGAAAAAAATGTGAATTATTTACATCTTTTTAAAAGAAAAAAAGCATTTATTTAAAAAATCATGGTTGTGATTAAGGCAAACTTATACCTGTATTACTGTCTCAGTGATAACCTGAGTGACCCCCCCGCTGCACCATGGTTCATTTTGAATTTTTCTTAAACCAGTTGTGATTCCTCTCTGCCAAAGATTCATCAGACTGCATCTCACAGCTGGCTTCATCATCATCCCAGACTCAGTGTGAGAGCCAGTCCGCAGTCAACCGTGAAGAAGAAAGAAGTCAAAAAGTAAATAACTATATAGAATGACTGCTTTTTCAATTAAATTCCCTTTCACAGTCAGTCCCTATTAGTCTGTGGTCATGGATTGACTGTTGTGGTACTGTTGAAATGCAGTCTAACCCCCGACAGAAAGAAGGAATAAAGATGTCATGCAAAGCACACTGAAGGGGCCATCAGCCAGTTTGGATTTAATCATCTGTCCTGGCCTCCTACCTGAGGCTTTGATTAAAACCCTAATTAGCTTGGTTGTTGTCAGTCAGGACTGGTAAATAATGCATCTGTGGTTACCATGGAGATGTGTGACTAAGCACATAGAAACTAGGAGATATACGAGGGGTGAACAATAGGTTTGTTCATGTGAAAATCAGCACTGTCAGAGAAAATGGACCTTTGTGTAGTTATCTGTTATCTTTTTTCTTAAGGGCTCACCGAAGGTGGTTCATGAGGAGATGAATGCAAAACCAGGAAGATTAACCCTCTGGCAGCGTGGTAAAAGAAGTGGGATTCAGATTTAAATATGGCAGATGAGAGAGAGCGAGAAGGCCGCAGTTGAAGATTTTCTCAAATAGTGCTCAAATACAATTTTCAATGACCTGACACAATAATACCAAAAAAGTTACATACTCCAAATTTTCTGCATTGATCATTAAGGGGAAGAAAACTGAGGCTGTATTTTACTCTTTGTACTGTAATTCAACTAATGTAACATGTACAAGCATAGGTTTGGGTTTTAAATTTTTTCATATCACTGCTTGTTAGATAATCATATTTTAACAGTCATCGTTTATTTCAGAAGAACTAAATGAAAGCTGATGACAGATAGACATGTCTCAGCTGAGACGAGCTACA
Source organism: Acanthurus tractus (assembly GCA_029783725.1). NCBI lineage: Eukaryota > Metazoa > Chordata > Actinopteri > Acanthuriformes > Acanthuridae > Acanthurus > Acanthurus tractus. Next base: position 11,994,942 of record JAQNCA010000007.1, on the reverse strand, counting down.
CCCAGGGGTTTCTACATGTTATGTAAGCCCACGCCTTTTCATGAATTTACAAATTTGTCACTCTGCCTTCCTCTGTGACTGACGGGTGAAGCAAGGTAGGGATCAAGCAAGCCCAAAGGTCAAATTCAGAGGGCTTGAATTGTGAAAGAGAATAAATAAGCTTACAAAAGACCTTTGAAAAAGGTAACAGATGGCAAACCAGATATCAGTCAAAACTGTTTTTTCAGAAACATGTTATCTGATGTTTGAGCCACTGTAAACTGTACACTGGATAAGTCATTAGTTATTGGAGTGAGGTGTCATACACATGTAAAGCTGTTTTAGTATAGACACACTGAGCAAATAAACAGGAATGGAAGGATATATCTGGTTATATGCTACACTTTCCCATTACAGCATAAATATTCGTCCTTATTTTTCATACAGTCCTTATTTTCCCACCAATGACAAATTGATCCTACTTAAACATGTTATTTGTGGTTTATTTAGTGGCTGATCTGACATAGAACATATCACATGATCCTCTCCAGTAGATGTTGGTGTTGAGTAGAGCTTAAGATTTTTAATTGTTTTTGTAACACTTTAAGGGATGTTGGCCCATGTTTGCTTGCACTTGAAAGTTTCAGTTCCATTGAACCTTTAAGAGTTTGCTCTGTTGTTGTGATGTTGAAATGTTTGTTCTACTATTTACCACAGCATCAAATCCACAGCTGAAAATAGTCCCTAGCAAATTTGCTTTTGTTTGAATATTTGCTGAAAAATAAAGACACCAGCTCTTTAAAAACAAGAACTATATTTGTGGTTTTTTAAAAAAAATCTTCATTACAGGAAACAAAAGGTTTGAGGTTGATAACCACAATTGATAAAGGGACATTGGAAAGTACAAAGAGACAAACCAATGATTTTTGTCTTTTATCAATTGTGAAGCTGTTTTCTGAATTTTGTGGACAATAAGAAACAACAGAATAATGCCACCTCCTTATCCTGAAACAGCGGAAATACTGGCATTCTAACGCATGTGAAAAAAAATTTCTTGTGTGCTAAAAAAAACTACCAAAACGTTTCACGTAGAGTTTCAGGTGTCTGTGGGAGGGGGCATTCCAGGATGTGCAGAGGCCATTTTCATTCCTGAAACACAGTGGGACAGCACAGCCCATCACTGAGTTACCTGACAGGACATAGAGGACTTGAAAATGTTAATTTATCTGCATGTCCCTGTAAGTTATAGTACAGACGAGGGAGGTTCGAGTTAAATCATATATGACAGTGTTAAAACTAAAAAGATGGTAATGGTAATACACAACAGATAAGTTTGTGGGCTGAGAGGAGCCTATTCTTTTGTGAATGTTACGTAACCTGTTGTTATTGACAATATAACTCTAGTATGGACAGAAACAAGGATGAGACACGTCAAGATTAAGCAAAAATGATCCAACTTTTGGTGTAAAAAGAAGTCAAGCTGAATTAGCAGGTTAAATATATAAGTTGCCCTAGTACACTTGTCACATATTGAGGGATGATCAAGCAGGTTTTAGGCCCAGTTTAGAGCCACTGATAAACAAACCTGGAGTAAGATCAACACAGAACAAAGACTGAAATAAGGGATGTCCTTTGCTGTTTATACTGTGCTTAATTTTGAAATTACGAGAAGAGTTTCATTGATATTCAACAAACTCAGTTACAGTGATTACAATTCAGACAAAGATGAGGTAACAAAAGAAACATCGGAAGTATTTGAAAATTGAAAAACAAATGAATGCAAACTGGATTCCAATCGCATCTTAAAAGCACCTGATTTGGGTAGCCATACAGCCAGCTAAAATATGCCTGAGGGTTGCTAAAATTATCATGTCCCTGATGTGGTCTCTAATACTGGTCTCCTGCTTGGCAGCTGAGTATTGCCTTCCTTTGTACAGATTTTGCTTTCAGCAGCCTAAAGCTGGCAAATACATGAGATTTCGGGAATTTAAAGTACACTAAAAGTAGCCTCAGACTGCAAGCATAATGGACAACTTGGTTAGCTGTAAGCTAATGGCTGGAAAAATAACTTCCTCAACTTGCTGACAAACACAAACCAGCTGTGATATAGACCTTCCATAGATAAAGCTCTGACAATGAGCCATTGTCTTTGGGATAAAAGATATCAGTCACAGATCTGATAAAGTGGTGGCTGCATCAATAAACTTCTATGGAATTGTGCCAGTTCTAGTTACTACTGATAAAATAACACCTAAGAAAATGGTGACAGAATATCAGGATTATCCAATGGTGTAAGGTATGTGTACCTCACACCAGGTATTTATACCCCATGCCAGAGCTACATTCAAGCTTTAGTTACACAGACAATATTTGAGTGAAAGATGAACTCATTGTTGGTTTTAGTGTTTATGTGGGATTTTTTGATAATAAGCAAAATATAAAATGCCACAAGATTATCCTTGATAAAAATGTATGACAGATCTATCGAAAGGGAATAGGTGCCACACCCGCCTACAGTGCCTACTGCGTGTGAGAGCAGTGAGTGATTGGACGAGCATCACCATGGTAAAGCGATGACGTCTTCATCCCTTGCTCTAATTGGAGGAAACCCCGTGGCCCCTGCCGCTGCAGCTTTTCGGTCTGCCAAACTATCCCTGAAGGCCCACCTCTTTCCCCCGCGCTAAACTCCTACTGGTTTACACAGCTAAACCTTTCCGTCGATCAATTGAGATTACGATTTGTGATTGGAGAGTCGATTTTCACATGTGCCGCCCTATTTTAGCATGTTCAGCTGTATTTTCACTGCTGCTGCTCCTTGCCTTTCTGACCAACCTCAAATCGGATCAATTTTGAAGAGCAAATTTGGAGCGCAGTAGGTCAGAAACGATTATTAATTATTTTATTCTTTTGCTTTAGATATAACATTTCTGGTTGCTCTCTGCTCTGAAACGACAAAATGTAGATTTATTTAGCATCATGTATAAGTAACGCTAACGTGATAGTTTTATTGAAAGGAGTGGCCGATGTAGCTTACGCCAGCTAGCTTTTGCTAACTTGCTGGCTACAGTGGATAGCGGCTCCAGACAGCTTTGTGGCGGGTTGCTGTGCGAGACGGGTTTGCCAGCCGATCTCTGCTTGCGATGGTCTGCAGTCTCAGCGTTGAAACCAGAATGTATTATGCGTTAATACATGCGGTATTATTTTTTTAAACTGCAAAATTGAAAATAGTAATGGCTGATGGGTAATTTTGTAATTAAGAGTTAGCGGTAAATGTGTCTGAAAATTGGTTTTCTATATTTAGAGGAATTTGGAGACGTTTGCTGCCTTACAGTAGAGAGTGCCGCTATTCAGCTCATACCAGGCAGACTTGCGTTGTTTTTCCCCTATTGTCGTAATTGTGTTATCGATCTACATACTCATCTTTTCAACTCTCTTCACAGCTTAAACGTTACTGCGGAGAACATCTTCGATCTCTAGCTACACCCATTCTTGCATTCAGCAGTCACTGACTGTCACATACTCCCGGATCTCTGATTTCCCGGTCACCCAAAGTATATTAACTATGGAAAGAGAGGATCTTATTCAGAGGGCCAAGTTGGCGGAGCAGGCTGAGCGTTATGACGATATGGCAGAATGCATGAAGGAGGTTACGGAGAAGGGAGACGAGCTGTCAAACGAAGAGAGGAATCTGCTGTCCGTCGCCTACAAAAACGTGGTCGGAGCGAGGCGGTCCTCATGGAGGGTGTTGTCCAGTATCGAACTGAAGACCGAAGGAGGATGCGAGAAGAAGCAGAAGCTGATCACTGAGTATAAGGAGAAGGTGGAAGATGAGCTGCGAACCATCTGCGAAAACGTTTTGGTAACGTGTCCCATTTTCCCCCCTTATTTTTAAGTCAGCAGCATGGATCCATGCTTCCTCCATCTTTGATGGAGACCACCTTTCTAAAAAAAGTGCTCTTCAAGCAGAGTCGTATTACTATTATTATTAATTTAGCCGAGTTCACTTGATGATGCATGTGACTGCAGCAGGATTTCACCAATACGCCCCCACTTTTGCTCTCCCGGCAAGTTGTGATGGGTTGCAGTCTCTATATACTGTGGCAGTAATATAGAAATGAGCTTAAAAATTGGTGGAAAAACCAAATTTACCCAACTTAAATGTAATATCTGCATAGATTTTATCACCCTTGTCAGTCCTCATTACATATCTGCACTATAAAACCCAATGTGTCAGGTCGTTATGTGGCACAGTAATGTATGTCAAATAATGTCTGCCTTGTTTCCTCTGACTTCCTCCGTTGTATAAATATGGCCTCTAAATGTAGAGAGGACAAGGAAGTATTATGTAGTCCTCCTACTGTTCCTGCCATTTGGGAATCTGGATTTAGAACAATGGGCTTGAAACCTTGTGAGAGGGTGTGAACTGACAAAAGGTCAAAGAGACTACACTAGCAAGGTGTGTCATAATGGGTGGAGAGACTGTATTCCACTGTATACTCCGTGAAGCTGCTCTGTGTTCTGTATCCAACTAGTCCCATCTGGCAGATATAAGCTTAATGTGGTTAGCCAAGTGCAAGAATTTACATGCACAACGCTTCATACTCTCTCTCTTAATCCTGGTTTGCACAGATCACTTTACCACTTATTAAATCTAATGGAACTGTTCAGAATGGTAGTTTACATTATTTCTAGCCTGCCTTGATAGTGGATTAGAGATCTAGGTGGAAGCTTAGCTGTAAGATGTGAAAGATAATTTCCCTTAGCTGCCTTTAAAGTCTTAAAAAGCACTGCAAAGCTGCACGGGCCATTCATTTTTAACAAGCTTTCTGTGTATGTTCCTAACTGAGAGTACGCACTTGCACATTTGTGACTCAGCTTCAGTTTATCTTCCTCTGAATGTTGACTGAGGTTTTGTCAGCGGTAGAGGGTGTGTCAGTCCTCATGCCATAACTTGTCTGCAGAGGCCTGACAGGTGACTTGTGCACACACAAAGGCTTGAAGCACAGAAACTGCAGAAGACAAGTACGCCTCTTGTGTGTTTCTCTGTCTTGATTTGCTCCACAGTAGACTAAAACCAGACAGACTTGCAACTCATATTGAACCAGGTCTCAGATAGGAGGCATTAGAGGATTGGGGATGTTTGAGATGCAGCAGGGTGTGAATGTAGTGCTTGACTCAGTACCAGAACAGAGATGCAAATTCTTCACCTTTAAGATTTTAGCACGGTTTGAAATAACGTCACCTACGAGATCGGTATAACACGGGGTCTGTGGGGATGGAGGGGTTGAAAAGAATTAGAGGGATGCACTGCATCACTGTCTCCCAAATTGCAATGGAAGACCTTGATAATTAAATTAGATAAGCTACTTTTAGGCTATTTTCTAAGATAGTTCCCAACAAACTTTTTGTTATCTTGTTTTGTCTTGTACAAGCTTTAGGAATGACGTGTTTAAGTCCCTTAGTAAAGAATTCAACTAAGCTTTCAGTTTCCTTTGAAGGGTAGGCTATATTGATGCATTTTATTGTTAAAATTGACAAATTCTCTTCTAGGTGGGGCATACAAACTTGCCCTCGTATTCTTACATGCAGTGTTTGCACGCTTTTTTACCCGCAACCTGTATCCATCCCTGCAGGGTCCCAGCTGAGTGATTCCTGCTGTTCAGTCTTCTTTAAAGCAGTAGGGGTGTGACTTTTTGAGAATCTCAACAATTTTAGCTCAGTTTTGATTCTTGGGGTCCCATTATTATTAAATTTCTATTTTTGAGTTCAAGACATTTTTATTTGAGTTAATAGCTAAGTCCCTTTTGATGTAATTACTTTCAGCCTATGCTCTATTGTACTAAAAAACATCCCCTTGTGTCCCTAGTTCACTGAAATACAAAGGTTGGTTAAGACTGATAAGTTTATAGCCTAAGGTAGATGTATACAGTTTCTGAAAGCCTAAGACATTTATTATTCAATCCAGTACCCTCCCACATTTACACACTTAGATGTGTGGAACATAGGAATCCCTTCTTTTAAGAGGGCAGTATGTTGTGCTTCCAAAAGAAGTCTACAGCATTGATGACATCTTTGTCATGGGTTGGGGTTGTCAAAGAGTAAAGGTAGTAGTCTAAAGATACCAAATCAGTTTAACAGGCTGGGAGTTGGATAAGTTTAAATTCAAACTAAAGGATGGCAGCCACCGCATGTATGAAGGCCAGTGTTATATATTAGCTCAGATACTAATGACTTGCCATTTTCAATTGCAAGAAATAGTAATACAACAAAAGTTATTATTACCCTATTATTAACATTTGTACATGTGCAAGTAATCAGAGCTGTATAACTCATCTCTCAAAATTTTAGGTAGCTGGACTTCAGTCTAGCTTGTTACACCCGATCACTGCTCCGCTACAATAATGTAATTCTTTTACCGGATGCTGAACTGCCCTTGCAGTTAGGTGTGCCTGCGTCACATTATTAACAAACAATTTAAAAATTGTTTTCTGACATTTGTGAAGCCATATGTGAACTCTATAGAGGTTTATGCTGTTTACTGCACTAGACATGTAAAGCTTCAGAATAAATGAAATGGTACAAAAATATGAATCCAGTTTTGGATTTCATGGCCCAGTTTCTAGCACAGGCTTGTCAGGTGTGCCTGTGATGGGACATTTCACAGACGTCTTACAGACTGGCATGTTTTTTCTGTTCACACATTGTGTCTAATTATTACATTTACAGGGTTTAAAAAGAAATGACTATCTCACAGCTTTTGACAATGTTGCAAATTTTATTGATTATGTGGGAGTAATTAAGTCCTGACATGTCAAGGCACTTACACACATAACCAGTTAAGCTGTAATCCAGCAACAAACATTGTGTTTTCTCGAAAACCCCTATGACTAAAATCAGACCTTTGTGTGAAAGCACTTTTTATGTGTTGTGCCAGGTATGCAATGAAGGAAAAATGCTTTGCACTTGAGATATGCATATGTTTTAACTGAGCCAAGCTATGTGTCAGTAAATGACAGAGGAGTGGGTGCTGGGGTGGGTATTGCTCTGACAAGGGTAGTTTCTTTCTTTCATGGTGTAGAGGGAAAAGATCATTTTTATTTTCTCATTAACATTTTTTGATTAAATCTATTTCGGCAAGGAGGATATCCACTATAAACACATCAGCCAGGACTATCATTAGGGTTGAGTTGTTGGCAAGCACTTTCACTCAGAGCGAACGGTTAATCTGCTCTCTAAATCGGCTAACGAGCATTAGCCACAGTTTCACTGACACAGATTAACCCTGGTGATCTTCCCATGTCCACTGAAAGGTGGATGACTTAGCCTAGTGTGTCTTAGAGTAATCACAGGATGTGGATTTTAACACCTGTTTGATATTTTTTCTATATCAGCATGTATTTTACTATCATCACTGAATTTTTAAAATCATTTTGCTGTTGAAAGCAACTAGTTGCCGTTTTTGAAGAAAATACTCACTAGAACCTGTAGTTTACATGTTTTGTTGTAAAGCATCTATTCAGTTTTGTCAACAATTTTATCTTTAAGTTGCTAAAAGAAGTATTTCACTCCACTGTTCTGCCATATATTTTGTGATTAACTTTGAATCTCGTGAGTGAGCCTACTGAAAAGAAGGAAACAGTTGCGTTAGTAAACTGATTATTGAACTTCTGATCTCAAATTTTCTTGTACCTGTTATCTTCGACCTAATTCTACACTGTATGGGATAACTACAGGTAGATCCTAACCCCAGCAAAACCCTGCAAACAGGGAAGGAGACCTTGTTAATGCATTTTGTTGGATCAGAGTTTGTTTTAATTAAAGTACTTGTGGCATCTCAAGTGTGGCTTTAACTTCAAACTGAAAATTAAGCCCACTTCATAGAAAATACTGAGATATATTATCACATATTACATCTATGTATCATTTAATGTATAGATGCCTTTTTTTTCTGTCCAAATCACCCAGCTCTCCCATTTGGTTACAAATCGTAATTGGGGTGTAATTGAATGCAGACATTGCTTGTTTGCTACCCTAGAATTTACTAATGGAAAAACTTATTGATGAGTAAATTCCAGTAGGGAATAAAGAAGGATGCCAGGTCTGTTAAAATCTGCAGTAACACCTCAAATTTCTTGTACTGAGCTGAAAGGAGGAGGGAGCTTATTGGAAGGGAGTGGAATCTGGGGCAGAAGACAGTTGGGGACACACTAGAGACCTGGCCTGGTTGTAGATTATTTTGGATTGACTCTAGCTGAAACTGACGCAGAGCAAAATGTATCTTCTGCGTCTTGCTGGGTGAGCACATGCACTTGACTCCTGATGGAGCATAACTGTACCTATTAATCATTGAGCCTAGCTGCTATAAAGCACAAAGGGGTAGTGCTCTCTGCTGGATGGACGCTAATGGGATACTTACAGTATGTGAACCCCACCTTCATTTAGTGTTGTATCAATCAATGTGGATGTGTTTGTTCTCAGACCTTAATTTGTGCCTAAATGGCACAGTTAATGACATTCTGTAAATGCAGCATGACTAATTTCTGTCAGTGATAATGTGACATCATCCTTTGCTTCTCATCTGTCACAGTGTGCTTGTAGATTGGTTGATTGTTGTGAGGAATCTTAATTTTGAATATTTATTCATTCAGTGCATCTAATTTAATTTGACATTTTCTCTTTTCACAGAGCCTGTTGGATAGCTATTTAATTAAAAACTCCTCAAATCCTGAGAGCAAAGTCTTCTATCTAAAGATGAAGGGGGACTACTATAGATACCTCGCTGAAGTTGCCTCAGGAGAAAACAAACAAAGTGAGTTTACAGTTCTCTTTTATATAAAAAAGCATTGCATTAAAGAACTAACATCTTCATGTGTGATTTTCAGGGATTTTAATTTTTTCTTCTGATTGTTCTATATTTTTATGAATGTGTATAAGCTACAATAAAACCCCCACTTTTATAATGGAACTTTCTGTAACCCAAATAGATAAATGGAAAAGCTTCATATTTTGTCATTGAGCTAAGAATTTGAAACAACGTCCCTGCCCTGTCTCTAGCTTTCAGCCTTGAGCTCATTGAAGATGTAACTTGTAAAAAGTTATTTTAAAGGAAAATATTACATATAAAGAAAAGTGTGCAGACAAAGGAGTCAGAGTTTTTGCAGTATATCATTTTAATGACAGGCTGATAATAGAGTTAAAATTCTGTGTGTTTTAGCTCTGAATAGGAACATGCTTAGACAAGTTTTTTGTAAATATCACTATTCTGTTTGGTTTCTTCCCCTGTTTCCAGAGATCATTGAAAACTCACAGCAAGCATACCAGGATGCGTCTTCAATCAGCAATTCTCAGATGGACTCCACACATCCCATTCGCTTGGGCTTGGCACTTAACTTCTCTGTCTTCTACTATGAGATACTGAACTCCCCAGAGAAAGCCTGCAAACTGGCTAAAGAGGTCCACAGACTGTCATACAAAAATCTGTCAGTTTTGAATGTCTTCAGTTGTACTCTGTTGTAAGTGGCGCCATGTTTTTTTTTTCCTGCTCACAGGCATTTGATAATGCCATAGCAGAGCTGGACCAGCTAAATGAGGAGTCCTACAAAGACAGCACTCTCATCATGCAGCTCCTCAGAGACAACCTTACAGTGAGTGTTTGACTCTCACATGACACAGAAATGATCTTCTCTGTGCTATGACCTTGTAAATCAAAACATATTACTGTACCTCAGTGCAGAAGTACCTTGAGATCAACAAAAAGGAAAAGAGAGAAACTATTCAAGTAACATTTAAAGCTTTAGAATTCATGAAATTAGGAATGAGCGAGGATATTTGACTGTTTTCTACTCTATTTTCAAAAAGTTTCTGTTTCTCTCCTCAGTTATGGACATCAGACAATGCTGCCGAGGAGGGCGATGGTGGCGAAGGAGGAGAGGCCTGTGAGAATGAGAACTAAAAAACACATGCCCTCAGTGTTGGGGTCATCTTTAAAACAACAAAAGGAAAAAAAAACTTTTTACACATTCTTCATTCCTTATTGCGCCACTCAAACATTTGACCAATGAAACCCATTGCTGAAAAGAGTTGTGTAAGGAAATAAATGAGAAATCATGCTTTTCACAGTGCAGATTTGGACAGCTGGTGAAAAGAGAAAACCCTCCATTCCTTTGATTTGTGTTTGTCATGGCCTTCCCATTTGTGCAGTTTCAGCTGTAGAAAAGCGATGATAGCTTGACATGGTATCCACCTCCTTGCTCAGTTTGGAGACAGAAAAACTTTAGTCCCATCATTGAAAAACTGGAAGCATTAAATCCCATCAGTTAGGTTTAGATTTTAACACACACCCCACCCCTGATAAGAAATGTTTGAAAAAATAGGTCCCCAATACCTTTTTTTTTTAAAAATCTCTGTCTCTACAGTTTTGTGGTACGGTTACAGCAGCTGAGGTCTAATTTCAAACAGAATCAATTTTCATACTGCAGGGAAAGCTTGTGCACTTTACATGCTGGCAACAAACACTGTAATACAGCCAAGTAGTGCCAATTGGTTAAATCCTCACTTTCTGCCCTGGTTATGAATCCACTTTTTCACAGAAGCATGCCTGTTTGGGGAGGGGTGGGTGGGTGGTGGTGCTTGTCTGACCAAATGCAGGGACCTTTCTAATGGGAAGAAGACAATTCTGTCATGCATGTCTCTTGAGATATTACACTGGAATGGAAACAAATGCTGTAACACACAAGTTGAAGCGTCAAGTCATTTCAATGCAGGTTTGTACACATCCTACAGGAGGGTGATTTGTTAGTCTGTCCAGTGATTGTCATTAGAGATTTGGACCACTATTGTTTTGCTATTCATTTAGTCATAGTCCCTGAAAGCCTTGTGGAACTGTTTGAATCCCTATGTATCAGCTATGTTAACATGAATAAACATTTTATAAACCGAGTCCATGTCTGTGTGTCTGCTTATTCTCTTGACAGTGTACTTTGATGTTTGTATTTGAGTATGCCTATGTTTAAGTATACCTATGAATCTAGTAGAATTTAATTAATGAATTGGTCCATATTTTTTCATGTCTTATATTAAAAGGTGTTGTAGTAATCTCACAAATCTGATCTGGAGTTGCAGGTTCACAATTAAGAACAGTTATTCCAAATAATGAGGGCAGCTACTTGGGTTATTTCACAAAAAGGGAATAAAGGGAAAAATAGTATTTTGAAAAAATGACAGATTAAAGGAAAAATATATTGTCGGAAAGTGATTTTATTTCAAGATTTTACCTATTAAACAGGTGTTTAATAAACGAAATGTACATGAACGATTAAAGTACCAGTAGTGCTAATTTATTTACAAATCAAAATGTAAAAAAAAAAGTTATGTAACCATTATTTAAGAGCCGTTTGCAGGCAACTATCCAAACAAATGTCATAGTCGTTTTGATACATTCATCCTTAAATGCAGTGAGAGGTACTCATGTATATTCTTTTTTACTTGGGTGGTTCCACTTCATGATACTTTTCCTCTACCGTACCGTAGAGAGGGGTATTGTATTTTTGTGGTATCCGACAGGCGTAGTTATCAAAATTAAGTGCAGTATATATCACTTAAAGAATAGTATTATTTTTTTCAACTCGGAAAATAATACTGTTAAAGTTATATTTAAACAGTCCCACCAGGGCATTTCCACATAATGATGACTTTGACTGAAGAATGCAGGACGTTTACTAAGAATATTATTTTGAAATTTCTCTGAGTAAATAATTGAGTTACTTCTCCCACCACTGTCATAAATTACCTGAGTGTAGCAGCCAGATACCGTCGACGCTTTGGCGCGTCTTTACAGTAAGTTACGCTGAAAGCGGATGTTTTCCACTCGACGCACTTCCGGGTAGCTCAGCTAGCTGTCCAACCAAACTGAACAATTTGTTACAATGACAGCACTGATATAGCTGGCTGGACTTCCTGAAAATGAGGAGCATATTTTTAATGGTATTTCTTGCTCCTAGTTGGGCCAACTGTGCCATAAAGTCAAGACTTACTACTGAGGAGAATCATGAAGAAAACTCGGAGTTCGGTAAGTAGCGTTAACTTAGCAAGCTAACGTTAACCTAAGCTAACGTAAGCTTTAATGGTAACGCTGTCTTTACAATAATGAGCGTTAACGACGATAACTGTATCCTACAACTATTTATGCCTCGTTTATTTACTTTGATAAACGGCGCTGATTGTTTTGATTTACCCAAACAATAGGTCATTCAGTCCTGATAAGCTACTAGATGAAGCTACATCGCCAGGCTAGACGTCAGCCGCAGATTGTGGTGTTTTGACAGTATCAATCTGGCGTTTTCCTTGAACTGAAACGCAGTCTCCGTTTGGTCGGGTATGTCCTCAATCACACCCCAATGTCTTCCAGATGCTCTTAATTCAATCCTGTCAGACTTTGAGGTGCTGCCACTGTCAGGCCTCCAGCTGCATTCTGTAAGAAAGAGAGACGTCCACACCCAGTCCCACCTGGAGCGCTTGGTGAGCTTCAGAGCTCTGCAGAGGTAAAGCAGCACCCTCATGGCACACATTAACCTGTCTTACGTGTTTTGATTGGTAGATCGTGACATATGATAGACTTAAATCTTCTCATATCTGTATGAAAACAAAACGAATGTCACTGTATATGTTGCAAAAAGTTACTGGTGACTGCAGTAACACCCAGCAGAAGCAGCTGAGGCAAGAGTGCCAATATTATAAGATTGCAGTTTGTCAGCTGGTTCAGTTGTCGGTTCACACAGATTATGCTTGTTCTGATACAGGAACAGTCTTCTTATCTGTTTACCCGTCCAAAACAAAACAAAAGCTTTGCCATCCATTGCAAACCAATAGAATTTTTTCAAAATAAAACAACAATTTAAAAAACATCAAATGAATGAAAAATAAAATTAAGTGAGAGAAAATCATCTTTAATGTATTTTCTTATTATTTTCCTGTTTTGTGAAAATAAAAAAATCTGCTTCCTCTTTTTCTTCTCCAGAAATTTCAAGCTTTACTTGACCACCAACACAGGCCTTTTCACTGACAACTTCAAGGCTATTTTTGTTGATAAATATGGAAAAGAGACCAACTACGATGTTCAACTCCAGAACTATTTCACCGGACATGTAGTTGGTGAGTGAGCAACGCAGGCACAGAGAAGGATAGGGCAACTTTGGAAAAATGTATTTCTCAATCTTTCATGCTCAGGTTTAGGGATGAACCAATATGTTGTTAATATTCACTTGTTGCATTTTTGTTCAAGAATCCTGGTTTGGTTATGCAAAACAGGAAGAGAGTAACAAGCAAATACTTGATTTTTTTTCAAAGACTCAATCTGAAAAATTATAATTGAGTAATGGCCACTTTTTTCTAAATATGAGCGGTACAATAGTATTTTCCTGTATCTTTGCACTCTTGCTTTATAGAGCACAGAATTTAATTGGCATATGTCAGTCTTTAAGGAATTATTTTTATTTTGTGTTTGCAGGAGAGGAGAATTCACGTGTACAGGCACACATAGAAGGAGATGAGTTTTCTGCTCACATTCTAACTGATGAAACCGAGTACAACATAGAGGTGAGAGCTGGTTGTAAAATCATTGTTTCTGTGTGGAACATAAACACAGAGCAAACTGACCCTTTATCCAGTGTTTGAAAGTAACTTTTGACTCAAACTAAATGAATTACTGGCATAACACTTAAGGACCTTATTGTACCTTAATGTCGGTGAAGAGCGAGAAGAAATTGTCTACACTGCAATTGCCACTGTCTCTTTTGTTAACATTCCTTGTCTTTAACTCTTAATATCTATTCTCTTCATTTTTTCTCTTCCTTGTGACCCCCTCTGCCTCCTCTGTTTTGTGCTCTAATTCCAACTCTCTTTCTTGGTCCATCCAGCCCCTTTGGAGGTTTACAGATTCTCCAACTGATGGCAGGTTGCTGGTTTACCGCTCAGAAGACATCAGAAATCTGAGTCGCATCGCCTCTCCAAAGGTGTGTGGTTACATCCATGCAGAGGCCATGGACCTGCTGCCACAGACTGCTGGTAGAGATTGGGACGGGCAGGAAGATGCGGACCACGAAATGGGTGAGATCAGCTATCTGTTTTCCACTCAAGTAGTGGAGGGTATTCAACACACATTATGTGTGCGTTCATATTTGTGCTTGAGTAGTAGAAATGTGTAGGAGGAAGATTGAGTATATACAAGGTTATAGATCACAAATCTGGTGCAGCCTGTGCTCTTAGCTCTCGTTTGTGGATGGTAAAGAGCAGATAAAGAGTAGGAGGATAACAAATGTTTAAGGTGGAGAGAAGGAAGGAGGAGGCTGTAATAGTGAGACAGAGGAGGTGGGTGTAAGATTCTGCAGCAGTCACTTTATTAAAAGCCTTTTTATCTGTAAAACACAGCCTATGTTATGCACATACACACTGCTGACAAGTGGGTATTATGTAATGACCAAATGCTGGTTCTTCTGTGCTGCTTTGAAATGTAAAGCGTATAACAAAGATTATGTGCTAGAGTAGAAATCTACAACACCTCTCACTGGCTGCTGGTTGAACGCGCTCACTGGGGATGTAAGATGAGGTGAAGGTTGTAATGGAGGAGGCAATAAAATACATGGAGGCTCTGCTGCCCGATGAGATGACTCTGAGTCGTCACTGGTCTCCCACTGCTTGTTGTGGAAGCCAGGGCAGCGCACTCCCACACTTGTGAACAGTGCATAGCCAAGTGTATGATGTAATGCTCAAATGGGATGTCTTCCTGTTGTTTCATTCTTCAACCACAGACTATTTGAAGAGTTTTGAGAGAAAAGATCATTGATTCTACCCACAAAAAGCCTCTGCTGTAGCTGGATAATTTAACATAACATGGTACATCTATGTGTGAGACGTTGGCTCTAGTTTACTGTGATTGCCTCCTCTATCTGCCAGGCTATATGCCAGACCTCACTCACACTTATCATTATGCCCTAATAAACTGCTATTAAATTTTGACATGATGAATAAAGGAAGAGCTTAATCAGTTCACTGGCAAACAAAAAGAAGATGTGCTGCTAAATGTGAAATTGAGGGCAGTTAACAATGGGATACTGGAGCATGTCCTCATTGTTCAACTTCTTGATCTCTTTATGTATGCTTAGCCTAGAATGTTTGAATATGGCATCACTTATAAAAGCTTATTCTATCTTTCTTGCTGCTCCTTCTACTTCTTCCTTGCAGGGCACCATCACAGAGAAAAGAGGCAGGCTCATGATCACAAGAAGAACACCTGTCCCCTGTTGCTGGTGGCAGATTACCGCTTCTTTGAACATATGGGCCGTGGACAAGAGAGTGTCACGCTCAACTACCTGGTCTGTTCCAATGATGCTTTGTACAAATCCCTGATTCAGTAGTGTATTAAGAATTTACCATGTTAAGGTTTACCATGCATCTAAAGGTTAGTGAGCTGAAAAGGACTATGTAAGAATGTTTTGCCTTATTGCTGTTTTTTAATTATCATTTAGTTTGACATCATCATATTAACAAAATCTGTTAAAAGCAAAATAAAATCTTAAGTCTAAAATACATTAGTGGCTTTTTCTGTGTATTTCTGTATTTTAATGTTTGTTTTTTCTTGTCTCTCTCCAGATTGAGCTGATTGATCGAGTTGATGATATTTATAGGAATACAACTTGGGACGATGAATTTAAAGGATATGGGGTCCAGATCCATCAGGTAGGTCTCTGTGTCTGTGTATGTATGAATTTGTGTTGTTCTTCATTGCAATATGGTTCAAGTCTTATCACTGAAAAATCACTGCTCTCAGCATTACCACTCACGGTCAGTACCGGAAATGAAGCTGAGAATAACACTGTCTCTCAGCGGGTTTGAGAACAGCATTTTTAGGAAGAACTGAAAGCTTTTGTTGGAGCCACGTGGGGTAATTCAATTTGTTCCATAGGCTTTGGGAATGAATGGAGACATTGTTTGTCATACTCAGAGTCCTGGAGTTTTTCTCTAAAAAGATGTGCACTCATTTAGTGGCTCAGAGTTTTTTTCTAAATTTCTTCACAACTCTTACAAGAGGAACTTTTAATATGCTGCTCTTCATGCCTTTTTTTAAAAGAAGAATCTTTTGGCTCAAAACCCGAAACATAATGCTGACTGATTGATAATCACATGGTCTCCTCTGCCTTTGAATTAAAGGCCCAGTATGTTAATGAAGTATTAAGGGAGATCTCTTTGTTGAATAAGGCATAAGTGGAAAATAATATGCATAGGTATGTCTTAGTTAGTGTATAATCACCTTAAAATAGGAATTGTTGTGTTTTTGTTTACCTTTGAAGATGTTTTAAATCATCAGTGATTTAAGTGAGAAAATAAATCTAATGTTTCTTAAAATTTGGACTATAAAATGTTTCCTCATGACTTTAAGAACAAGACAGAACACTTAGGTCTTATTAATGCTTTCAAAAGTATTATGTTTTGTTGTTACTACATGTGATGCATTCTTCACGAATGGTGTATTTGGTTCTCAGATCATCATCAACAAAGAGCCTACAAAGCCTCCTCCGAGCCCTCCTAACCCTCCTAACCCTGGATGGGTCCATTATAACATGAAGAACAGTCCTGGTGGAAGGGAGGTGTGGGACGTGAAGAGACTTCTGGAGGTAAGAAAAAAACAGAGAGAAAGATGTGTAGACAGACTTTGCTTTGTGAGAGGTACACAAAGGACTTTCTTTGTAAAAATTCAACTGTAAGAATATTTCATGTTCACACAATAAAAGACATACCAGTGCTAGAATATCAAATGAACTTGAATTAAGAAGCAATGTGGAAGATAAGATGACAAGATCATGTGAAATTTTATAAATTCAAGTGTTGCTCAGATAATCTTCAACCAAATTAGATTAACCATTCATTTGGCAGCATAAATCCACTTTTGTTTTGATTCTGCTGTACAGTCTCCGTTCAGTTTAATGACTTAATGCTGCAGTGAAGCTCACTTAATGAAAACAATAACACTTCAGTTTACTCTCATGGTGTCAAAGTTAATATTTCTAAAATAGATGTGAAAATGTGATTGAAAATGATGGCATTACCAATGTTACTGTTGACTTTATGAATTCAGTTTTAATGTCAGTGAAACCTTTTAACAGGGGTAGTTTGACAGTGTTACAAATCCTTATGAAACGGAATTAAAGTTATTTTGACAAGAACAGTTATGGGTAGATAATTGCTCTCTTTGTGTCCCTCAGCAATTCAGTTCAGACATAGCTGACAATGCCTCCGCTGTGTGTCTGGCTCACCTATTCACCTACCAGGATTTTGATGAAGGCACACTGGGGCTGGCCTACGTGGCCCCCTCCAAACCTCAGGCCCTAGGCGGCCTCTGCCCAAAACGTAAGGACACAATTCTCAGCGGTGAAACAGCTTTGTTTTGATAAGCTAAGAATTGAATGGTGTATATATCATATACATCTACATCACGCAACACCTGCATTGCAACTATATAAAGGATGATCAGTGGTGTATTTTAAAAATGTTACAACACTTTTGTCTGTTATGTTGCTTTGTGTGTCACATTATACACACCAACTTTGTTGCATTATCAATGACAGCATTTTACAGTGATGGCCGTGCATGGTGTAAATAATAAATTCTAATGAACACAAACAAATTGATTAGCAACATGACACAAGAGTGGAGAAATTCTGCTTGTTTGACCTTAGAACATTTGTACATCCTGAAAAAATACTGACTCCCTCCTCTGATTTTGTCATCCTGCAGCATACTACCCCTCTCACTCTGTAAAGAAGGCAAGTTACCTCAACACGGGTCTGACCAGCACCAAGAACTATGGCAAAACTATCCTAACTAAGGTCTGTTTTATCCTTTTTCTGAGTCCTCGTCTTTGACAAAATCTATCACTAGGTGTTCCAGGCTTTAGCCAGGGTGTTATGCAACATGTCACATTGCCAAGTTTATGCTCTAAGTAGGGCAGACACACCTTTTTGTGTGGGTGTTATGAGTTACAGTTTTAACCGGTTTACATTTGACACCTCGGGTCTCACTGTGGTGATTGCTCTTTTGCACAGTCTAGAGTAAAGTTGTAAAACACCGATGTAAGCTGAATAAGATATAATTAGGATATATATAATGCATGTTTTTTGTTGGTCAAATATTTTTTCTAAGTAGTTCAATACTAGCATCTTTCTTTTGAGGAAAGATCTTGTTTCAGACCATTTAGTGCTTGATAGAATTTTTTTTTCATTGACTCATACATACATATATACATTAATAGAGTTTGTAATCACAAAAAATTATCCTGGTGTGTTTGTGTCCCATCAGGAGGCAGATTTGGTAACCACTCATGAGCTGGGCCATAACTTCGGCGCAGAGCACGATCCTGACAACATCCCTTACTGTGCTCCCAGTGATGACCATGGGGGGAAGTTTGTCATGTACCCTATTGCTGTCAGCGGAGACCATGTCAACAACAAGGTACCTTCCCAAACAGCTGGATACAACAGAAATATTATGATGCAGGAACTGTATGGTATATGAAATACTATACTGACAAATATGAGAATGCACTCAGTTAATTTTGCAAAGTGTGACATGAAGTGTGAATACAATCTCTAAATGAATTGCTCAGTTTAAAGAGTGTTGGATAAGTGTGAGTCACAGTTGTTCCTGTGAATTATATTATAACAGTCAGTGTACTGTACCTCCTCCGCCATTGGCCTGAGCAGCTAATATGAATCAGAGTTCTGCTACAGTTTAAGGTAGAAATTGCTGCTGTTTGTCTGTTCGGACTCGTTCTGCACTTGAAAATGGAAGTTTTGCAAAGGTTAAAATTAATGTTAGAATCCCATCAGTTATCGTCACTAAAAGTCAATACAAAGTCCATGAAACTGTTACATTTGGATGCAAGTTCATGCTTGGTTTTGGAAAAAAACAAAAAAATAACTTACCCACACTTTTATCATGCAGTTGTTCAGTAAATAGCTGTCACATTGTTTGAATCATCAATCTCTTTTTTTATTACTTTATTATAGTCTTTTATCACACCGTCCTACATTGTTGAGCATAAAGTATCCACACCTAGTTGATGACTAACCACTATCTACTTCTTCCTCCTTCCTACAGCGTTTTTCCAACTGCAGCAAAATCTCTGTAGGAAAAACCTTACGTTTCAAGGCTCCTGTGTGCTTCAAGGAGAGAAACAGTAAGGTGTGTGGGAACTCCAGAGTGGAGGAAGGGGAGGAGTGCGATCCTGGGCTTCTCCATCTCAACGATGACCTCTGCTGCTCATCTGACTGCAAATTCAAACCTCATGCACAGTGCAGGTATGAGACTCAAATGACTCAAATGAGTGAATTATACAAAAAACTCTTGTCTTGTGTGTCAAAATGCACAGTCATACACTGGATTGAACTTGAGATGACAAAAGATCTTTATGTTGCCCGTCTGAGTCACACATGCGCCACATGGCTCTGTTCTTTCCACAGTGACAGAAACAGTCCTTGCTGTAGGGGTTGCAAGTTTGAGCAGGCAGGGACAAGGTGTCAGGAAGCCATTAGTGCTACCTGTAAAGGCATATCCTCATGCACAGGTGAGCGCCTCCTGCTGGTGTAACTTGAGAACAGACGCAAGTGCAGATCCATTTGTGTGGTGTTGGTACCTTTTTAAAATGTATGAAACATAAATGCCTTGAAAACCACATCTCTTTCTCTCTTCTTATTAGGCAACAGCAGCCAGTGTCCACCTCCTGAAAATGCTAATGACACCACGACGTGTGTTGACAATGGCCGTTGTCTCAATGGAGAATGCAATCCTTTCTGTGAGGCCGTGCAGAACCTTCAGTCTTGTGCCTGTAATGGTAATGAACAGTTCATCAGTCACTCACTACATTAGGGGGAAAATTTGCAAGAACCCCAGACTGATTAAAGCTTTAAGTAAACTGTCTTACTAATCTGTATCCTATTAGTCTGAGCAGTACAACACCTATAATCAAAAAGGTCCAGGAAAGGTGTTTTTAACAGTCCCTAAACTAACACGTTTTTCTTTACTTTTTGGAATGAATCCTTTAATTGCTGTTCTAAAAAAAAACATCAGAAAAATGAAAGTTAATATGTGCACTGCTTCTGTAAATTAAGTGGATATGTAATTTAAGTTTGCAAACATTAAAGGTTAATTCCTCAAAGTTAATCTCCTCTTCTGTTTGCAGAGACAGAGAACTCCTGTAAAGTGTGCTGCAGGGGAAAAGATGGCACCTGCTCTCCCTTTATCCAGTCCAATGGCAGTTTTCTTTTCCTTCGCAAAGGAAAACCCTGCACTGTGGGCTTCTGTGATGAGGGCGTGAGTCACCAAATTAGTTGTATCTATCCCCTGTACTGACGTGCTCTAAACATATACTGAATTTCCTTTTTCAAACATAAGTCAAAACCTGAGGATCTTCAGAATTGTATGAATTTTAACAAATTGACAGGGTTTTGCTCATTTGTCTTGGTTCTTGTTTAAAACAGGGCAAGTGTATGAAACAGGTGCAGGATGTGATCGAGAGGTTGTGGGATTTTATTGACAAGTTGGACATTAACACATTTGGTGAGTTGGCTACACTGGCCACTTTTAAATTTTATTATAAAATTGAAAAAGTGAGAAAGTCTCCCCTAAATTTGATGTTGATTATTAAGCAGAGTAAAGCTCAGGTCTGATTGCCCTGACATTTTCCTTCAATTTGTCTTTCTTTATCAATGCTACCACTCTATCAGGGAAGTTCCTGGCTGATAACATAGTGGGATCTGTTGTGGTTTTTTCCCTCATCTTCTGGATTCCTCTCAGTATCCTGGTTCACTGTGTGGTAAGGAACTGCTAGACATTTTACACAAGCTCTCTCTGTGTTTTTAGTGTGTTTTTAACTGACTGGGCTCTCTAGCACTGTGGTTGAAGGTGTGGTCTCTCACAAGCTAAAGTAATGACCTAAGTGTTTTTACTTCCTCAAATGCTGACTGTGCTGCACTCACGTGTTTCTCTCTGCAGGACAAACGACTTGATCAGCAGTATGAGGAGAGCACAAAAAACTTCTACTGCCCTCCAAGTGTAAGTTTCTCATTGCCCAAATATGATCCTGTGTACCAGCCTCGCTGCCACACTAACCAAACTAATTCAGCTACACATTAATTTTTGCAATATGCTGACTTCTTTAATAAGGGAGAAAGAGGGTTGATTGTTCAGGTTTAAGTATTTGCTGCATACCTTCATGATCTGTCACCATTTAATCAGGTCCCAATTCGGCAAAAAAGTCAGCTGAAAGTTTAAATTCTAAACATTAAAGTGAAAATTTAGGAAAAAAATGTATTTATTTTTTATTTATTTTATTATTTTTCATCTTTCATGTTATATCCCAAACTATTCTTAATCTTTTCTGACGGTAGTTAAAAGAAAACTTTAAAACTGTTGCTTTTTGCTTACATACAACAACATTCTGACATCAAAACACATATGAGGAATTTAAGTGTTTGTGGGGTTCTTATCAGTGGTTTGAAGTGGCAAAGCTGTGTTGAAAAAAGCTGATGTTACTTACGTTTGTGCACAAACTTGATTTGAATCTGATAACTTTTGTGAGGCTTAATTTGAGTACCAAGCACATAAGAACACCCATGTATTACCTAATTTTTATTTAGTCATTAAAACTTAATGTTGATTAGAAAAAGGAAAAACTTAAAGCAATTTTTAAGGAGCTGCCAGAAATTTTGTAGCGACCTCACAAAAAAGGGATGCCCTACTTTTTTTTGTGTCTTTGACATTTAGTATTTGCACTACACAACAGGGACACTTTAACACTCGCAGACATTTTCAATCAGTCCTGAGACAGTCCTAAGAAATCTTGTGTTAAATTTGCTCATATTCTTCAAAAAACAAGAGTGAGATCAGGACAAAATACATCTAAGAGCTCTAAAGGGAAGCAGTGTGAACTAGTGGTCAGATGATTCGCCACTAAGGGCCTCACTGTCACTGCTGGGTTCAAGCTCCAAATGACCTGTCCATCACTCTTTGCCTTGGCCTTTTCCGTTTTCATCGGAACTGCAGCAGATGGTGGAAGTTTGTAGTCGAGCTCCCGCCATAGGTGAGTGCGTGTGCCATAGTTTGGTGTTGCAATGCGTTGCCATTGAGTCCATGATGGTGCATGGTCGGTGGCCCACCTTTGGGATACTCCTGCAGTCACTTACTCCTTGATGTAATCACTGATCCGGTTGCACATTTCCAGTCCTCAAACTCACCTGTGACATTGTCATCTGAGCAATGAAGTGAGAAAGGCTGATAGAAACAATGCGCTAATCAATTGAATGCATAATATGCAGGATTCTTTAAAAATAAGATTATTGCTTCGCTTTGTTCAGAATAATTCTTGGTATCAATGTTTAGGCAGTGGTGTCTCGCCTCCAAAAGAGCACGATAGACTCTATTTAAGCATAAAACAGGTAACATCACTCCTTCTCCTCCTCTTCAGCAATGTGCATGTTGCAGTTTTTAAATTCAGTCTAGCTCAGCAAAGAAAGATGTTCAAACTTTGAATGTTGTGTTTGCAAACATTTATGGACAGTTCCTGCATATTATGCCTTTAAAGTGACTGAACAGCTCTAAGTGTGTTCCTTTTTTAAGCATGTTGTCGGTGCAGTAATATCTGATCAGAAATTACCTCAAGAAAGCAAGTTGACATTTTAGGAGTATTCAAATAGAGAGAGGACTGGTTGACAGGATGCACCTTGTTGTCGTTTGTGAAATCTGATGCAGTGTGTGTCAACATTTTAAGTTTGCATCTGCTGCTGTTCAAACCCACAACGTTAGGAAGGTGATGTCATTCAGGTGATTGCATTTTTTTATTTACTCCTTTGTATTTTTCTTTTTTCTAAGTGGCTGTCTGCACTGTGTTACTTGCGTAGGTTTGATTGGGAACACATAGAGACTGAGGGCACATTCCTCTTTAGGCCTTTCTCATGGCAGACATTTTGGCAGGAGAAGCAAGGAAGCAACTAATAACATTAACAATGGCTTAATTCCATTTAGGTATGACAGAAAACCCTGCAAGTCAGCCAGTGTGCACAATATCAAGACTTTGTGTGACTAAATGGATCACAGCCATTATTAATATTAGTTCCACCTGTTAGAAAGCATAAACTGTTCACCATGAGAAATGTTTGTTTTACCCATTCCCATTTTTAAAGTGGTTTTTGGGTTAGTTATGAGATGGAAATACCAGCTATATTACTATGTTTCTTTTAAAGTATAATGAATACAGCTTTAGAGTTTAGATAAAACCACCATTTAAGCTGAATGGAGTAAAAAGGGAATGGGTCCCGCCTCAGTCAGACAGCTTTGAATTTCCTCTGTCTCACATATTTTTCTTTGCTCCTCAGAGTCAAGAAATGCTGAGCAACCTCGAGTCAGCGTCCGTGCGCATCGTCAATCCTCCTCAGCCTCCCTCCTCCTCCGGCGGCCGGACCGCGCCCTCTTCCCTGCTCCCACATCCTCAGCAGCTGAACGAAGTCGGGGCCAGTCCCGCAGCCAGCAGCAGCAGCAGTACCCAGGCCCCCGTCCTGAGCTGCGGCCCCACCCCGGACAGCGCAGGGGGACTGCGGATGGCCACCATCCAGGAGGACACCAGCAGCGACTCTCACCAGGGAGAGGAGGGCCTGTCGGACGATTTCACAACCGCAGGAGCCTACTCGTCGGCTACGAAATCCTCCTACGAGGATCTGACAGAACAGAACCAGCCAGCCAGGGAGCGGCGGCGCCTCAAGAGGCAGGAATGCATTGACACTAAAGAGACAGAGTGCTGAGAGCAAATGACCACTACTGATTCGTGTTTTAGGGAACATGCACAAACACATCCTATACATTTTTCTTATCATAGGCTCAAAGTGCTGAAAAGTAATAGCATTATCTTTTTTAATGAGAACATTTTAGTCAACACCAGGTGCAGATATTAGTCATTAACTTGTAACTGGGATTGAACCACCATAAAGATTGAACATGAGTCTTTGAGATTGAACATAACTACAAGTAAATGGATACTGAGTGAGTTTATGTTCTTGTGTGCCTTAAGGGCCTCTTTTCTGTTTGGTTTAATGCCTTTGATCAGATAAAGCTTTGGAGAAGAGATTAGATCTGTGGTAATTAATTTATGACTGACCAGTTTCCCAAAAGCATCATTAAGCGAAATTATCTTTTTGTCATTACCCGGTTTTTGAATATGCACATTTTTTTCAAGGGCAAAGAAGATAGGAACTGTTTGCAGGAATCTCAAATGCTTAGTCTCTCTTTGCAAGTATTCTGTTATAAGAGAAGTGAGCTATGATTGTAAATCATAAGTTTGGAAAAAAAATCATATTAAGAGCTCAAGGCCTGACTTTTCCCAATTGACAATCGAGCACAAAGTACCACTTTACCATTCTGCCCCACTTATACTAAAACCAGTTCAATGATGTAAAGTAATATTACTGATGGTGTACATGTGGTTATTTTCTTGTAAAAAGAAACATTTGTGTCATATTAAGAAGACAGTGCTAAACTTTGACCTGAGTGAATCTGTCATAACTGCACTTGAAGTATTTTTCACATCACTGGAGGATTTAAATAAGTTGTATATGTGCTCTTTCTGTGTCATCTACAGTTTCTTTTTAAAAAAAATTGAAGGCTGATATGATAATTTTACCCCCTTGTACTTGAATGCAATATTCTTAATACTGTGCAAGGATCAAGTAGTAGTTTCCATCAGTATTACTCTCATTTTATTTGGTTGTCATGTATTCTCTCTGTGTGGTTTAATCCCTTTGTGAAACACAGTGCCTTTTCAGATTTCATGCCTATCAGTTATAACTTATTTCTGTCCAAAATGAAAATTTCTAATAGTTGAACATGGATCTGGACAATCCTGGAATTACTTTGAACGGAAGCTACCTAAGGTGCTCAGATGTTTTTTTTGTGCTTAGTTTTCTGTCCATGTGCCAATGTGAGTTATAACCCTCTTTTCTTTTATTTAATACCATCTCACCACCGTTGCCTGCTATTTCTCATGTTGAAACTGTAAAATATGTATTTAACTGTAGGTCAAAGATAAAAAGTAGACTGCGTAGCTAACGTTGACTCTATGGTATGGATGTGAACTGTTACATAACAAGCAGATGTCCTGTATGATTCATTCTGTGTGTCATTTTAGTGTTTTTATGCACACAAATTTCCACCCTTTAATTTTTTGTATTTTCTTGCTTCTACTACTTACACACATCTCAAAATAAAAATCTTTATTGTGCATTCTAAACATTAGTACATGATTTCACATTTGACTTAAACAAATCACAGCTGATTCACTGTTCCATAACAGGAGTGCTGTTCAGTGTCAGGCCCTCAGGAGATTTACAGCAAGTGCAACACATGAATGCTGGTTAAGTGTTTTGTTCTCTGCTGACTGTCCATCCCTGTTAGATCTTAACAGAAGATGTTTTTCAAAGCCTTCACTGGTCACAGAGTAGGCTGCTCTCAGGGCTCTTGGGGTCAACATCTCCCCAGTAGGGAAGGATGAAGGGCAGGTCAGCTACACGGCTCTCTAGCAGCCCCCACAGATGTTGAGCCACAAACTGGTTTCCCTTCTCTGAGAGATGCAGCCCATCTGACAGGTAGACTGTGTAATCCTGTGGAGCAGAGGACAATTTGGATGTCTAAGGTCACAGGAAGGCTTTCATTAAATATGGAATTTATATTAGACGGATGATGAAAAATAGGTTTAAAAATATCTAATAGGTCTGGCCACATGTGAACGCTTTCAGTTTATCTCATAAATATGATGAAATGTGAATAAGTATTTCAATATTTAGGTACACCTTTTTTTTTTTTTTTAATCAAAAGCGTTGGCATGATGTTACAATGGCTTCAAAGAAAACAGCACACAGCAGCAACAAGCACAACCTACTTGTCCATCTTTCTGCATGAGTGTCCAGAGGTCCAGAACGTCTGCCCCACACTGACCAGCAGCCTGGACACATGCCTGGGCGTACTGACCGGTTGTAGAGTTGAGGCGATTAAGGGGACATCCTGGAAAATACATGATGAGGCACTCGTGAACTTTGGAGGCCTGGAGATGAAAAATGGTCTGTGCGATGATGCGTGAACAACAGAGAAGAGAACCTGTGAATTAGTGCTACCTTTCAAAATGCACTCCTTCTCCCAGGATGGCTCATGAATGGGTGGAGGGGTGATGAAGATAACTCTGTTTGCTGAGACTCCAGCTGAAGCCAGAAGCCTGGTGATCTCCTTCAGATTCTCTGAATATTCTTGCACAGGGACGTGCTGTTGAGGGTTTTTATCTGCATGACAGGAACAGAAAAAAGGAAGCAAAATTAGACAAAATCTTTAGGAGAGGATGATTAACTTTGGGTGAAAATATGCATTCTAAAAATGCTCAGGTTTTAGTGTGTTACTGCAGTTTATTGTCTCACAGAGAAAAGGGAAATAAAAGCATTACTCATATTTTGAAAAAAATAAATAAAAAGAAATGATTTAAGAGTCAGACATCTAGTTTGCTTTTATTGGTCGAATTAAGTTGCCAGTTGTATTTTACAGTCACAGGTTTATTGACATCTGACAGCACACATTGTGTGATTAAATCTAGTTATGATCAGGATACTAAAAGCAAAAAACCAGTGTATTATTAGGTCTTAATAATAGCATTAAACAAATGCATATGTAGCCTTTTTTAACATATGTAAACATAACTAAGTTTGAGTCTTTAGATGTACTGTTGGTATACCACAAAACAGCAAAGCTCCAGATTGGATACCACTGTTGCATGTCATATCTCTTTCTCTCTGACCTCCATCCCTGTCTGTTTCTATAATGTACAGAGGCAGTAGCTTATAAATGCAAACGTGCCTTAAAATTAAAACATCTTTCAAAATTGTATTTAATCTTGAGAAAGCATGGAAGATAGATCAGAGATTGTATCTCTACTTATCTCTTTAAGCAGTTACAGTTCAATTGTACCTTCAAGTGCACTGTCATTGGCTCCAAAAAAGACAGTAACAGCAGCTATGTTGTTGTCTGCCGAGTTGAGGCTGTTGATGAGGCGAGGAAGAATTATCTTGGCCCATCTGGAGTTGTATCCAGACAGTCCTCTGTTTACAACATCACACTTTCTGAAGGCAAAATATATGTCAGTTTGAGAGATTAGTCATTAGTCAAAGGCATAACGTACATGAAAAAAAGAAAATCAGTGCATTTCTCTTTAAAACTCTTGTCGACTGAGAAATTAGTTTAGCACTTAATATCTGGCTACAAGTATCAACAACAGATATATACGAACTTCTAACCTTTGTAGTTTGTTGGTAATTTCTGCACCCCAGCCATTGGTTTGAAATGAATACTGAAAGAACAACAGTTGTGCTTTTTAAAACCAAACTTAGGCGAGCAAGCTAGCAGTTAATGCTTACTTACTAGCAATGTAGAAGACAATACATCGTAACAGTCTGAAATAAATGATTTTCATTCATGACTAACCTGTGTAATAGAGTCACCAAATAAAATCACTCTAGGCCAAATTACAGTTTTTAACTTAGACATCATGGAGCTGTGGATAGACGGGATGGACGGAATGTTTTGCCGCACAAAATAAACCCCAACTTCCGGTTAGCGAGTTTTGGGCGTGTTCCCAAACTTCAAAATAAAAGTTTGAACATCATGAGTTAATTAATAATAAATTAATAAATGCATTAATTCAGTTAGTTAATTCATATAGTCAAACTAGCAAACTATTGCATGATTTTCCTCAAAAGTCAACATTTTGACACAAATTTCTGTATAAAGCAAAATCATTCAGCAATGCTAAAAAACACAACCACAAATGTGATCATAAACTTGAATAAAAAACGCCTCTTAAACAAAAACAATTTCTTAAAACTTTAATAAGGGTTGAATTTATCATTGAATTGTTGTTTCTGACTATGTGACTCATTTTAACTATATGTACATAATAAACTGGCAGCTGAGTGTATGTTGAACATAAGAAAAGAAAAACAATAATTTATTTATTATATTATTATTATTATTTATTATTTTACACATTTATATATATTCAGCTATAATTGGAAGTAA
>JAQNCA010000007.1:11923155-11936539 GCA_029783725.1 Acanthurus tractus | reverse complement strand
CATCAAGGAAACGGAGTAAAGAAGAGTTCACTTGCATTGAATTGCATTGCATTGTATTGTAAACCAGGAAGTAGAAAAACAAACCAAAAAACTTGTATTTGACCACATGTTACCTCCAAAATGGCAGCTAAACCCAAAATGCACCTTGGTTAATGCAAATTAAGCTTAATCCTTCAAATCTGAAGGATGAAAAAAGACAGATAACAGCATGGGAGAATTTTAACAAATACGTCCTCAAACAGATTAAATGTAACTTGATTTATCTTTCTGACATTCAGGCTGCACTGCAATGTAGCAACAACAAGGACAAAGGCCAGATTAGTGTAAAAGTGATGCAATTTCCTGTGTTTCCTTTCAGGAAACACTACGGGAAACAGGGAGGACGACTTCAGACGGGGGGGTGTTGACGAGTCAGTCATGATTTCACTGGTGTGTGCTGTTATCAGCAGACACACACACAGTCAACAGGATAATCTGGAAAGAGCGGGAATGCAGCTCCAGCTCTTCTCAGTAAAAACTGATTCCAAAATAAAAAAGCACAACTTAAAAAAAACTAAAGCACAGACACATGACAGCTTCATATTGGGCAAAATAAATCTGCTGTTGGAAAACAAATCACTAATGTCGTAACTAAAACTGAAGCAGCACCACAATGAAAACAGGATGCAAACAACCACAGAAAAATCCACTTACTCTCCTAGACTTGTTTCACAACAGACGGAGGCAGAGAAGGAAAGAAAAAGAAGATCTTCAGATGAGACCAGTAACATACCATATAGTTTGCTAAGCACAGGTCTGGGGTCAGTTATATATCACCACTCATTCAGGGGGCGGGGAAAATGGAAACCATCAATGTATCGACCCCAACCCTGATTGAGGCTCATTTCAGCCTTGCTAAGTATAAAAGGTTCAGGACTGTTTATTTCAAATACAAGCAGATTTTAAAGGCAGATTTATGGGAATTTTAGAGATTAAAATGATGTGTGTGTTTGTGTTACCTCCTTCTGCTCCACCTGTAGCGCTGACTTGAGCACATCTCTTAACTGAGTCAGCTGTTTCCTCTCCTCATCCTGCACCTGCTTTATCTGTTGCAAAGGAAAGATGGAGAAAAAGACACAGTATTTCATTGTGAGGATGCATATAAAACAGAAATGTAAGAGTCAGAAAGAAAGAAAACACTAGAGCTGCTTGTCTCCTCACCGTGTGCAGATCTGTGGCCAGTTTTTCTATGGAAGGTTTCAGGTTGTCCACAGCTTTAAGACCATCCTGGAAGAAACTGAACAAGAAGCACAAAAATAAAAAAGGGTATGAACACGTTAGCATCACAGAAATCTAAAATAGGTTTGCATTTATATGTGAACGACCTAAACTGTAAAAACTGACACTTTTCAGGTCACACAACTACATTTTATAATCGCACAACTGTAAATGACTAGTAAAACCAAAAACTAAAGCAGCGTGAACTTAAACAAGATTAATATGACTCACTTGCACTGTGCATGGAAGTACTTGATGAGGTTCTGCAGCAAGTCGACCCCCTTCTTGATTTTGATCTCGTTCACTTTGAGGAGATACTGTAAATGTATTGAATACAGATTCAGTGAAACCAGGTGAGTCTGAGTTCAGGCAACTCGAGCTTCATATCGAACTTGCATATTGCTTTCATCTTACATCTTGACACTTTGAAGATAAAGTTTTCTCATTTCAGGTAAAGTTTTATTTAAGGTGCAAAAAAATGATAAGATTTGTTTCCCAAAAGACTTTCTCTGTTTTGTGTCATGCAAGCTTAAAAGGGTGAACTCTCCCTTTAAATTTCTTATTAAGTGAGCATATTTCAACAACATGATAAAACAGTGTCAGCCAGTCATTAGTCTAACTGACCTCGCACATCTGCAGCTGGAAGAATCTCCTCTCCTTCTCCATCTCCTCAGCGATTTCTGCCCCACTGATTTCTGTCCTGATCATCCCATGCTGCCTCGCATGCTCCTTCTTCTCCTTCTCTATCTTGGTTCTGGTGGGAGGTGATATCACAGGGGTCAAAGAACACTCAGCACACCCATGACAGCAAGGTAAACACATACAAAGCTTGGTATTGTGCAAGATCAGCCCTACTACTTTCTGATAGATAAGGGTTAAGAGGCTTGGTGCCTGAGAAGTCTGTAGTTTCTACTAGTTAAATGGTTATGGATTGGATTATCGACTGTTAGTTTTAGCTTTGAGGTTAGAAATGAGTGAGATGCAACAGTCCAGTCAGTGTGTCTGTGTAGTTTCATCCAAGCTGGAGAAAGTAATGTCAGTGGAGGATTCTTGAAATTTGTGTTCTCTTGTTGAGATGCTTCATGTCTTCAACAGGGTTTAACACTGAGGTTTCCTTTCAAACGACAGAAGTAAAGAAGCCATTCAGATGCACATCAGACAATCAGCATGTATTTTATAGAACTGCATTTCCAGATGTACACAGACTATTTTTGTGGAGGAGAAACAGCTGGCTGATTGCACTGATTCTGTTGAAGGAGTAAAAAAAGGAAAACCCCAAAACAATCTGTGTTGTTTGAATTTCTCTCTCTCTCTCAGAAATGCCAAGAGAGGGGTTAAACTGCAGGAGGCTCATTAGTGCTTTTAGAGGGCGTCAACTTTTAACATCATTACCATAAAGGCTGTTTTCACTTGTTTTTCTCCAATGATAGCAATTAAGACCAGCACATAAGCAGAGGAAATTAGAAAGCAGATGTCAGCCAGTGGGACTTATTTTAATTCAGCACTGAGTCACTAAGTCACACTGTCTCTGACAACTTTAAGTTCAGATCCCAACGAGGGGAATCTATTTTGATAAATTACTGATGTGTATTAAGTTATGGAAATGTGTAGTCGTTATTATGTAGAAATGATTAAGATTAGATATGGGTTTAGTCTTTTAAAAGGTCAGGGATAAGGTCTGACAGTCCACATTCAGGGCTGATTTTACACAGAGACCATAAACTGTGCATACAGTATCTGGAACAGGCAAACAGGAAAACAGGAAAACACAGCACACACAGGAGGGGAAGCATCAATTCATGCAAGAGGGCATTCTTTTCCATATGCTGTTGTTTTTCCGACGGCATATTCCATACAGAAAGGATGCAGCAGATTGTTCCCTCTGAGACGGGACGAGTGTGTCGGGCTCTGCTAGCCGTTTGAGAGCTCATTCAGCCTGGTTCATGTGCATCAAGACAGACTTCACGGCCTCACATTCAACAGTGTAACTAGTTTAACCTGCAGCTAAGCTCAGTGTAATTTACAAAACAAATGAAGACCAAAGGGCAAAACTCAAATTTGAAGAGGGAACGATCACAGTGGTGGGACAGCACTTTTTAAACAGCCTGTTATCACACAAAACTACCAACAAGAAATACTTTTACTAGGGACGCTCGACACAGATTTTTAAGCCAATAAACAACAGTTAGAGGCCTTTTGTGGCAGACAATAATAAGGAAACTGATATTTTCACATTTTTAAAATTGCGACTATTTCTGAATACCTGAGGGTTTGAAGAAGGATGATTTAATATTATTTAGTACTCAATTGCTCTGACCAAACCAAATCTGAAATCACTGTTACAAATAACACAAACTGTTCTTTTAACTGTCTTTTGAGAATTTAGCCTAAGCAATAAATTAAATAAGATCTATATTAAATTCAGTACTTTGACAGATATATCAATCCCTCACTCTGATATTTTGGAAAATACCATGTTTTCTTTCTTGCTGAAACTTAGATAAGAAGCAAAAGTTATCACTCTTAAATGTTTGATTGTAATTTGGGGAGTTTTTAAGGTCAGTCAATGGTTTGTGTGTCATTGTGTGTTTCTTTCTACTTCCTTTATGGTCTTTTAAAGTCTGTAATCTTTTAACGCAATTTTAGAATTTCAGATGTGCTGGCAGGTGGACTCTAGCCATAACCCAAGTACACAATTAGAAAGCGGTTTTTAAATTAACTTTTCTTAACTGTAAACCTGACTAGAAAAGAAAGAACCTTCACATGTTTACAAAGGCTGTGAAGCTTTGACTTGGGGTTTGTTTGATGACAATGACTTTAATTTTTGTCGTAAATTCACCATTTTGCCAGAGTGAACAAGCCAAATTAGAATTCATTAGGACAACACTGCCAGCCTCTGTCAACACATGAATTTTAAGCCCTGACAGCATTACAGCATCATCAGCGCTGCAGCTAATAGACAGACACATGTTAGCCAGTCTGTGTGGCTGCCAGCCAAACTGACAGTTGCTCAACTGATGATTGGGCTGAGAATCCATTCACTTTGAATCCAGTCAGTTCAGGGAGCGATTCACAAAACAGGAAACAAAGATACAGATACTGGGCTTTGAGTTCTTGTAGATGCATGGCATTCTGCATTTAAATGACAATGACAAATGGTCTGATTTTTAGTAACTATATTACACTCCCTGAATTGACAGCATTCAAAGTGAGAAAACTCCCGACCTGGTGACTGAAAACAGGATTCAAACTCAGGTGTCAGATGGTAAAGAGCTTGCAAACCAAACCAGGGAACAAGAGATCAATGCTGCATGAAGACCAAACTAGATCATCTCTGTGTCTGCGAATATGAAAGCAGCCTGTTACTGACAGCAGACAGCAGAGAGATCAAAGACGACCAGAGGATCACTGATAAAGAGGAGTAGCAGGATATGTTGGGGTGTTTGGGTGGTTTCCAATCAGGCAGAAAATTGAACTCTATTGATGACCTTTGTTTGCCATCAATAGAGTCAAATCATAAAAATAAGTTAGGACAGTCAGGGACAGTCACATAGCATCCGGTTGAAACTCTCGATGTCAGTACAAAGCCCGTACTGTCTGATCGAAACGGCTTGGAGAGGAGATGTATTACCCTTTCAGTAAAGAATGTCCTTTGCAGCTTGTAAAATACGTGAAAGTGCTATAAAAAGTCAAGTGTTGTTTTGCATGCACAATCACAGCGGTGTGTCAGAGGAAATGGTGTGAAGGTGGAGAGGTGATGAAGAGGGCTGGTTATTCACGTTTATCAAGGATGTGTTGACAAATAAGCACATGGGGAGGTTAGAGGGGGGAGAGCGGTTAGTCGAGACAAGACATAAACATACACACAGCACATTTCAATTTTAACAGACTAACTGACACAAGTGTGGCTTTAAATCAGCAAGTTAAGACTAAGTTAAGTAATAAATTCTTATTGATGAGTGTGTAATCACATGGTCTTAAGCACCTGTATTTCAGAATGCTGCAAAATTTTAAGGGATTAACAAACAAACAATTAAATATTTGGTTCTATTTGTGCAAATTGAATGAAAATTGGTTCAGTATACAGGGAAGGAAACTTACACTTTTGTTTCGTAGTCCTTCCAGGCTTTGTCAAATGGCTTTTTCAGATCCTGTAAAAAAAAAACAAAAAAAACCACAAAGTATTGATGCAAATTAGACTGCAGTCAGTTAATTAATTTATTGAATTTATTGTTATTTACATAATTGCAAAGTAGAAGACATTTGGTTTTCCTGGGGCCAGTTTGTGCTCTGAAAACCAATGTCAGGAATTTTTTCAGCATTTACTAACATTTTAGAGATCAAACAGTCATATGAAGGAATAGTTGAAAATTGTAGGAAATATATTCATTGTTTTGCCATGAAGTAGATGGGGAGTTTGATTCCTCTGTCATGTCTGTCATGACATAGAAAAAAAGAAGCTTAAGACGGCAGCTGATTAGCTTAGCTTATCACAGAGACTGGAAACAATTAGCTTAGCTCTGCCCAAATCCTCACAGTATTAAACTACAATTTATGGTTTTATGAGAGATTATTTGGCAGACTGTATCTAAGCTGGGCTCAGTGACTTTGTGAGCTTTACAGTTGCTGGTAAGTGAATTTTGTTATCTTACGACAGAACTATGCCAGCTGTTTTCACCTTTTTTTCAGTGTTTGGGCCAAGCTAAGATAACTTCATACAGTATTCACTAATAGACGCAAGAATGGTACAGACTGCCAAATCTATTTCTTGAAAAGAAAGAAAATATTGTCATACTAATTCTATAATTGAAAAAGATCAATAAATGAGAAAAGTAATCTTGATCAGTGAAATAGAAAAGTTGTGATTTACAATTCATGATGCTGAAGGCTGCACACAGGAATTTAAGCACACACACCATCCACAGCACTTAGGAATCACAAAGGTGTCACCATTATCATCATCACTGTCCATGCGAACTAACTGTCACATGCTTAAACAAATACTATTCTTTCTTACTCACTAACTAACCATGTATCTGTGTGTGTGTGTGTGTGTGTTCATGTGTGGGCATGTGTGTGCATGTATGCATGCAGGTGTGTGCTTCATCCCGTTGTGAATCAGTAAGCTGAATCATCCTGCTCACAAATGCAGCTGTCTCAGCAGGGGACTGAGCGTAAGTCACTGCGGAGGGTTTTTGGGGAAAGCAGAAGCACAGTGACTGTCGCTGGCTTTTGTATCACAATTCCTCTGGTAGCACATCAACAGCAGGCAACACTGATTTCTCATTGTCATGGGTGTTTGCCTTCAACAGCTGCTTGAGCAAACGCTTGATTGAACAACAAACCTAACACTGCTGTGCTGATTAAACAGCGATTAAGACAAACAAAAGCAGACATTACTGAGTGCAATTGGCCACGACAAAAAAAATACAATTCGACAAAATGAACTGTTGGCTTGTACCAGAGGCAGAATGCCAGGATAGTCAACTCAACAGCACGCAACAATTTAACAAACAGTCAAAAGAATTATGTAACATTTAACTCAAATGTTCCCTTTGTAATTAAATACCATAAACAGCAAGCAGCTGCTGAATCATGGCATTAAAGGCTCTAAACCAAAAAAAATTCAAACTCACTCATTCAACATTTAACACTTAACTGAGCAACTAACTGAGCATTTCTGTGCATGAAAGAAAGCACACATATTTCTTCTCGCCTGGACAGACAGCTTATGGCTTTACTGCATTGTTAGAGCTCCAGAGAGGACTGTGATCCCACTGTTGACCTCCACTTCAACAGCAGAGGAGTGGCAGGCTCAACCTCCCGGGCCACAGGATCACAGTCTGGTTCACTGGGCCAAGCCAAGGAGCACTCAGCCATTCAGCTGACCAGCTCAAGGTCAGAAACCACCAGAGGAAAGGGAGCATAAAAGACCATAAAAATATAAAAGAAGCTGACTACCAAAGAGAAAGAACGAGGCTGCAGAGGAAAAAAAAAATCAAAGCAATGGAGGAAACTGCTAAAAGAACGAAGTGTGGGTCAAGAGAGAGCCAGAAAACAAAGAGATGGTGAGCGGAAGGAAATGTCAGAACCAGAGAGAGCAGAAAAATGGTAACAATGGCTAAAAATACCAAATCCGGGCATGGCTAGGCAGGGGATGGCAGAGCTAAACAGGCCAAGGCACAGGGCGGAAAAACTCCCTGAGAGAGCAGCGAGCTCTTAGCACCCTCATTCCCTGCCTGACTGAATCCAAAGGACGGAGAAGGAATGTCATGCCCTTGACAAGGGCCTCATGTGCAAACTTATTACCTCTGCCTACCTACAACCACACATGTCCAGGAATAGCACTTCCCGTCACATATTCCTCTCACCTTTTCCCAACTCAGTAACGAGCATAGAATAGTTCAGTTTGGACCTGCGGCACATACTTTTAAAAGGAGCAAGTTAATCCAAATTACGAAAAAAAAAAACCCCACATTTTATCACTTAGTTCCAGGCGTATCTAGTCAAGCAGCAGTTTTAGTTTAATTAGGAGTGGGATGGTTTGCAGGGCTCAAATAATTGAAAAGCTACACTTAAACAGTCAACAGCAGTATCTGTTTCCAGAAATAGTGTCCCAGTTCAGGCACAATCAGACTACACCTTTTTTTTTTTTAATTTCAGGATGATCAGCGTGCCAGATGAGACAAACAGAGTCATTATTTCTTGTTGTGCCAAGAACCAACTTCATTGTTTTACCTGGATATCTGGACGATTTGCAGACCACAAGGAGTGCTTCTGTGTAGAAAGTAGTAAGCAACTGAGAAAATGCAGCCTCTGTGCAGAGTCACATTGTTGTCACTTTTTAAAACTTTAATAGCACAAACTAATCATAAATAAAATTTCATTCACTTCGGACCCGTCAGGAGTAAAGGCACATAACTCAAAAATGTCCAAATTTAGATACGACCAAAATTTGCATGACTCTAAACTACCTGATTTAAGTAATAAAAACGTGCTCTATTTAAAATTAGCTGAACCGTCTCTTACATCCATTTTCTCTTTTGTTTGTAAATCCTTTGGTTCAATGACTTTTAAAAGTACACATGATGCTGATGCTTCAGTTAATAGCAGTGTGTCACATACAAATGAATGAGGAAAAAAGCCTAGATTAGTGATGTGCTCTTATCTTAAAATCTCAAACAGTGAACATGGATGGCTGGTTCTGGTTTTCACAACCCACTGAACCACAATGAGACAAAGTGCAGCTGGACTCGCTTCATTTCTCGCTCCAGAGGCCATAGACCACAGACCTCCTTCCTCCCACTCTTCACTAACACAAACACAGCAGATTCGGCAGCAACTATCCAGGCACTGTAACTGAATAGTGATAAGCTGATATGACTCATGGCGGGCTAGGAACACAGACTGGTCAATAAGCAGCGGATGGACGACTGCGGGAATGACATCATGCCGGCGTCCACTCAAAAGTCTGCTGTTAGCAAAAAGGTCCTGTGGGCTCAGCACTTCCCATTTTCCACAGACTGGTGTGTGTCTGTGTGCATGTGTGTGTGTTTATCTTGTTTATCTTCAATAACAACACTACTGGGTCTTCCAGGGTCCCCATCCCAGCCATTTTTGCTAGTGCTGCACTGATCGAGCTGCATCCTGAGCAAAAGGCTTTTCACAATAATTTCCCAAACTCTTCACCCGCTGTACAGTTCATCAAAAGTACAGACAGTATAGATCAAAAAGCAGGCAATGATGGCAGCCTGACAAGGTAACTGTCTTCTTTTTTAATATATGAAATGAGAATTACCCGCTGTGGTGAAAAGGCCATGGAGGTAGACGAGATGGAAAATGGCTGTTTTTTAGTGGAGTAACAGCGGCAGACAGGTTGCTAGGTAGTAGCCCTCTAATCACAGAGCCATTAACGGCCGCCTCCCCAAGGGTTAGTTCATCGCACTCATTGCCCCAGACGGCACTGACAGAATATTAACAAGTTAACATCAGCCAGCAGAAGGCCATTAAGTCCTGAGTTGAGGTGAGCTGAGGAAGACCAGTCACTGTAGCTGCCACACTGCAGCATTTTTAAGATACCAGGCTGCACTTTTATGCACTAAAAAAAAATAACATTGACATGTTTAAGGTTATGTCATTTATACAGTTTTTAATGAAAAAAACATGTTTTCAATGAAAAATTCCTCACTGTTGAGGAATGTAAAATATTTTCCTGTGTGTCCTAGACTCTGAGCACTATGTCTTCTTGTTGTAGCCGTTATTTTCAATTTATTTGCAATTTTCTGCATGTGTGAGCTCAGGGAGTTATGAGGCTCTTTTCACTACGTCTTATCCACATATGAATGCTGCATTTAAGTGCTGGTAGAAAAACTTGAAAGAGTCATTTTTCAGCACATTTGTGTGGGATTTCAAAGTAGGAAATATTTTCCAAAAATGTACAACCTTTCATCAATGTGCAATATAATATCTAAGTGTTTTAAGTGTTATATTTCCGTGTCATGTGGCTTTAGTTATGTAGTCACATTAACAAAGTCAAGGTTGTGCCTCTGTCTTGATTCCTGCAGATGTAAATAAAAGTAAACATTTAGACATCAATATGCACTCTCCATGAACATCTCTGATCTTTTAAACACATCTCCCTCTTCCTCTTTAATTAATGACATCCATTTCAACCCATTACTTCATCTTCCTCCCCTTCCGCCTCTCCCTGCAGTCTAAGCAGCCCGTCATGCAGGTCTGGACTTCTTCCTGCCTCCCCCTCTCCTAACAGGTATTTCCCCCTGGGAGAGGTAAAGAGTGCAAAGCAGGATAATGGCAGAGGTGGAGGAAGGTGATGAAGAGGAAGGAAGGGATGAGGGAATGGCCACGGGCTGTGGATGTGAGCAACAGGTTCAGAGGGGATGACTCCTTCACTAATTTCTTCTTAATTTTTCTTCTCCCAACACCGAGGGCTTAATTTCAGAGGTTTATTGACATTATAATAGCAGTGACATTTAAGCATATGTGTGTAAATGTGTATGTGTGTGTGTGTCCTGAGGT
Source organism: Acanthurus tractus (assembly GCA_029783725.1). NCBI lineage: Eukaryota > Metazoa > Chordata > Actinopteri > Acanthuriformes > Acanthuridae > Acanthurus > Acanthurus tractus. The sequence continues at coordinate 11,926,243 of JAQNCA010000007.1, read as the reverse complement.
AGAAAATAACCAGCAGCTTATTAGCTCTGTGTCATTCGAGTAATGAGAATCATCCAAGGGCTAATGAGTAATAAGTGGGTTGGCATTACAGATGTGACTGGCTGCCAGGGCCAGACTGAGGGGTGAGGGGGTGGGTGATTGGGACGGGGGGCTGTAAGAGAGACAAGAAGAAGAAATAATGGAAGAAAAGAGCAGATAAAGGCTGAAGGGAAAACACTGCACTGGTGAGACGTGTAAAAGAGCAAAGAACGAACAGTTCAAGGGTCAAGTGGACGGGGGTCAGCGAGAAAAAAGTGTTCCTATAGCAACAAGCCTCATTACAGAGCCACTTTGATCATATCATACTTCTGTGGAAAGTGTGGCCAATCACGTGCCAGGAGAGCAAAAGGTCACAGACTGGCTTGGACATTAAGGACGGCTGATTTCATTAGAGAGCTGCCGAGTCTCATAACGAGTGTCTGTCTGAGTTTCAGTCTGGTTGGTGGACACACACATGACCAGCTGGCTCACTAACGCACGCACCAGTATAAAAGGTGGAAGAGTTGCCTGTTGAATAATCAGGACTTTTTTTTGGTTCAGACCAAACTGTATCTGCAGCAAGTATTAAAGTATCCAAACTGTTGCATACTTAAGATCTGGCATTTAATTTCTGATCAGATTTGTCTTTTAATTCTTCTCTGACCTACTTTGTCTTTTTTTTTTGTTATCTGATAAGAAGGATGCCAGCAAGAATCTAAATTCAATCAATTTCTTGCTGACCTGTAGGTTAAGACACCATTAACTGCAAAACTCTGGTGTGATTCTCTCTCTCACTTCATTTCCCGAGATCTCCCTAATGTCAGTTCTTTAGCAATAAGGCAAAAAATACATCCAGAAAAGCCAATTTCAGCCCAAAACAGGCTATTTTAGACCAGTTCTTGTAAATCTTTTGTATTTTGACACCATTTAACAACTCATGTTTCGAAGAAAAATTATCGATTTTGAAGAAAATGTGTTTATATTACTGGTAAGGTATTAAAAAAACAGTTTGTCGATGCCACTGAAACTGAAACTGAACTCCTGTATCAACACTAGTTTCTAAAAACAATTAAGTCTTTCTAAGATAATTTATCTGTGGCTACTGTAGCTTTGATAAACATAACATTTATTAGTTCACAGGCCAGTTGATCAGTAGTTTGTTTTCATTTTGTGTTTTGCTAACCCTGTAACTTTTAAGAGAGTCTATGTGGGCTTAATGAGTTTAGCTTCTTCTAATGTAATTCAACAGATATTTTTAAGGACTATGGTCTCAGTTCTCAGAGACAGAAATTTCACTTGATCAAGTTACAATTTAACTGATTAAGCATCAACTGCAAAATCTTCCATTTGTCACTGATAAATTGTTCACCCAGACGCTCCTTACAAAACTAAGTAATGCTGAGTTATTTCAGGCTCACTGCAAACACTTGAACGCAGATTATGTTGATCATTTTACTAATTTTAGGCTCCAGGTTACGACTCAAGCTCACACTTTACAGTGAGATAGACAGTTGTTTCATCATACTGAGTTCTTGCAGGCACCACGTGGACAATTTAACACTCGCATGACAGCTGAATACTGCAATTTTATTTTGTAGGTTCCTAAATCAACCCTGCATCCACGGTTTATCTAGTCTGTAGTCCAGTAAACATTGACTTTTTATGGAAATGGAGGAAAGTGGCCTGAGGCAGATCAAAGCAGCTTGTTATCAGCCTTGTTAGTGAGACTTCAAGGATGGCAATGACTGTCATGGTTGCTGCAAACCTCTTTGAACCAGCAGTGCGGCCTCTAGGTGCAGCTAGTGAGGCTTTTGAAGTCTTACCGTCGAGTTCTGAGAGGAGATTAAGCCGCAGCTTAGATGAGAATGTTTCAATTGATATTTATTTACTCTGATTTTTGGAGTTTGTGTGGGAAAATTCTCTGCCAGGAAAAACAGCCTTTAGTGTTTATAACAGCTCCCTTGCACAGTAAGGAGGACCACATGATGAGAGGAAAAGGGTGATATTATTTCAAAACTATCTGCAAACTCTATTCATCTACTCATTTAACTCTTTCTGCTTCTACGCAGAGCAGCAGAGAAGCCTTACCCCTTTGACTCCTTTCAGGTCTCCTTTCAGCAGGCTGTCCAGAGGAAAGGTGATGATGTTGTTCATGTTTTGGAACTGGAGGAGGGAGAGCAGAGAGACAAGATGAGAGTTGAAGGGTTATGTCAGAGGATTAAAAACAGCAGGAGAGTGAAAATCAGGGGCACCTGACGCCTCTTAGAATAATCCTTTTAGTGTCCCATGTGTTTTTTAAGTGTGTGTGTATTCATTAAGTCCAGTGGGAAAAGAGGGAGGCACTCAGGTAAACTGCATGTCAGTTTTCCAGTATTTTTACATCAGAACATACTGGTGATAAAAGGTTAGATGAGGTAAAAACATTGAACCAACAACAAGAATTCCCTGTACTGCAGTAATGTGGGAGAAATGCCATGTTATCTTTTAAAGTTTGCACCCTCGGGTTCATTTCCAACACCATTTAACCATTAAGCTGTGCAATATTTGCATCATTAAAGTTAAAAATATGAAACAATCCAATAAGAGACAGGAGACTAAGCCGTTGCCTGTGTGTAATGGTGCACATGAAGGAAATGAGCCTTTCCTAAACCTTTGAGAGATAACATCTTCACATCCAGGTCAGAGGTCAGCTCATGTTTCTTTAATATAATGTGTTGAGATGACATTAATACACAGTCTCAAGCTACAGTGTCCAGGAGCAGCAACAGACCTCACATGATGGCGTCAGATTTTTTTAATAAAGCTCTGGCTTCAATACAAAACCCGGCTTTCAGGAAGCCGGATCAGGTTGAATCAGATCCAGCAGATATTCGGTGTTGCAGTGGCTCTTTGGCCGTCTCAACGGAAAACCAGGGCCACCTCCTGAGGGCTTCAGGTTCCAGCTCTATATGTGTGTGGGTGTTAGAGAACACACACAGAGACTCGAGGGGATACAGACAATTAGGGACAGGATGGAAATCTGTCTTGGTCCCAGAGGATTTCACACCCTCCCATCCATCCACACCTCCAC
>JAQNCA010000007.1:11894467-11913545 GCA_029783725.1 Acanthurus tractus | reverse complement strand
GTTTTTTCCCACCCCATGAATGCATGCCTCCATGTGGTGGGCACAGTTTGTGTGTGTGTGTGTGTGTGTGTGTGTGTTTGAGAGAGAGAGTGTCTAAGCCCTCTCCACTCTGACTGCAACTAATGAATTATTCAAGGAAAAGCTAAGAATAGACCTGAGCTCCCTTGTCAGTTATTGTGTTTGTGTGTGTGTGTGTGTATGCGTGTGCATGTGTATCAGTATAATAGCTTGTCGGACAAGAGAAGTGAGCATCTGAGGTCCATTACATGAAGGACATATGAGGGGCTCACACACGGAAACCTTTGAATAACCATAGCCACACACAGTATTTCATGCATTGAGCCCAGACTCACAGACTAACCAGAACAAACAGTGAAAGTCCAGCTGAGACAATGCAGCACTGTGCCAGTGATGAGTGACGGAGTCTCTCGGGAAGAGGGGGATTTGGGGAAATGAGTTTTTAGGGGCTTTATTAAGTACGTCTGCCCAACCGGGCCAAAGCCGGCGCCACTTTTCCCAGCCCTTCTCTCCATCTGACTGACACATATCAGATTGCCTGGACCCTCTGAAAACACACACACATAGAAAACACACACATACACAATGACCACCATTCAGCTGAAAAACACACATACACACCAATACTGTACGCACATTCCCACACTTTTCTCTTTCCGTCAGTACTATGTGTGCTGACAAAATGTATTAAATCCATAAATCTGTGCTGTATTAATATCCAAGCTATGAGTGGTTGGCTATTGCAGAATGAAAGAACTGCTCAGCACTTAAGTTTTCCCCAGGGTCATATTTCACAGACACACACACTTACTTGCAAGGACAGACACAAAGGGAACAAAGAGGCAGAGAAAGACAGAAGTGACTTTGAAGGGAATATGACAGATAAATTAAGTGTCACTGCTGGAGGGACGGCAGCGTAAAAGAAGAGCAAAGAGCTAAAGAAAAGACAAGAACACTGACACAGTGCTGTTTCACTTTCCCATCAGTGTTGGCTCATAGTGGATCACTGGGGGCCACCTATGAAGTGTGGCAAAGGAGACCCACTCAGTCTGTCAGGGTATACAGTTACACTAAAATGGGCTCAGTGAAGAGGAAAGATAATGGGAAAATCCCCAAATAATGCAGGACTAATGAAAGAATTGTCTGATCAGGCTAAGACCTTATATGTCCTTTTGTATTAATTTATATTTCAGTAGTAACTCGACAAAGTTAAAGTTTTCTGTCATTTTTTAAACTGTTAGTGTTTGAACACACACCCTGTCTGCAAGGCGGACCAAAACATTTTCAAGCTTCATTATTATTTTTATGAAATTACAGGCCTGTTAAGCCTAAAGGAAAACCAGCAGTGGACGCACACAGCAAATATCATATTTTTCATCTCAACACTCAATGTTTAAAAAGACATTTTTCATGAGATAAGGTGCAGTGGTATCTCCCAATTGGATTTAGTAGAGACAAATTGCCTAACCAGTCAGAATCAGGTGCTAATGTGACAGAAAAAAACTCCCAACTGCACTAAATTCCAGACACCAGGCAGATGTTAGTTTGACAATCACCAGCTGGACACACATTTTAACTTATAGTCCCTTTGACCACATTCTGTTATGCTAAAGGAGGAAAGTGTAACTTTAAATATTATGAAAATAATTTCCATTTAGCTGCCTCAGTTTCAGAGCTGGCTCACTGCAACACTGTCATAACTGACAAAGACACTTGAATAGAAAAGAGCTAAGTCTTTTACGACATTTGTGATGTCTTGCTGTGATGTGAAAAAAGGCTTTTAGAGTCAGCGACAAGTTGTATCATCAGTGGCTTTGAATAGAACCAACCACGGCCGTGTCAAAATAAAACATCTCCATCAAACTCCTGTTGCTCTCGTTCAACACTTCTCATTTATAGATTAGTGTGCCTGCCATTTAATTCTCATGATATAATTACAGTTTTCCAGCTGGATGTGCTTTTGTTAATCCTTCATCTTTTATATCTTCAACAAGGATCTCAGTGTCTGAAAAAAGTTACTAAGTTTCCCTCAAAAAAAAGTCTTGAACCCAAGCTACAACAAAACAAGAGACAAACTTAAAAAAACTCATAAAAAGTTATTATAACATAAATGACACTAATTAGTGCAGGTTAGAGTTAAAAAAGAAATCGTAAACCTTAACAAACAAATTTGTTCATGCAACTAGACTTCCAGACAGCAATGCTTTGAATACGAAAATGCGTGCTAAAAATAAAATGCTGTGTCTTTCACTGAGGGAACAGTGCAAATTAAAAGAAGCCGACCAGAGACTCCTTGTTCCTCTGAGTAAAAGTAGGACTTACAGTGCTGTGGTTTTAGTTCCCTCAACTCCTGTTAAATGACTCATCTCTTACATATGCCATTATCCCATTAGCTCTGTCTGGCTCAGACAGACTCCCTCGACTGCAGCTCAGACCCCACACAGCCACGCGTGCCAGCATGCTGATAAAAATGTTTCAAAACAAGCACAGAAAGCAAGGAGTAAGAGCAGTGCAGCCATCCTTCAAAGGAATAGAGAGTGCTACCTCTAACTACACCCTAACCACATAAAGACTTTTTAAAGGTAACTGGAGACAAGCTCTGCGTGCTTTCTGAGCAGAGCTGATACCACCAAGGGCTCTGCTCTGTCTGTTAAATATACTTACACTACTCAGAGCGAAAGCCTCGAGAGCAATGAAAGTATCTCCTCTGCTATCTGAGCTTCTCTGACACAGCAGAAGGCTTGATGGTCTGCTTTTATGGAGTGTACAATGTTTAAGGTCTTTCTCAAAAAAGCATGAATTTTTGACAAAAAAAACCACTTTCAGTTTTACAGGAAGCAATTTTAAAGAGAGCCCCAAAAAGTGCTTAAATCTGTCATGCATTTATTGATTACTTGATGCAATGAATGTGTTTAGTGTGGAGAATGTGAGGTCAAACAGGGGTGAGCTATTATAGTCAACCGAGTTTCATAGCTAAGTGCTACAAGGAATTAATTTAACACCAGGCCGTCTGAAAATCTTATAGTAAACACACGGAGACAACTGACACTGTACAGAAACTGTGATATAATATGCCTTTCTGTTGGCTTTAGCTTGAAATCAAGTGGCATATTATTGTAGTTAAGCATGGCATCAAAACTCAAACAAAATGTACAAATAAATGAGAAAAAATGTGACATAAGAGGGAGCAGAAAGAAACACAGCAGTCTGATGAACTCAGTTGTTTTTGTCAGGCAATCTGTTCAATTTGAGACTACAGCCTTTGGTGCATATGTGCATCAGCATAGTCAGATGGCAGCTTTGTGTTCTGCTGGAGTATCATGTAACTAGAGGTCGGGTCCTGACAGGTCCTGACACGCAGAAGCGGCTCAGGGTGGGCAATTTTAATATGCTGTGCTTGGGTCAGACTCAGGCTCATTTAACTTCTCTCCCCTTTGATTGTGCCCATATACATGCAGAGTCACACTGTATGAAATACGGATATACTGATCATATTCTACATATTGTATTTGCACATCCATTGCATGCATATCATTCACTTGTAAATGTAAATAAAAGTTCAGTTGACCATGCAGAGCGTCAGGGAGAAGTTGGAGCTTCAGGATGTCCTAAAAGTTCCCAATGCTTGGAAAAGCTGCATTTTGGAAGAAATTTAATTTGGCTACAACTAAGACAGTGAGGCAATTTGTAAAAGTAGGCTCTAAGTCTTAATTCACCTATTTTATGTTGGATCACCTTTTCTTTTTCTCACTGTGCTGTTCTGTTATGGACGGTCAGTAAAAACATATATGGACATTTTTGTCTGTGGCACTGGTAGTTATGCTTGAGATCTATAATATATGCATCGTTTCCTGTGAACATAAATTGTTAAAGCAATCTACACTTTTTTTGAAGTGACTATATCACTCTACTGGCACACTGGTAGACCAAAACCCCCCAGTTGACCCCATTTAAAACCAGCAGTCACCCTGTGCATCAGTATGACCAGCCAAAGCATTACACACACATTGACATGGAACCAAGGTCCCCCTCATACTCACATACACACATGCACACAAATCAGGCAGCATCACGCTCCAGCAGACCCTTTCAATCTGCAGAGTGGTCTGAGAGGGGAGATGGTTGAAAGAAGTAGGGAGAGACGAGGGGGTAATAAAAAAAAAAAAATGCTGCTCTAAATCATTGATACACATACACACACACATGCACACACACACACAGAGGACTCTTCAATCGCTTTCGCACATTTCCACTCTTATGTGCTCTCCAGGGTTGAGTACGGGGACTCCTCTCCAAGCACCAGGCCACCCCTCATATGTGCTTACTCTCCTGTTTGCAGCAAGAGCCACTTTAAAATTAGACACTTTTAACCCCCCCCAAAAAACCTTTTCACATCATGACAGGAATTCTACCACCATGCTGCATTTCATCAGCGCAGGATCAGAGCTGAATCCTCACACAATAGAGCCGGCCTACAAGCCTGGAGCTGCTTCATCAACACACGTCTTATGACATTCGTGCAAAGTCAGCATTTTTCACTCTCCTGATAGCCGCTCACAGTAAACTAACATGGGCTGTTTTTTTTTCTTCCTGTCGCTGGCCGACCGTTTCAGCCCAAGCAGGAGGAGGAACACAAACCCAACTGAATTTAATCCTCATCTAAATGCATGGAGTTATCATCGCCTTCATCATCATTATTGTGATTACACCATCAGGCACCATCTGCTGCCAGTCAATCTAAAGAGACTATCACAACAATGCCAGGTCATGCAGTTGTTGCCACGGTGATACGTTCATGTACATTTGCTGAATAGTTAAGTGACGTGTGTCAAGTTACAGATATCTTTCAGAGCAGTTCAGATTGATAGTGTGTGTGCATGTACAGTTGAAAAGGGAAAGAAGACACTGTAAACCTTAAATAACACAGAGGATGCTCTGAAAGTCTGCAGGATGAATTTAAGTTCAGAGGAAAATAGACATTTTGAATGAGAAGGTACAAAAGGAATAAGAAAAAAATCCTTAAAAAAGAAAATCCTGAAAAAGAGAAAAGTGATTTCCCCATTTCTGGCTTCATAACTACCTCATGTTGCCCTTAAAATTACCACAGCCATCTTTGAGGGGGGAAAAAAAAGATAGTAAGCAGTCTAGAGTCTCAAAATAGGTGATGGTAGGTGTAGGTTTCTGTATAAACTAGCATTTTAACTGCTGCCACAGGGATAAGATCAGCTGGATAAGCACAAAGTTTGACTATGATGATCCAAACTTGAGTAAATGGATCCAAAGTGCTTGGCTCAGCACTTGCCAAGGTCTTAAAAACCAAAATAAGAAAAGGAAATTGGCAAAAGAGGTTCACCAAATCTTTTCATAGGGCAGTCTTTGTCCACTTTCTTAGGTCCTCACAACAAAACACTGAAAGTCCCTTTATACATCTACAACCCAATGAGGAATGAAAAACTTAATCTGGATACCAAACAAGGAGAAGGGAGAAGGAGTTGCAAGCCTGATGGATAAAGTAACAATTTGACTTAGGCCCCATTAAAACTAAATCAGACATTGTGGCAAAAACTCAAGTTGTCTTGTCCATAATAATGTGGATAGTCTGTTGAGGCTGCAGTGGAACGGACCACAAACGGCCCTGTGGAGGATGAATGCAACCTGACGTTACACTGCGGTGGTTGAGGAGCAGGCAAAGCTGAACAACACTTCGACAAAGGGAATATAAAGACATTAATTTGCATTTGTTAATGGCAAACCGCTGCACATGCCTGCAGTGACTGCCTTGATATCTGATCGGTCTGAAACTAATTTAAAGGATGAAGTGAATTATTAATGTCATAATTGAAGATATGTAAAAATAGTTGACTAATTAACAGTATATATCCGATTGGCTGATTTAATCGCTGATTAACAGTGAATATCACAAAATAGGCTTATTTGTTTAACAGAGAGGTAAGCATCTTTACAGCACAAATTACAGTTACAATTAATTATTAATTTTTTTTTAATTCACTTAAATGAAATAAAAATCTGATCTTTCTCAATGACATAAAGCTTCTGGGACTAATATTTAAGCTTCTGGAAACAAAAAGCTTGGTTTGTATGAAAGCAGAGGGAAAGGAAGTGAGCAAAACGTTGCTGACTACAAGAAAAGTGATTTCAGCTAACAAGCCTGTTTTATCGCAGCGCTTCTGACTCCGTTGTCTGAAGAAGAAAGACATTCCTGGATGATTGCAGGCTGGAATGAGTGACGGACAAGACGGAGACCCAGCCCCATTGTTCCTGCTGGCTAACTATCTGCTGATGACAGCACGTCTGCCGCTCGGCAAGACACTTTCCCGCTTTCCTCAGAGGCCCCATCACCATACAGCACAGGCACATGTTCAATTTTAAGAAAACACAATCCCAGCAGTTCTCCCTGTCTGTAGTACTGCTATTGTCATCACCACACAGTTGTTCAAAGCTAACACACACACACACAAATATCCAGGCTCTGTCTGGAGTCTCTTTACAACTTGTCGACTAAACTTGCTTAACCCTTTAAGCCCTCCCCCTGCGACAGTCATGCGAGGAAACAGTCTGTCACATACTGTGGAAATGAGGCAATAAGAAGCCTACCGTCTGGGACATCATTATCCACTTTATTTGGTACATGTGGCGATATAAGAAATGTGATGGCTGTGAGGAGTTGTAAACTATTTTTCATAAAAGGTGCCCAGTATGGACTGAACACTCATGATAAACTCAAACAAACTTTCTCCCACAAAGATAACTACTAAAATGTCTAGTGTGTGTAACTCAAACACAATCACTCACATAAATATTGGTTTTTATTTGAAAAGCATAGGAAAGACTTGACATCTCATCAGTTATATTTATTTCACCGCTGTGGTGTGGTCAGTGCACGCTGGTTATGAAGTGAAACTGGATCTCTCAATAAGACAGTTCAGTTCATTCTCCCAATAGTTTAACTTTCAAATTGATGACTGACAGCGACAACAACCATTCACATCATCACCACAGTCCTTCAGACATTAGGCATCACTCCAAAATATTACAGATGACGGTTAATACTCCAAGAAAAACCAAATGGCATCTTAAAATGATTAACAGCTCTGACCACAGGCAGTATATCACGATGTTTTAAGGAGCTGTGAGAACTGTTAATTTCCTTTTTGAGTCAGTGCTCATCAAATTAAAAAAAATTGTTACATTTGTCATATGGCACCTGAAACAACACTGATATTGAAAGTGTGACAAAAACTTGCCCTGAGGTGAAAGAGTATGCAGGAATTGAAACTCTCTCTCAACACTCTATTTCTATCCTTCACAAAACCACTTGAACGTTATGCTCGAGGACAGACTATGATCACCATCACCATTTTCATGATTCATCACATCATGAGCACTTAATTGAGAACAGCCTTTTTGCATTTTGCGTCATGACTTGGCCACACGATGCTTTGTCAAAACCAGCACGCTCTCTGCTCACAGACACTGTTCTGTGCGCTCATGTCACAATCACAGAGATGGTTTATGTATGTGCAGGTTTTGAAACTAATTAAACGCCACAATAACCACTGATGTTCGTTTTAAACAAAGTTGTGTTTTTGAGAGAAAGAGTGAGAGCTACAAAATGTGCAGCTCCCAAAACATAAAATCAATATGTGGCGGGCAGTGTTGATATTGTGGCAAGACGCCACAAAAACACACTAAACCGGTATTTCTACACAAGCAGATTGCATCAAAACTGTTGTCAGCAAACTCAACCGTATTCTTATTCAACAGTTCGCAGATTCTATGCGATCATTTCCAAGTTGTTTTCTACGATTAAATATTAAAGACACACCTAATAAATATACATTTTAGCAAGTAAGAAATGTGTTTGGCTTGTGGATATTTTCATCTTACACAGTGAAAAAGTTAATTCAGGATACTGCACCGACATGCACACACCTGCCACACAAAAAACCCTTTGACCACGCTGGTGAGGAAGACCTAAAAGGAAACACTGCTCTTGCAAAGTATAGCTGTTAGCATCACTGTTGGGTGTTAATATGGAGGTCAAATCATCATCACCAGCATGCAACACCTTCTTCTGTATGACTGCTAGCGATTATTTTATGTCTAGGGAGAATGTGCCTGCAGAAAAATAAATAATGCATCATATCATTAGCAGGCAGTCCTGTCTGCTACATTGCAACATGAGACGTGTCAGCTTTTCTGCAGTTGTGGCGTTGAAAGTGGTTGCCTGATGCTATACACTGCAGGTCAGCTCCAACCCAAACACAGAGCTGCTGTCTACAGCTCCACATGTGGTATAGTTAGGGTAAACATGAGAAGAGCACTCTCTCCCTACCTCAGCATCCACAGAGAAAAAGCTTCGACTCATTCAAAACATGTTTAGAAAATACAGTTTGGCTCTGCAAGAATCAAAGAGAAAGCGGATCCCTGAGGGAGCCGGGCTCGAGTCGAGCCGTTCACTGTAGTGCAAACTTTGTCTGCTGGATTTTGAAGTTGTCAGCTTAAGAAAGCGCCACCGAAAGTCCCACTCTTAACTACAGTCTGAGTCAATTCTATAGAGCCAAAAAAACAAATCCACTGTAAAACTGAAAACACCCTTTCAAGTGTTTCATTCACAACTTTCTCCATGCTGAGTGAGTAAAGTCAATATTTGGATAGAAGTGGGTTCCATCGAGTCGGCCGCCAACAGGCCAGGGGTGCAGGAGGGTTTTCTCTCAGACAGCAGCTGAGATGTGTGCAGTCAGCATTGCCCCGGGGGAAGCATGGAAAACTCCAGCATGAGAGTTTAGTCGCAGTGTTGGACAGAGAGACAGGAAGAGGGAGGCTGCTGTAACTACAAGACTGTCTGATATAAGCTCATTAACACACACACACACACTATGAACACTGCACCGAAAAGCTGAGAAAGCTGTATAAGTGATTTACACTGAGAGTCAATATCTGCCACAGATGTGTCATAAAACAAAAATACTTTTCAAACACATATTGAAACATTCTTCTAGGTAATGGGACGGGATTTTTTTCTTGGGTTCCATTTCCATGCAGGTTATTCTGCCTGACTGCAAGTTATTCAAACATCTCATCTACCCATAAGCCTTCTGGTATTTTAGCACCAGGCCACTTGTCACTTTACAGCTCCTCAGCGAGCACTACAAAGACCACCGCTGGACCCGAGCCTTGACCGTCAGCTGCCAGAATTCACACTGGGATGACAACATAAACTGCAGTAATTAAAGTGTTAGAGAAAACAAACTTTCATGTTAACTGCTGAGCCGTTGTTCAGAGTGCTTTACGTTTTACAAGGTGAGAGACCCAGGCAAAACTTTTGTTTCCGAATGGTTTCCCAAGATGGCTGAGCTGCCTCATGGTGATAATACCATGTTTTGCACATAGTGCTGGGTTATAAGAGCCCCAGCCTGTTGAGAACCAAGTCTCAAATTTAAATTTTATTGTTCTCATTTGAGGATAAGCATTTGTTTAAATTCCTGTATTTCTTGAACAACTCTTTAAAACACTTCAAACAGGACCCCTTAAATAAGCAGGAAGTGCATCAATGGGTCTAACACATATATTAGGGACTAGAAGCCACATAGTGAATAAACTCGCACTGAAGACCTGATGGCGCCATATTAAAAACTTGTTAAAATGGTCTTCCAGACTTTGAGGGGAGTCTTTAATGAAGTTTATAAACTGGCAGGAGGTTGATAAAACCAAATTAGAAGGAGTGGCTGGAAAATAAGGACCAAATGTGTTGCACTTTGACAGGAAGAAAACTATTCTGACTTCACCTAGGAGCCGCTCTTTGGCTCTTTTTTCCATAGACATATGCATCAACCTTAACGGTGTTAAGCACAAGTGCCAGAGGCAAAGTGCCCAACAGTGACCACACAGCTCTAAACAGTGTGATGGTGTCTGAGAGAGACAGAAGGAAAAATTACCTGCTTTCTCCTGGAAAGGCTGCAGTAAAACACTAAGGAGAGCCTAACTTTGTGTGTGAGTGTGTGCTATTCAGGGCCTGAGAGCACACTGTGGTTTCACAAGAAAAGAACTTTATTTCAAACAAGTCCTTTTGAACTCAGCTGGAAACCTGAAAAGAGTTTAACTTGACATAAACCAAGGCTTGAACGAAACTGAGCCAATTTGAAGGGTTTAAGACTTAGGGAGAGCGTCATTAAAAATCACACATATAAAATATGTATGAGTAACATTTGGGAGAGATTTTATCTTTCACATCAAGGTGTTTTTAGTGCTACAGTTATTGCAAACTCAAATATGTTTCTCATCGTGCAAAAGACTGAAGGGATTTTGGATTTTTAAACCATTTGGAATATTAGATGAACCAGTCTATGAGGAAAAAAACAAACAAAATAAAATTATGAACAAAGCCTTTTCTTGACAAAAAAGAGCTTTCTTGTAGTATCATACAACTGATCTAGTTTGGTCCCAGTTGAGTAATAAGCAACCAGGCTAAATCTCCCCTGAGGCCCTCCAAAGAGTCTATGTGAAAACATTTCCCCAACAGAGAAGAGGTCCAGCTCTGTTCCCTGAGTGAAAGTGACAGCAGGACAACACAACTGTGAGGACTCATCCCTCCCACCCCGGCCCCAAGCAGAGCTGAGTGACCAGGACTACAAATCAATGGTGGAGTTCATTAATGAAGAGGCAGAGCCTGTCTGGGAACAAAAGCCGTCAACAGGAGCCGCCTCAGACAATGTGGGTCAGGACAGTCTGATGGATGAGATGAGCCTTAAGTTCCCGTTTACCCCCCTGTGCCCCTTGTGTTCAACTCTCTAACCTCTGTGTAGGACAGAGAGTGGCCAGTCTCTTCTTTTACCTCAACACCCTTCCCCATGCTGGACAGAGAGTTTTGCCCAAAACAACCCTAGTCCAGACCAAGCAAATGTACCAGGATTGCCAACAGCCACTTCCATCACTTTTAAATCCCACCATTCAGGCTCGATAAGGACAGATGGGGTACAACAAAAAGTGAAATCACATCACATCCTGACAGTCAAAGCCCATCAGGGGATAAGAGAGATCATGGCATTGAATCGATTGGGACAGGACTGTGACCTTCACCCCTGGCAGATCCATGCAGAGGGCTGCAGCATCATAATGAGGATGAGGACAGAGCCTGCCTCTGGTTGATAATACAGACCCTGCTTTATCTAGCCTTGTACGCTGGGGAGATTCCTCTTATTTCAAACAAAGATCCCATAGGAAAGATGGAGGTCCCACACAGTGGGTTAAAAGGGACGTTCCTATAAGTAAAGTTAAGGTGATTTACCACTGAATTTGAGGGTTAAAATTCATCACTAGTGGTGTTTTGGTGCATGTCATCCTTCTTAACTGCTCAGCCCAAATATGGGATCAGATCCCAACATGTTTCTGTTCAATGTGCTCTCTGAACCAAAATATTGAAGTTTTAATTATCTAATAAAATGTAATTACACACCTCTTTGTTTGTACAACATGAATTCAAAACCCACAATAAACAGGTTGTTGACTGTTACTTACAACCCTGCTAGGTAAGTTTATTCAGCTATCATGCTGTCATCATGAGTATGTATGACACAAATAAGATGCTGAAGCTTGAGCTCCTAACTCACTTGTTTGGGATCAATTCCCAAACTCCTAATAAGAACTCAGCATTCAAGTAAATGCTAGCGGCGCCAGGACCTGACAATAAATTCCCAGTGTACTGCTGTCCTACACCGAAACAACAATGCTAACTTGGTTATCATTTACAAACCCAAATGTATCAAGAGCAGCAATATTAGGGAAACCTGTGATCATTTTTTTCCTAAAAGCAAGAGTTCTCACTCAGTACTAGAAAGAATAGACGCAGTTGGCATTGCTTTAATGCACTTGGCCTACTCTGGTGCATTAAATACAGCAAGGCAAAGTCAAGGGACGGTTGGGGCAGCGGATGTAGAGTGAGGGTGAAGGGAGGAGAAAGAACTTGAGTGATCCTGCCAGAAATCCCATTTCAATCACAGGAAGCATTAAGCTTCTTAGGTGGTATCCTACAGACTGGCCAGCGTGTTGGGGGGTTTGGACTGTTCACTTGGTCCAGACTGCACAGTTAGGCCATGAGCCTGTAGATCCGTTGGTGTGCCTCTAAAGCTATTAGATTGCCCCTTGCATCGATAATCCTACTTTCTGAAGCCTTGTTAAAACTTTCCTCTTTGCCACCTGTTGCAGGGGAGCAGCTGTTGTCCTCAGCCAGACCACAATTATTCCCGCCAACCTTGCCTGGAATGGGGGGGTGGAATCAGGGCAGAAGAAGGCCAAGCCTTCCCTCTGCTTGGGAACCACTCCAGCATCAACACCAAGCTAGCAGACTGAAGTATGTAGAGAAGTTATGAGAACACACGTGCCTTAAAATGTCAGCAAATGTACCATAAATGGTTGCATTTCAAATAAGACCTTTCAGCCCAAAGTAGTAGTAAAGAGCAAGCGATTTTTTTGGCAACCACTAATGCAAAGATAGAGCAGTGTAGTCATTGAGGCAGTGGGAAATTATATAAGACATCATCTAATGTTAACAGGAGGTAACAGATCAGGTCGTGGTAAGGGATGTACCAAAAACGACAGGTGGCCTGAGATTAAGCTTAGAGTTACTATAAAGAGATGGGGGACTAAAGACACTCACAGCAGGTTTTTTTTTAGCGTTTTTAAACACTCATGGGTCCATTGAGAATCTAGTTACTGTTTTACGAACCCCACTACGTTTTTGTGCACCACCGTCAGGAAAGCTAGAAACAGTCTACGAGAACCGCACTGAAGGCTGGTGTGGCCTGCACAGACATTGTTAAAAGTTGCATGTGGATGTTTTAAATACCACTGCCATTCCCAGGGACACTTCCTAATAGTTTCTCAACAGATCAAGCAGCAAGGCAGCGTGCCTCAAGTGAATAGCTGGCATACCAGTGTGATAGACCTCTATTAGATGAAATAATGGCCAGATGGAAGACCAATGACGCTAGCCTTTAGGATTGTGTCTCCCCCCAACGCCCTTAAACAGCAGCAATGGCCCATGAAAAGTTGACTTGGCCAAAAATAATCATTATTCATCAACAAAAAAGAAAGAAACAGGCAAAGGGATATGGGACAGAGGGAGAGGCCTATTGGAAAGGTGCATATCTGGCACTATATAAAGGACGATATGGACCATACAGCAGCTCTGTTTTCTTTCTAGAAATAGACCTACAATGAGAACAATAATCTTGATGATTATTTTGGCTCATGCAAGGAACAGAATCCCACTTTTTTTGGTCACAAATATCTTCTACAAAAATCAAGTCACTTAGGATGAAACACTTAAAAAAATGGAGATAACTTAAAGGGGATCATGAAGTGGTTCATTGTGAAGCCGGTTATGTTTTTGAAGATTTTGTGTCACTTCGCACTGTTTTACTGTTTCGTATTGTGCTGTTTTGAATTTTTTTTCAGTTGAGCTGTGTGGATTCAACTTAAGTTTAAAAATGCTGTGTCCGGTTGATGCAATGCACTTGCCTCACGTATAAGAAAACATGTAAATAAACAGGACTGGAGGGACAGACATGTAGGACTATGCCTATTAAAACAACTTGGTGGTATCAAAAACACAATTTGTTTTATCGGCCAAATATATATACCCATACAAGGAATCTGAACCTAGTTTTTCTTTGCTTATTTATACTGTACTTAAGTACACAGTAATGGACATACAGATAAGAAAAGGGACAACAAAAGGCCAAATCAAGGTAAAGAATGGCAAAGACAAAAGATACTTCTGTTTATGCAACAAAAGCAGGGGACTTTCATGACGGCATTAAAAGTAAGTACTTAACCTGTCAAACAAGAGCAAAGCAGCTGTGATACCATGACACATATTGAGTGTGTGTCTAAAGAAGTATACATCTGACAGGCTGATCAAAGGGCTACACTGCTGCCAACACAAAAGCTTGTCTTGAATGTCAAATAGTGATGATTGTTTTGCAGCCACAAGACCTAATACTCATCTTCTGCAGTCTCCTGCATAAATCAGACCTGTTACATACCCACTGTATTAAGTTCGCTGACTCTTTGGGTCTGTTAATGTTTTTATTAAGATTCAAATAATTGATCCACCGCGCCAAAAAAATCTTCTATAATTAAAGCTTTAAACTCTTGCCACAAATGTTCAGAGAGCTTTAGGTTCAACACCATGATGTAATAAAATGATGCATATCTGCATACATAAGCTATAACTGGATGTACTTGTTATCAAGGAAGGAATCAAGTATTGATCGCATCCATTCAGAAGTCTCTCTCTCTCTCTCTCTCTCTCTCTCTCTCTGGCAGGATTCAGTATCTGGGGCATAAAAACAGTCACAGATGCAAAAAATAGCCCTAAAATGACTGCAATGTGTGCCAGTTCCTGGCCTCAGACAGACGTCCAACAGACATCCTCATGAGGCTTTCTTGGATGAGACAAAAGCTCAGGGGCATTTTCATCAAGATCAATACTTAACACAGAGGTCAGCTCAGCCCCTGGGGCCTCATGCCTCCATCAAACAGAGCTCATGGTGCCATGTTTTTAACACAGGATAGTTAAAATACAAAGTTGGCTTCGTGTTACAGTGATTTCCTTTATAAAAACAGTGTTTTAAAGGCAACTGACAAGGAAATTACTTTTCACATTGTCATCTTTTTGGGGATTTTTTGTGTATTTTGAATTTACTTTTCTGCATTTTAATGTCAGACCTATACACTGGAAAAGAAAAAGATTTTATTTTTCAAATTTTGCTTTTTTAAATACATCAGTGTATGACACAACTCATAAGAAAATATGCGATAGCAAAGTTATAAAAATGCTATTACAACCGGTCACTTAAATGCACCAACTTCAAATCTGACATTGCCATGACTTTAACACAAAGTATCTAACGAAATTAGTTATATCAGAACAGGATCATAGAATTCCAGTGAACTAGATTAGTCACCATTTTTAATGAAACATTGACAGAAAAACCAGTTTCTAGAGCTCATTGCACAAAGTCTGTACTTGCCAGAAGAAAGACAACATAAGTGTGAAGGGGGAAAAAACATGTTTCACAGGAGCACAAAGGGGGGTCATGACCTAAATCCCAACATCCTCTTACTGGATAAACAGGTTTTTATTGCTGTGGTTTTACCAACAAACACACACACACAAACACACAAAAACATGCACACACACATAAGCTCCCTGGATGGCCTCTTAATGTTAGCAGTTTAAACATACTAGCCTAATTAAAGCTGTGTCAGATGCAATAAGTTTAAAAAGAAGCAATTACGCAACATTTGAGGACACATTTCTGTAAAATCTCTGAGTGCTTGAATCTCTTCTCCTGTTAATGTGTTAAAGGTTAAAGGCGAAATCTAACTGTGCTGTTGCTTGTATACTGCTTGTATAAAGTATATGCACATAATATTAAAGCGTTTATACGAGATCTTTAAAAAAAAAAAATCATAGGATATATCCTGGATATTTATGCACTCAAAACAGCAACAGGGCAACAGGAAATGAAGAAGTCAGCAAGATGATAAAAATTCATCTATGTTAATTCACAAAAAGGGAACATCTTGTGAACTGATATACCGTCTCACTGTAGCATTACAGCAAACAGCCCTGCTCCGATCAGCCTGACCTCAGTCGTCGGTTCAGGTTTAAAAGCTAAGAAGTAAGTGCTTATATAACAAACTGCTATTCTAGAGAAGGTCAAAATCAGCACAATGTCTCAAAGTCAGCACAACGCTGAAAACAGCAAAATGTGATATTTATATTTTCACTTAGACTTGATGAAAATACAGCAGGCAGACCTTTTCTGCTCAAGGGTGAAAGAGGCATCCTCTTGACAGTCTATCAGATTTTTCAAAAAAACAAAAATAGGAATATAAAAGTGCAGATTTTTATAAACTTTATAAAATACGAGCTACTTCCTGGTGCTTCTGTATATACATATGTAAATGTGTTTTTGTTTTTGCATATGTGTGTTTGAGATGCCAGGCAGGCCGGCGGACAATAAGTGGAAGTGTTCCCCATCCACTGCAGTGTTTAATTGGTGAAACAGACCAAAGTGAGTGAGGTCTTGTTGTCCCAACAATAGGGCCTTGTGCTCCCTGAGCCTGCGCATGTTGAGGTCAATGTGAAACAACAACATGCTACTCTACGTCTCTACGACAACAATTCAGCTGCAATTCAGCAACTCATCTCTCAAAGAAAGTTGCTGAATCTGATTCTCAAGCCAAGCACAAAAAAGCCAGCAATTATGGCTGAGCTACTGTTTTAAAAGGGGAAAATCCACACACTTATTTGCTTACTTCTACAGAAAAGCTCATTCCACTCAAAATAGAGCTGAATTAATTCCCAATAGCAGATTAAGGGCTATTTTAAAAATGGCAGCTGCAGGGGCTTGAAAGAGGCGTGAAACGGTGCATGATAAGGTGTGTGACGCCTGCATGAAGCACCTGTCAGCCTGAGCAGGTGTTTGTCTGGTTTACCCAGCTCAGACCTGCACAAACACAGGTTAAAAAGATGGTGGGAGTAAAACTGACATTAAATACTCTAATCTTGTCTGTGCACATCATGCACTGAGATGTTTTTGTTTTTTTTTGCAATACAGCTGTAAGGCATCAAACTGTCTGTCACGATTCCATTTGGATCACAACCACTTTTCCACAGAGAAATCACGCAGAAATGATCCATTTCCTCACATGACACCTAACATCTAAAAGCATGTCCCAACATACAGCACAGAGACACAGTAACACACATAATACACCAAGCTGCTCATGTGGGAAAATCTATTTTTACCGCCAGGCAGGGCGAGGCTCTGCCATACAGCACACAAAGTAGGGAAACTATAACAAGGGAGGGAGGCAGCAGAGGGGCTGTCAGGGAACAAAGCGGAAGTGTCCTTCCTCCTGATGACCTGAGAGTTAAAGGAAGAACACAAAGTGTTCTCTGTGCACAGACAGTGAAATGCAGCTGTACTTTTCCCCCGTCACTGTGGGAATGATCATTCAGCTAAAACACATGCAAATTGACCACCACAGAAAACTGGTGTGCACTTAGATGATTATAATCCTTTAATATCTTTCCACTGTATATGTTTGCCCTCTGTTTACCTTGTATTTTCATTCTGTGTCTCAGCATTTCTCCTGATTTTGTTTACTCTGTGCAAGGACATCTATTGCAAGTCTGTCCTATGGGAGGGAACCCACCTCCATTGCCTTTTTCAAAGGTTTCCTATTTTCCCCCCACTAAAGGGTCTCTTTTTGGAGTTTTCTTTATTCAAATTGATCCAAAAGATAAAGGGGGTAATAATAATAATCAGACTGTAGATCTCTATGAGGAAAGTTTTTGATAATTGATTTCAAGCACTTAAAATAACAGACCTAACCTGACTATACCTGTTCCAAGCATGCAGAGGATGGAAGAAATCAAAGTTCTTGAAGAAAAATACTGTTTAAAGGCACACTAAAGACAGACAATGATACAATCTTTGAAGAACATTATAAATATGGGGCATTAAGGGAGGTTTGATGTGTACTGGAGCCCAGTTTTACAACGAATAGAGGGGACTCGCTACTCTGACCTAACATGAATCTTTAGAATTAAAGATTACTCTACAATGTAATGTAAATATCATGAAAGACTAAAGTAAGGGGTCATCATACTCATTTTATTTGTTTATTCATTCATTTCAGGCGGATTAATTCTTCTGGGACTTTAATCCCATTCCCACCAAAGTCACTCACCTCCTCCAGGGCAGCCACTGTATTCCTGCAGTGTGACATCCTGGTGGTGAAGTTAGAGGCAGTCGGCGATTTGTAATCTTCATTCGTCTCTGCCACAAACTCTGAAACTGTGATTTGGTCCGGCATAATTAATCCCTTTGCTGATTAGAAGAAGACGCACTTTCCGTAATCCCCCCCTCCACAGTCCGAACAGTTTTAGGACATAAAAGTTCACAGAAGCGGCAGCGGTAACAGTGTCTTTGAAGGTCCCCGCGGGTAGTCAACCATCTCTGGGTGTGTTTTTATGTCATTCCCTTGTTTGCTCCCAACACAATCCCGTGCAGCAGCGGTGCACGCTGTCTCGAGGAGTCACAGTTTTGCCGCTCACACCGCGCTTTGCTACAAGGTGATGGGTAGGTTATATCCCTCCCGTCTTTGAGCCCACTACTCCTTTTCCATTTAGTTTCCCCCCGTCGTCCTCTGGTCACAGAAGAAAGTGGAGCTTCCTTGGTAAAATGTTTTCTCCTCTTGGTGTTCCCAAATCTCCAGCGGAGCGGGGCAAACAACTTCTTCCTCCTAGCCGAGGGAGACAACAGCCAAGCGTTTCAACGGGAGCGCAAGAAATTGACAAAGGTAGAGGAGGGGATTCAATGGACGTGCAACAGCAAATGGGGCGCACCAGCTGGTAATTGGGAGCCAATCAGAATTCATGGAAGGCGTGAACTCATGCTGCTTTCAAATACGCCTCGTAAACTAATAAATCCTCTTAGTGATGTGGCATTAAATCCCTCCACTGCCTTGCAAAAAAGTTTTAACAGTCAATTAAGGGTATAAAAAAAGAAATTCAACACCTTATGAAAAGGTACCTAAATATGTTTGTGTGATGTTGTATAAATTTCACTGAAAAATATACATAATCGAAACTGTCTGATCTCTTAAAGAATTCCATTGACCTTAACACTGCTAATACTTGTACATACAATACATCGACTTAAGCGGTAGGCAGCATTGTTTTTAGCTAGCGTTTGAAGTGTGGCATCAAGTAATTTAATGTCTATTCTGAATCAGAGTCTTGAAAACTATGAAATGGTAGTGCATGCAAAAAATATCCTTCCTTTGACTTCTCTACTTTTTCATTTGTTTCTTGACCCCATCAAAATCCAGATTTTAGATTTGATAAACATAAATTTCTAAGTTAAGAAAATACTTGTAGGCCTGTGTCTAAAAATGACTTTGGTGCAGTCACATTCTTAGGTAAAGATGTGAGCAACTGAAGTCTGTTGAGATCTTG
>JAQNCA010000007.1:11867243-11887602 GCA_029783725.1 Acanthurus tractus | reverse complement strand
GGTCAATGCAGATATTTGAATTTCTGTTGCCAGTTTAAAACACTTTTTTAAATGATGGCAATTAAAATGAAACTCCTTTTTTCTTTTTCTCCTGCCACGTTGAACTCATGCAGTGTTCACCCAGTGGTTCCTCTGAATACATTTATGTTGTAATTAATGACAACAACCATGACAAAAAGTGACACTCTTGGTCTCTCCTGAGTCAAGTCACGTAGAAAACACACACTCCTGTACCCTGTTCCTCTGAGAGGCAACCAGCTGACAGAAATGAGATCAGTGCCGGGGGTAACTGTCAGGAGCTCTTGGGCTGAAACTGTCCAGCTCATCCACACAGATTTTTATTTAACCAAGGGTGCTCATTTAGCCAGACTGTAGGTTCTGACTGAATCAGCATCTCTGCAGCGCTCTGAATCCAAATCAGCCTCATTGACAGTCCTGCAAACTCCCTAAGCAACTACTGTCACGGTGTGAATTCCCAGGCTGAGTTGCATCTGTTCTGATGCCACAACAGACGGGTTGAAAGCATCTCAACCATTTGAACTAATGACGGGATCATGGTGGGAGATAGCAGAGGATGAAAGTGTACCTCAAGGGTGTTTGCATTCTGCTAATTACTGCTCCAATTTGGCGATTAACCTCACAATCTTGTATCCATGTCCTCTTATCGTGTGAGGGGTCTGGTGTGTACAAAAAGAAAGACAAGTTGGAGCCACAGAAAGCAGTGCCACGGGGAAGAATAAAGTGGAACCAGCATCTTGTGTGGAGTGAATCTGTTGGTATCCTCTAGAGAATACTAATGCACAGGGCAGTGAGTTCAGTCCATGTAACTCAGTGTTTGTGTCTGTCACTCTCGGAGTGAACAGTTTAGACAAGACTGCATGCAAAGTGGAGCCTTCACATCCATCGTGTTCATCCATCAAGCTAAACAAGAAAAAAATGGCCACAAGTGAAAACACTGGGAATGAATATGTGCACCTTATATAAAAAAGAAATGAAGGGTTGTCATCTTTTCTGTCAGATCAATACACAAGCTGAAAGGGACATTTTACATTCACCGCAATTTGATTATTAAAAAACATCCATGATGGATGTTCATGATGTCACTTCATTTCTTTTATCAGGTTAGCCCACAGATTAAGCCATGTGCCTGACACCAGCTGAATCTCTATGATAAGACAGTCTCTTATTGGCCCATTGATTTTATAGTTAAATGTCACCTTGAACAAAAGCTGTTCATCATTAATCTTAATCTGTTCTGGAAATGTCTGTTAAAACCAAAAAGGACGTTTCCTAAATGATTCTTATCCATGCAATATCAAAAAAGAGAATAAAAGATAAGATAATGTTATCGATCCCTGGGAAATTCACATGCTGCAGCAGCTCCAAAGTCAGAATAAAAATGGCAAAATAGTGATCGAATCATGACAAAAACATGAGAAGAAGAAGAAGGAGAAGAAGAAGAAAAGGATTTTGTACAGAATAAACACATTTCACATACAGAATATTCAGTGTTATGAACAAGATGGATAAGAGCATGACTGTGTTGTGTGTTTATAATGTGATATGTGTATAATGTAGACTGATATGTTAATATTATTTAATACAAAAAATGTCTTTTTATGATAAATGTCCTCTATGGAAAAGTGTTAAGTAGTGTAAGTAGCTTTAATAAGACATCATAATTTGTATAATATGTATAAATATCTACAATACATATAAACATGAATAAATAAGACACAGTTCACACTGTACAATAAGTGTTTCATATGGTACTGAATCCACTTCTGTATTTGAAGATTATAAGTGTGAAACTTAACGGGCCTCCTTAAATTCTGCTACACTCCCTCCCATTTACTCTCCCAATCCTACCCTCCCCTGCAGCATCTATTGTGTTTCTACTTTGCATGCTGCATTGGTTTGTGCAGTGCTGTGAACTTTGGAGAGTTGTCCTTGGAGTGACAATCATCTAATCCTTACATCAGAAAAACAAGCAAAAAATGCTCTGAAATATCTATGAAGTTTGGTTAAAAAAAATTAATTCCACAAACTTTGTAGAAAAATACAGATTAAAGGCAGGTGTTTATATGCAATACCAGACACCAGACTGGAAATCAGGCTTTAGACTTCTTTGCCTGACAAGTTACATCTTAGGACACATTTTTTCTTAAAGCAGTGGAAAAAAGACATAGGTGATGTTTCTTTTTATTAGAGGAGGCAGGCAGAAGACTGAATAAGGCAGAGGAGCAGCAATAAAAAGAAAGCATAAAGCTCATATAAGGTCATACTTTAAGTGAGGGAAAATGAATGATTGCCCCGCCCTTCAGTTAACTGTGGGCAGAAAATGAAACAATGAGCAGAGAGTGCTCATGTTTCTACCACCGAAATAGACAGTGGTCATGAAGTTGACTCCACACTCCCCAAATGTGTTGTTGATGTGGGAAAATGATTGGCGGGTGTTTCTGCTCTCAGCAGTCTAACTGGGGATAACATGTCACTGATTCTGGGGAATCCTGTATGAAGTTCTCCTTTTATCTCCGTGCTGGACAACGTAAAATAAAAAAAATTACCCTGTTCAGCATTAACACAAAGGCAATTTTTCTGCCTTATTTATTATTTTGTTAAGTAAAACAGCTTCATCTCTTACATTGCACTCATTATCAGGATGTTAAACTCTAAAATCCAGAAAGTCTTTATATTCGTAGTCCTTGTATCCCAAAGCAAGGAGTTGCAGCAAGCTGGAGCATATTGATTGAGCAACACTGTTCATCGATTGAAAAATATGGCCCTGGCCTTAAGCAACATCTCACTGATTCCTGCAGGTTGTACTGCTGTTGGACTATTCTGAGTGATGAGGATAATGTGCTCCTGGGGAAATCCCACTGGGACCACAGAACCATTAAAACAGTCGACACCCTGCTGGCTAAGTAAGCTTTCTGTCTGCTGTCTGAAGACATAGCTAAACCAAGATGGAAAATACAACCAAGTCATAATGTGATTTTGTAGACAGAGAGGGCTGTTGTGGTAAACTAACAAGCACATGTACATCTCTGTGGACTTCTACTCCAAGAGGTTTCTCTCGGAGCTGGTTAAAATGGTCTGACCCCTGAATACAAAGACACTTCCTGTCTGATCTGTAAAGAGAAAGGCTGCATGTCCCCAGAGGAGCAAGTCTGAGTGCAAAAACATTAACTATTGACTATATAAGGAGCTGGTTGACTTGGTCACCACAATGCAGTTCAGCCACACAGCTTTGCTTGAAAACAAATGTCAGATTCACCATGACGGGTTGTACTTTTGGAAGAGACAGCAGAAACAGGAAAAAGAATTTCAAGCTATCACACATGTATACACTTGTGGGCTTCCTGGCCTTCATTATGAATGAATGGGAACCTCCACTAACTCATCCGCCGTTCACATGCTGCTACAGCCTTTTAAATAGATTAGTAGAGGCTTTGTCTCACCCTGCTCTTTCTCACCGGCTCTTTTCTCTCCTTAGTATCAGTCCATGAGAGAGAGGCGGTGAGGGAGGGGATGGAGTTGCCATGACGATGGCAACTTTACTAAAGTGAGGCTCTTTCCGTTATTGCGGGTTTAATTGGATATCATTGAGGAAGAACAAAAAAGCTGTTGAGAGCAGTGACATGAATGCAATGAAGCTCCGTCTGTTAAGCTGCCTGGCCGTCTCAACGTCATACTCTCGCTCTCTTTGTGTAGTTATGAATGATTAATGGTGATTATGTAAGTGCTGTAGTACATCAAGTGCATGGTTAATGTCATAGAGAGCATGAAGTGATGTGGAGAAGGAGAGAGGAGATTTCCACAGGTGTTTGGCATTAAAAATAAGCTACAGTAATAGCATCATTTATGTCATCTAGTCTCACAGGCCTTTAATTAAGTTAAATGTTTGATTATTATCAATTATTTATTGATAATTAACCGTTGTCAAAAGACAATTGGTCTTTCTCAAACTGCACTGCACTTCACTACACAAATATAATCTTCTGTGAGTTACTTGGGACAACAGAAATATTCTTTTCTTTTGCACAGCCAGCTTTTCTTTAACATTTGATGAAATCTGTTGCAGTTCATATGATGTGCAGGCTCAAAAAAAACCCTTTGGCACAAATGAATTTTAAATAATTTAATATGCTCATCCCTTGCAGACCAACACACAAAAAATGCCTTGAGTCTTTCTTCACAAAAACATTCAAAGAGACTGGGATATGAATCAAGTTCACTAAAAAGTATTGCTCCACAGCAAAAAGACAGTTTTGACACAAACCAGCAAACAAAAAGTGCGGTTAGAGCAGAGTACTGGTGTTCAATCACAGGCTCTGTTGGGACTGAAAGCATTTAACTTCAAGAAAGAAACAAATGTTTACTAATGCTACAGCACAGACTTTTAATGGAAAACATTTAAGCCTGATTAAAAGGATTTTTATGAATGGATATAAATGTTTCTTTCAAGTTAAACATTATAATTATCGTGCAGTAGTAGGTGTAAGTAGGTGAGTTTTTCCTTTACCTGTCTTTTGTTGCCTGGTTCTGAGTTTTGGGGCATTTTGTCCATCTACGATTTCAATATTTGTGTGTAAGATTCATAATAAAAAGACGTGGCTCTGCTTTGAACACAGCTCTACTTCAAAACTAACAACTACAAGCAGAAAAAAATGATCAAAAACACAAAACAAGGCCAAAGTAAATCCAGAGAATGTAAATAAGAAAAATGTGATGCTTAAAGACAAACAAACACCATGAAACGTTTTTTATTATGAATTATTAGGATACTTTCCCTGGTGTTCAATTATCACATAATTCATAACAGAATATATCTTGCCTCCTAGCAAAGTGTACAAATGAGCAAACATTGGTTTTGCAGTGGGTTTTATATTGTTCATACCTTCTCATTTTGACTCATGACAACTTACTTTAAATGTACCACAGTGTATCTACACTTGGTATCATCTCCAAGCTCCTTAAGAAGCAAGGAATACAGAGCTTTCTGTGAAACAGTCATGATGATGTTTCTGAGGGAGAAATTTTAGAAATAAATATAAAGAAACAAGTATGCAGGTGGCCTTTTAAATCTGTACAGTCTATGGCACCCTCTGTCCATAGAGCCTTGATTCTGATATACCTCATGAAAACTCAGAAAAAAAGGCCCTTTAACAGGGTAAAAGTGTAAGAAACCAGATGACAAGCAGAGGAGGAATCCCTCTCCCAGGACTGATCAACATGTGCTAGATGTTGTGTGCACCAAAAACATCAGGGAGACAGAGAGAGAGAGAGGCTCAGTCTCCTGTAAAGTAAACATTGAACAGGTATGAAAAACTACTGATTTTATAAGTCATCAGGAGCACCTTAAAAGTCTGATCTTACATATGTGTAAGCAGCTGATAAATGGAAATGCAAGACTGTGACTTTTCCTAGTTTTAGTTACATTTCTAGCTGCAGCAATTTGAACCATTCAAAGTTTGTAGTGTTGGCATGTTGCACTCTTGAAAAAAGATGTTTACATTTTCAAATTTGGATTAAATAATAGTAAGTCAGACCCTCAACTGACCCTCAATACCTTTTCTGTCTACTGCATATGTGTGTATATATATATATAAGTTCCTTATAAAACTTTCTTAAAAAAGGGACGACCACAAAATTGCCTACATTTATTTTTTTCCACAAACAATGGGCATATATCAATAACAACTATGCAACAGCAGAGCAAACATTGTAAATCTTAAATCTTAAATCTTGATTTAGTCTTCACTCTTTACTTCACCTCATTATTTTTCTGTACAGGCGCTGTGCAATCTTTTCAAATATCTGAAGCTGCATGAATCCCCTGCTTTGAATGTACAAAATTTGAGGACGACTCAAATGAATTGTCATTAATTTGTCGGTGCTGCCCTCTATTGGTTATTGTGCCTTGTCGCAAAATTGTTCTGAACAAAAAGTTAGTAGATTAGTTCAGTAAAAATATCTATAATTACAACATACGATTAATTAAATTAATAGTCATAATAATACAGTTTGTACAGTTAACAAACTTATTACATTTTTACACATACTAAATTCACAGTTTGACTATAAATATAAATGAAGATTCTTTTAGTTGTCTTCTTGATTTTAAAATGTAGTTGTTTTTTAAAATTCATTCATGTATTCATTTTGAAATGGTTCTTTCATTTTATTGAGCAAAAGTGAGGTATTTATTTAGGATTCTGGGAAAAACAGTATTAACCACCAGGTGGTGCTGATAGATTTTAGGGAAAAGGCTCCTTCTGTTCAAACTCCCGAGCCACTGTTACAAAATTATTCAGGATGGATCAGAATAGTTACATTTTTATATACAATTCATACGCACATTTCACCATTATACGCATACATATCATTGAAATATTGTCATTGTATCATTGTAATTCATTGCATTTAATATTATGCGGTATGCAGTGGGCTGCATGAATAGCTTGTACAATTGGCGATCTCCTTCTTCGGTGCAGTTAAAAAGTCAGTGCAGTTACATTAAATGCAAACGCAGGCCGCGCTTTTCACATCTATCTCCAACCATAATGTGGTCGTTTTCAAATGGATCCTGCCAAATGCCCCCCTTACGTCACACTTTGTCTCATTCATGTGTGAAATGCCATCAATGTGGAAGGGGTGAGTAGACCACATGCAACACTGCTAAGTTAATTTTGCTCTGTGGCCTGTAAATTTAGAACCCCACCAAAAAAACATGTTCAAAGTGGGATTGGCTGACGGACTTCCCTTTTCTCAATACGATAGGTCACAATAGATGGATATTAGGGAGGGCTGGGCCGCCATCACTCCACCCACATTATCACTAGTTTTATTGTCGTCAAAGATATTCTGCTATCAAGATAATTAACGTCCGACTCTGTCATATTTGTAACCATTGTTTCTTTCGTAGGTAACGTAAAAATATTAAAAACTGGATGGGTGAGAGCAATGGCTTAGCCACTAGGACGACAAAAAGGTTTCTTTTCTAATGAAAACCGGTGAGAATAATTGTTTTTACTCACACACCACGCATGCTAAAACACGAACCCCGTTAAATTGTTTAGACACCCCTCCAAGAGAGAAATTTAGCATGTAATTCTGTGTTTTGTCTGTAGAGCAGGCTACCAACACCTAAACGCCGCCCTAGTGAGCTTATCTGACTACAAATAAATGTACCACAGTGGTATAAACTCCAAATTTAACGCCATCGACTCCTAGCTTAAAATGAAAAACGACGTCTCGCGCTCCCAACGGGCGTAAGACGAAACCGAACGTTGTCAAGCGGTGAAAATCTCGTTTCCGTTTTGTTGTCTTTGTTGGATGTGAGCCGCGGATGACAACCGTCCAGCTCGTCGCAGCAACAGCAGCAGCAGCGGTGGCAGCTCGGAGTATTTATCATCGCAGCGGTCGAGGGGAGTGAAGTGAACCGGAGGAAGGAGAAAGAAAGGATTTACGGACACCGACCAAGCATGGCTACCCAAACGACAGCATCATGCACTGGATCCACTCTGTTGCAACCTATCAGCGAAATTGTAAATCTCCCTCTTGACCAGGTATGTTTTTGTATGGAGAAAATATCGATGCTTAAAACCCGTCTCAGTTGATGATATGTTTTAAACAGCAGTTATCGCAGTTAGCTAGCGTGTGTGCATAGAACGTTAGCACAGGCTGATGATGCGCAAACGTTAGCTTAGCCTATATTCATTGCGGATTCATTGAAAATCAGTGCACAAAATCACTATTGTTGTTCTCTACCACCGTCAGCTAGTCCCCTGTGAAGCTACACCACAGCTTATGTCTTTTGTCTATTCCCTTCGATGACCACAGCTCAATTTAATGGTTCCCAAACTGGGGTTCGTGGACCCTTCAAAGATCTTTTGATCCTTGGATACTGATCACCAGTATAATCTGGATTAAAGTTAACGAGTCAAATTTCACTTCACATTTACTTTAAGTTAGCACGAGAGCAGCGTTTATTCAGGCCGCATGATTATTGTGCTGTATTCTGACAGTTTTCTCATTGACAAGAAACAGACAACAAAAACTGGTTTTATGTAAGTACCTTACAATGGTTCTTTGATTCAGGTTGGGAACCTGTAGGGTTATTTATTTAGGATGGAATCAGACCTTGGATTTGGCATGATTGTAATGTGGTCGCTCAGTGGTTCTTTTTTTCTCAACCACACTATCTATTTGGGGAAAGCCATGTAAGTCATGCTTTTAACAAGCAATACCCATATTTTAGAAATCCGAAATAGCTGAAAACACAGCTAACATAGTTTTACATTTGCAAATATGACACAGAAATGCATGTGGTTTGTGGTGTCACAGATTACTGTACTAGTTCTCTTTGCATTATCTTTAATAAGACAGGAAACCACACCTTCCCAGTCAGTATTTCCATACTTTAAAAGATGGTTTAAATGGGTTGGGTAACTGCTGCAACTGTGGTTTGCCCGAAATTATAGGATTAAATTAGCAAATGATAGCTTTCTGAAGTGGATTTCATAGCAATATTTGTGCAGACATTTGCATAGCCAACACTTTCAGATTTACTTTTACAGGCAGCACACCTTCAACATCACACATTGCATGTATGCAAAGTACATTTCGATAGCAGTGATTTCAGAGCTTTCCAGACATAGCCTGTGGTGGTGTGTGAAAGTGTCCAGTCATGTCAACGTGGTTAGTTCGTCAGACAGGCTTCTGTGAAAGGAACAACAATTTCTGTTGTCCTTTAAACTGTTGATTGTGCTAAGTTTTGATTAATCTAAAATAAAGCTATAACATCCCTATTTACTGCAGTGATATCAAGTTCATCATTTTTTTTTCATTGTTTTTACAAAGTTGATTTACATTTCCCTTTGAGTAGTTGAACTGATACCTACCACGTAATAGAGCAGAATTGCATGTCTTTGTCAGAAGTTGACTGTTTTTCTTCCTATGTTTTCATTGTTTTGCTGTGCATTTTCACCCAGTGTCACCAGCAACAGAATCACTTGTTCTTATCTTATCACTTCACCTTTATCAGCGTGGGTGGGGGGGGGGGGTGGGGGCATACTGATGAGCCTATTTCCTCCTCCTGCCAAGCCCTTTAGCATGCACGTCTGAAACTCATGACTCACTCTTCTCTTCCCATTAGGCCTGAGCAAATCCTTGTTAAACACACCAGAGATCACAAGGGTGTGTTTGGTAGGATGTTTGCATTCTCAGCTGTGATTTGGTCAGAGTTTAAATGTTTTGAAATACATTTTGGTGGCTTGTGAGTGTCACTCTGACTTGGGAGTGAGATTATTTACCATTTAATGTTTAAAATAATATTTTCATTAGTATATCAAAAAGCTGTGTGCTCAAATGAACTGTGAGCCTCCATATCATGAGCCCAACATATACACATGTGACTAACCTGTAATTCCTTGTCTTGTTGTGGTTCAGGCTACAAATATATCTGACCATCTCTTCTCCTCCATACCTGCATGCACAGACTGGAGTGTGTTATTATCTCTCTCCACTCTAAAAAGCTTAAGTCTCTGTCAGGAATGTTGCAGGGTGGGAACTCTCTTTCAAAAGGATCTGTTCAGCATCATAAATACACTCTGAACCTGGAAAGGAGAGCGAGTGCCGTCATGCTGTGTTCTTTGAAACACCACAGTGCCCCCAGCATTGCTTCTCTGGTTTATTATTACAGTGTAAATTTATAATAAACAAGTATTACAATGATGAAATTTGCAACTGTTTGGAAGAAAACCTCACTAAAAAGTACTTTCTGAAAAAACATACTGCCAAGGCTTATGTGAGATCAACCTTGTGCATCGATTAATTGATAGAGCTTATTACTTTTTAACTCAACATAATGGCTGTAACACAACTGTTGTGTAACATTTGCTTGACCGTTGGTTTGAAGTTATCAGTCAGATTGGTCCTTTTCACACTTTTTGCAGCTTTTTTTTTTTATGTCTGGACGCATTCCATTCTCTCTAAATTAGTGCCAAGGCAGTATAGTAGTAGGAAGTCTTCAGAAAGAAAAAAAAACAAGTCCTCTACTGTCATGTATTTGTGTGTTGAAATATTTCTATTGATTTTTGACTCATGTGCCTCTGGCTATTCACAGTTGCTTCTCTTTATTTTGAATGATTATCGGCTGCGTGAGAAAGAGAATGGCATCGAACAAATAGGACATACAGATCATGGATTATCATGGCCCATGCGAGTTTGTTGGACAGGTGTCTCCTTTGGGACAATGTGGTTTGTTAGCTTCCTGCCAAATGGGTGACCTACTGTGCCAGGGCCACTGTCAACATCACAGAAATCAATAAAGTCACTCAGATACACTATGATCTGTGTGGCTCACCGACATTGACACTCATTTTGATGAAGCTGCCATAGTGTGGCGACTCACTGTATGTTGTTAGGACTGTATGTATCCCATGGGAGAGGCAGGCCTCTGCACCGGCCTATGTCAGAGCTAAAATGGGAGCTGTGAAATCTGAACTGACGCTCTGCTTCTCTTTTCTTCTCTTCACTCTCTTCCTTTCCTTCTCACTCTATCACACACACAGCCTGTCCCCTCTTAGATGCACGCTCTTACTACTTTGACTAATTCCTCCTACTGCAATTCTTGAGCACCTACACAATCACTATGTTCACCCACTCTGGTTCAGGGGTTCTGCTATGAAAAATGTGATGCCGGGGCTCAATTTACACATCCTGATCCCAAGCTGTGTCTGCCCCAGATTTGGTTGTATTTAGCCCAAGCTGTTTTGTATCTGCTTGTCATAAACCTCAAGTGGAGTGAAGGCCATATCCAGTATGAAGTGCTGCTCTTTGTCTGGAAGATATTGACCTGACAGTTTTCATTAAGAAAATCCTTGACATTTTACTGCTCCATAATCTGGCCCACCGCCACCCAAAGCTTAAACATCCATCTCATCTCCACTGGACCCACAACTAATCTCTTTTAGACGATTACCTTTAAGTTTAGTTCTCTTTTAAATTATCACATAACACACATATAGACTTTCAATGCAGTTATTGATCTGCACATGCAGAGCACTGATCTCTCTCCATCTCTTTTAGGACTGTAGCATAGTATTTGATGTGACACATTCACACAACGAAACAGAGCTGCCTTGCAGATTAGCTTGCATTTTCAGTGGCTGCTTGTAAATAAATCAGGCCTAATATCTTGGATGGAACATTTGCTGTCAATTTGATGATGCGCCTCAATATAACACGAGTATGGATTTCATGCTGATAATGTCTTTTCAGGTCCAGTTTTGTTGCTCTTCTGTAATGCATCCAACAGGCTGTGATGGCATCATAAAGCACAATATGCAGTTTCATTTGGAAATTTGGAACCCACTTGACTCATACAGTCTCATGGGTGCCTTGCAGTCTGCAATTGTTGACTGGGTCCAAACATCGAATTACTAAACCTGTTAAGTGACTCAGGCAATCCCTATGAAATGTGAGACTGCATGACATAATACTGCACCTTAAGTAAGTGTTCAAAATAAGATTTAAAGACTAACTTATGAAAGTTTTTCAACTCTGTCCAACTGAAACATCAACATTATTCATTTGTTATTTATTGCAAAAGGTTTATTTCCTTTTAGCCTCAGTTGTAATCTCCCATCAGCTGTGAAGTCCTTCCACAGCTGCAGCTGTTTCAATATGTAACAGCTGGCCCCCTGAGAAACCTCTTTACTGACTTCTTTTGACACATACAATGGACATTAACAACATCGTCGTAATAGCATTTTGTTAAGCTTAGAGACCGGGGGTCGTACTGACGTTACATTAGGGGATGTTATTGTGTCGTGGCTTAAATCTATTAAAGCTGCTAGTAAGTTTAACACATAGGAAAGGGGAGGAAAGAAGCACTCCCCGTTGAAGTTAAAGAGGTTGTGTGAAACAGCAGCCCGCCTCACTGTAAGGCACTTTTGGTAAGAAAATAGACTGACAGACAGAATTGTGTTTCACCCAACTCTATGAATGGTAAATTTCGATTTTTTTTTAAACCAAACAAAATGGACAAGAGGACTGACAGAGCTGACTGAATTCAGTGACCTGGCTAAATTGGTGAAGTAACCACACAAACTCCTCTAGACAGGGAGCATTACACTCACCCATGAAACACCTGGCTCACACTTTCTCATTCAATGCAACACGCAGTGCTCATAACAACAATAAGGGACTTGAAATTTGCAACCAAAGACCTGAGATGTGACTACGATTTGCTCTTAAAAGAACTGTGACATAACTTGGACTCCAATTTAAAAAAACCTGAGTTTTGACTTGGACCTTCAAAAGAGTTTTGTGAGCATCACTTCTAGGTGTAGGTTTTAGACAGTGTTTATCAGTGGATCAGTGTCCTTAAGTGGCTTTGATTTTTGGATGTGTTGCATTGAAGAGTTTCGCATGGCTTACTTGTTTGAGGGCACAGCGGCCATATGCAGTGAACCATCCTGGTATGAATGAATAATAATTTGTGTTGTGTGCAGTCCGGTTTATCTTCATTGTTGTGGCTAGTATGTAACTTCTTTCACCATCAGCCTGTTTGTATCTTGTATTATCTGCCCCTTTGTGTAGCAGGCAGTGGAAAATGGCACAGCTCAAGCCTGGGGAGTTTTTGAAACTGTGATAATGCACATACATTTATTCCTGAATCAAGTACTTGAAAGCATCATACAGTCTCTTGCCTGTATAAGAATAACAAATTTAGGGGTGGGGGTGTGTTTGCTGCTGTATCACTGAGTGAAGACAGTTTTCGAGGTAAAACAGACTGAGATTGGAGTTATTTTCTTCACTTAGGAGTTGATTTGAGTTGGTTAATGCTGCTGATCAGCTGCTCTTGCTTTTTACAGTTTATTTCTGCCTGCTTAGCTGGCAAGTTATTCAATTGACCACCTCTCCAGATAGGGAAGATTACACTCACTCTAGAGATGAATAGGTCAGATTTTTAAAACGCAATAGGTAGGCAGAGGCATTAGGTCATGTGCTTGCTAGCCTTAGAGTCAGGATTAGTCATGAGACCTGGTGGTTAGCTTAGCAATGTAACAACATGCTTTTTGTTTGTGCAGCTCTTCAGTGTTTTGGATCCTTACATTTTTATTTTTTGACCTTTTTTGATTTTATTTTTGTACATTGTGTTTTTTCATTGTATTAAATACTCGAGGAAAAGGCAATTAGGATTAATTGAGTTAACAAAGAGTTTACCAAGGCTTGCATCCAACAGGTAGAAAACACCCCTCTGTAAAAGATATCTCTCAGGAGCAATGTAGGGTGGAAATTTCCACCTGCACTTTGTTGTGTGTACGTTAATGGTTTTAACCGTAAAATGTTAGGTTTCTTTTGTTCACAGGGTTTATCCTGACATGACATAATTTAAAAGATGTAAATATTTAGTATTTGGATCACTAGATATTTTGGATGATGTAATGTTTCTAGTGTCAGCAGTGGCCTTAAAAAAATGTGACGGCAAGGTGCAGATATAGCTTGTCAGGTGATTAATGTTGAGAAATGTGTGATGATACTGCGGAGGCTGTATTAGACATTCCTGCCTGTTGATACTGAGAAAAAAACGTCCAGTGGCTGCTCTGTCTCGTGTCCCATGATTCACTGATAAAGCAAAAGAAAATATGAACTCCAGCTTTGCTATTTCATCTAAAAATAGCAGAGCCTTAATGCCTTCATTGAAGTTTATGCAGTCAACATGCTTGTTTTATAGCTCATCAGTCATTTCAATGCACCAACAATGTCTGATATATGGGTACAGTCCTATAGCTCCCAGCATGCAGTGCACAGGTGGTGCTGTCGTGTGTCCTCGGATCACAAAAGGCTCGCTCCCCAGCTGTACAATCAGTCTTGTGTTTATGTGACATATTGGATTGCAGTTTGTCACAGTCAGTCTTTTATCACGATAACAAGCCTTCTTTTGTTGGTGCTGCAGCATTTTCCGCCAGGCTTTTGTACTGTAGGCCTCTGAGCCCACACAGCGCAGAAGGTTTGACTCCTAGCTTTCCTTTTATTCATTAACAATTCCCTGCTATCAGTGACACGAGTCTAACACTGTAAAATAGCCAAGGGTTGGTTTAAAATGAGTTTAACTGAAGTTTGAAGTAAGCCGAGAAAAGCAGTGGCACGTCATGGTTACAGACCGTGGCTCAGAGTTATATCTCATATCTCATGATCTTTGAAAGGCAATCACTACATTTATCTCATTAGCACTAATATTTACATTTCACTAAGTGGATTGCTGAGGTGGTGCTAAGGTTTTAGGCAGCTTTGCCTGAAGAATCCCAGCTTGGCTTCCCTCTCAGGTCTCCTGTTGCTTGCTGGGTCCTCAAAGCCTCCTGGCTCGGGACCATGATCTTACTTTTTAAGCCCTCGGGCCTCATCAGTGTTTCTCTACCTCCCCCTTTGTCTTTAATTGGCTGCCCTCAGGGGAGTCTTATCCCTCCAATTGATTTCTTTTCCCCTGGCTCTTTCTAATGGGGTTCTGCTGGCTGAGCTGCTATTACGGTGCACAGTCAACACAAGCATGTGTGATTCCTCTTGGGGAATATGGAAAGACTTGGCTGTGTTATTATCATTACTGGGTGGTTGACAATGCATAAACAGGCAGCTCTTCACAAAGGTGGCTCAGACTTTATGATCATGTGTTTAATGAGGCTTATGTATTGCAAATGTGGCATTTAATCCTTAGAAATAGAAGAATTAACCATGGAAGAAGAGTTACCGAAGGCCAGTCCACACATTAACTTGGCCCTAATAATGTTGTGTAATACTTTTTTTTTGGATAAAGATGAACAAATAGTCTCTATTGATTGATTAAGGTACACCATGTAATAGTAGAGTAGATTTGTTTGCTCGAGTTTGGACCGATGAGTTGACCTTTTGTTAAGTCTTTGATCTCTTTGAGAGCAAATTTTCTTAGTATTTCAGTTTCATTATTTTTCTTGTTAGACTTCACCACTTCCTGTTGCTTCACTGGCATCTGTAATGAAACTCAATCTCTTAATTCTCATTTCTTTTCTCTTTCTGAATAAATGAAGCATGTTCTCGAGGTGTATTTCTCATATTTTAATTGGCATCCGCTATAGCACTTCCTACTTTTTTTTTTTTTAAACAGTTATCTCCACTGTCTAAAAACTTCCACAACGTTCCGGCCCTTTTTGTCCTGCTGTTATTCCAGACTTGTCTGATGGTGCCACATAAAACAAGCTTCCTCCCTGTTACTTACAGCCGAATTTATCCACCATACTGAATTTGCATATCTGTCCCTGTGCATAGCCCTGACTAAGTGGTTTAAACGCCAACAAAATGAAATTCTTATTGTGAATCAGTTTATTTTCGCTCTGAATTAGAAAAAGGCTAAAAGGCCACACAACAACACAGTATCATTGAAATCGAGGTGTATAGAAAATAGTGTTTGTAAAAAACTGTCTAAAAACAAAGAATAAAAAATGTCATGATATTTGATCCTAAACTCCTGAAATTTTAAAATGACATTTTAATTAAATATGTGAACTATCACAGTGGAAAGACAGTTTAAGACAATGTCCCTACCCTGCATTTCTAGCTATAATATCAATGCGAATGTCAATGGGGGAACCCAAAAAGTCCTTCTTTCCATCGGGCTGTCTGCTTTTCCCATGTCTTTGTTCTGGATTTTTGAGGTTATATCATGATAAAATCTGCCACGGGTGTGGTACCAGTAACAATAAATGCAGTCATGAAATTTGAAATTACAAAAACATTAAATTAACAGCATAAATAAGATGTCGAACAAGGCTTTTGTTATATTATAAGAAATATGGCACTGAATTATGGATGCTCTCTTTATCGTCTGCAGTGCTGTCCCCTTTGATCTGAGAAAACATTCAGGCCGGTTATCTCGCTGTAGATATTGATGCATCTCTCATTCCTTTTCTCTCTGAAGTACTTAGCGTTGCTTCAAAAGTGGATGTCCACATGACTCAGCTTACTAACTCATTAGTTCAGTTGGTAATAGTGTGGTGTTATGAGGGTGGATTAGGTTTCTGTGCTAAAAAAGCCTGCACTCTCAGCTTAGAGCACCAGTTTAATGTTTGCATGGCACAGCCCCTTGTCAGCACAGAGAACATATTTTCAGTGAATCATTTTAACAGCTTCATCTTACAGGCCAAGCAGCCAGAAATATCTAAAGGTTTAGATTATATATGAATACCAACTAGCAAGCCTAAGTTTTAAGATTTGCCACTGGTTATGATTGGGCCCTAAAAGTTAATTTGTATGAATTTCTTACATAAAATGTTATTAGTCCACCTCAAGGGTGTTTAACAGTCTCAGGCCTATAATTTCTCTGCAAAAACTCTAATGCGCATCAGCTGTCGCTCTCTGGTTTGTTCACCATGCTTGGTGAAGAGTCCAATGGGATAAAGGAGATGCTTTCAATATAAATGAGAGTACATGAATATTTATTAGTGTGACTTTGCACTGTCACTTGTAATTCCATTGAGGTAACTCAGTAAGGACATTCAGCTGATTCACCTTCACAGGAACAGATAGACACTGACACATTCACCAGGCCTCTGTCCCCTTCCCTTTCAGTGGCTCCATGCTCCAATAGATAGTCAATACCAGGCTTGATTATCTCTAACTACAAGTTGCGCTGTCATCTGAAAAGTTTAGCACCTAAATGTGGAATTGATTCACAATGTTTACTCCTCAGCGCCTTCTGTCATTGATTCCCTTGAACCTGATCACCTGTGGTACAAACAGCAAAATAATTCTGTCATGTCCAGGCTAGTTGACTTATTAGGACCTTTATAAACAAAGTAAAAACTTTGTGTTTTAAATAACAACAAAAAAGGAATAATATAAAGAGTACCCGGACAGCCCTGTGTTGAGTAAAATTTGTCTTTATTAAACGTGCTTGATGTTTTTCACACTGACTGTGTAAGTCTAGTCAATGAAGTTTCAGTCATTTGCATTTTGGTGTGTGTGTGTCTGCCTCATCAATGAAGCGAGGGAGCCAAATTGCAGTTGTTTCAGTTTCACAGCTGCACTTTTTTCTCTCATGAGGTGTGAAGTAAGAAGAGGGGTTAAAAGCGCATTATACGAACAAGCATGTAAACCCACAAACAAGCTGCATCTGGCAATGTGCCGCCTCATGTTGTTTACTCCTCTTTCCAGATGAAAGCTAAATTAAATTGAATTAAATTAAATTAAATGTTACAAAGGCTTCTGACAAAATGTCTTTAGTGCTGTTCGGAGAAGTTGTGAGGACTGACTTATCTGAGCAGTACTGTAGCAGAACAACTGCAGAATATTCACCCAACCAGCAAAAGTCAGTTACTTAACATGCTTATGTAACATTAGCCTAGCATGCACAGTCTTTTGTAACATTACAGGAAAAACCTGCCTTTTGTGCATTGTCCATTTCTGACACTTGGGCATAATTGTGAAGTTTTGAGCACCAAACTTTGAGTGGCTTTTTACTGTAAACTGCCGGCTAATAAAGCCTGCACTCACTTAATAACATTAAGTAACAACATTAATAACATTAACATAATTAAAGCACTTGACTGCAGATTCTTGCCAGAGTGCCTTCAGTAATTTGTGAAGATCTGTTGTTTAAAGGTTGTATCCTAACGCTTAGCACATCATTTAGGACTCTTGCATATATGGTGCTGTATCATAGCAACTGACTAGTTTATTTTTTCATCTAGGTTTGGAATGGCAGCTGTAGGATTAGTGTGTGTTTTTCTGTAATCAATGACTTTTGCCCTCTGAGCACAAACTATTGCTATTAAGTCATAAATCAAATTTAGTGCCCAATCTTTTCGGAGCCTGTGCGGACTGTTCAGTCTATTTGGCTCCGTGTCTTGTGCTTCACAGTGATCCTAACTGAGCTAACAAGTAGATATGAAATGCCTTCTGTAGCACTCTGGTAATGCTGACCCTTAGATGGGAACTGGGATAGGGAAGAATTAGTGCTCCAACTGGATGCTTGTTTTGCTGTGGATCTGGGGTGCACTTTGCTCTTTATTTTTGGATTGAGTATCTTCTTGTGTCTCATTACTTGCGTTACAAGCCTCATGTTTTCTCTTCAAATGTCATACTGAGTAAAAGTGAGCTGCTAATGTGTTGCCTTATCTGGCCAGAAAAAGAAGCCCTGGGAAATCTGACAGGCTCTAGCTGATATTAATGTATGCATGGTGTTAGTTTGCAAAGAGGGGTCTGAATTCTTCAGTAATGGTTTATATTTATGATAGGTGCTGAGTTCAAACCAACCTACAGTTCTGTAACACATCTCTTATAGACCCCTTTTATTGAGTTTTCCTCACTGCTTTGGACAGGTCATTTTTCACATTGCCTTAAGTTTGGCATTTAAAAAATGTGCACAAGTAGGCGTAAAAAAAAAAAGATGACCACCCTTGGTGGCTGATAATGATGTTTTTGTGATAACAGCAAGTTTTACTATCTTATTATTTAAGGCTGTACAGTTTCAAAGACTGTTTACCGTGAGACTGGCCATGCATGGCAGGACGTCCTCCTCATGAGCCTCTATCTTTATATGTGCCATGCTGAGGGACTGCAAGCTGTGACTTCATGTTCAAACAACATGAAGTTGGTGATTTAAGTTTGCTTAGAGGCTTTTTCTCAGATGTTACAGACAAAGTACTGACTGTTCTTCCTGACTAACAGGATTTGTCCTTCAGAAGCTTTGTGTGAATCAAAACAGGGTGAGCAACCATACAAATCTTTCAAAAGTATGTCGTAATTCTGGCTCCATTCTCATGTGACATCACTTTGAGATATAAGCACCCTTATAAATAACGGATTTTTACAGCTTTTTACAAGACTAACAACTCCGAACCAATGTTCAGCAATGATACATGGGGACAACCTTGGCATAAAGATGCAGTATACAATTCCTATAACAGTCTCAAGAGAGACTGAGACCGCAACACCTTAATGTAATATGATATCATTCTCCTCCATTTCTACAGTCACTGGCGTGATGCTGCAGGATCAGATCTGTTTTTTTGTGGCTTGTTAAAAAGGCTTTATCAGAGACATGCAGCTGTAAAATCTGCTTGAAGTTGTTAAATATTGCTGATTCATAACAGAAAAAAAACAAGAAATGTCTTCCACCTGCTTTGGCTGTTCCTTTTTTGCTTGTCTGTGTATTTGTTATATACTGAGCTCACATACGATGTCCTGAGCCAGTTTGCTCGAACCAGGTTACATGAGACCTGGATGAATGGATATTTTCCACCCTGCTAGTGTTGCTAACCAGTGTTCCTCTTTCACACTTGCATTAAACATTGTTGGAGTATCTTACCTTTTATTTTCACTGATACTATGCACTCCAGTTCCATGTAGGCTTTAAAATTGCCCACAAATCTTATTAGCAATACTTAAAATATCTCTGTCTCTTTGTCTCTTTGTGCAAGTCATATAATAAATCAAATGACTACATCCCTGACAATTCTTCGCTTAGTGTTGTGTGATTGGGAAAAGAAGCTGTCAAACAATGCTTCTCGCTTCTGTTTTTATGTATTTACATGTCAGCACTTGGGAAGAGACATTCATTCAAAGGCAGCATGGATATTTCTAATAGATGACATGATCATTAAGCAATGATTTCATCAGTTTATCTGCTGCAAAACATGCTACTTCTTTATTTAAACTTCCTGGAGATTATATTTTTTTAAACATTTCCCTCTGTCCATTTGCCCGTCTCTGTCTCACTGCTAAGACACCATTAAAACGCCTTGAATGTATTATTTTTCACAGTTTGCTAAGAGTTGCCTGTATCAAAGCAAAAAGTGGTCTCAAAGCTATTTGCGTCTAAGAACGGAAGGACACAGACGAAAGAAGGAACCTAAAAAGACACATTTCTGCTCTCAGAGGCACACACACAAAGGTTGGCACAACAAGTCTGCAAGGTCCACACAGGACACTTACATAGAGTGTTGGCTCATTATACGTACAAGGTTTTGTCTGTCCTCTCTGCTGAACTTCTGCTGCTCTGTTTGTTTTTGCATTGGCATGGTGAGGATACTGTATGTGCATAAGCCAGAACGCTTAAAGCTCAGGTCATTTATCACTGTGTAAATGTGTCCTGCTATGTTGATGTTGTTTCATCATTACTCTTATCCATCAAGCACCAGGACGACTGTTCAGAGTACAGAGGACGTTTCTGACCAAAAGCAGCCCTGTAATCTTTGCTTGGGTTCAAGTTGATGTGTTTCAAGAAAGGATCCACACACACACACACACATTCACACACACACACACACACACACACACACACACACACACACACACACACACACACACACACACA
>JAQNCA010000007.1:11849403-11860879 GCA_029783725.1 Acanthurus tractus | reverse complement strand
CGTGGCCCCAAAAATCGGAATTGAATTGAATCGTGAGATAGTAAAAGATTCCCACCCCTAATGTGTGTGTCTGTCTACTATGAATAATGGCTCTGCAACTGTGTTTTGATTCTTTTAAAAACACACTGTAAATATGATATGCTTTTGTCTTTGCTTTCTTGATGTCTTTGCTGTGGAAGCATGACCATAGAAGCATGACCATGAAAGCACAATGAAAGGAAAACAAGCTTCATTCATGCTCTAACTATGGCTGGCTCCTTTTTTACTATGTGGGTTAAATTGATAAATAAGTGACCATTCTAATTGTGTTTTGTTGGTGTAAAAATGAACAGGTCAGACATCATTTGTCAGTCAGCTTTTCACTCAACCAACCAGCAATTTCCTCTTCACTAAGAGAGCAGCTTGAGGTAATCAAAGCATGAAATGACATCCAAAGCTGCAGACTGGGTAAATAGTGCTTGTATGAGAAGGGGAAGCCAGAGGAGGTCAGTTTGATGGGAGTTGTTGTCATTACCAGAGGCCTCATTTCTAAATGATGCGTATG
Organism: Acanthurus tractus; assembly: GCA_029783725.1. Lineage (NCBI taxonomy): Eukaryota > Metazoa > Chordata > Actinopteri > Acanthuriformes > Acanthuridae > Acanthurus > Acanthurus tractus. The sequence goes on along the minus strand of JAQNCA010000007.1, from coordinate 11,860,335 downwards.
CACAAAAGAAAGCATGCACCACTCTTTTCCCTGCCTTCGGCCAAAAGCTTTTCTGTTTTATTTCTGAGCCAGCCATTGACGGCGTCGTCCACATGTTGCCCTAATAAAGACTTTTTACAATGTAATTCCCACACTGTGTCTGCAAAACTATATAAGATTTATTTTTTAACTATGACAACTAGTTCTTTAAAGTCACATGAAATTTCTATTTTTTTTTTTACTTTTTCTGTTGAAAATTTCTTTTGTTGTCTTTGTGCAGTAAGTAATTAATAGATTGATATGAAGTTAGGGTCTTTCGAAGGCAAATATAGGCGTTTAAACATTGGAACAAGAAGGTTGGCCTCATACTACAAATCCCTGGGTTGTTCATAATTCACACAGGGAAATCACATTCACACTATAGATACACATGGAGTTTTATGCAAGGACACTTAAAGTGTTAAGTCTGTATCCAGACTTTGTTGTGATTTCTACAGACAGTTTTATTGAACTCTCTCAGCATCATATCATATTTTTTGCACTGAATATCTGAGGAGAACATGGTATTTAAGCATTTAAAACTGGGTCAAATTTTGCCAGATTTGTTGTACGAGAAATTTCCCAAAATGAATCAGCACAACACATCAAGAGGAAACAAAGTGGGCCTGCCTCCTGTATTAACCATGGTTGAAGGACTGGAAAAACTGCCAGTCTAAACATTTATAGGCACTTAGGTGGGTTGGGTTGTTTGCCCTTGATCTATAAAGGCAGGTAGATCATGGGCTTGCTTTTAGATACCATGGGAACACTATCTGTAGATAAAGTGGCACACCTTTATTTAAGACCAGTAGCCAAATGACAAATATGACCTCTTATTTGCTCTGAGTTCCTTTTATTGTGCAGCTCAGACTGTAATATCACAATCTAATAATATAGCCTTTTCTGTTAGATTCTCCCAACGGATTATTTGTTAATTATACTCGTCTTAGTCCCAACTGGGTTTCTGCCTTAGACAATGCCAACCCTGACAAAAGAGGCCAGCTCCTGTTTTTTTCAAGGAGCGTGTGCTTTGTGTGTGTGTGTGTGTGTGTGTGTGTGTGTTTTTGTGTATATGTCTATGTGCGTGTCTGTGTATGTGTATATGTATGTGTGTGTGTGTCTGTGTGTATTCGTGTAAACACTGTAGAGCAAACACCCCAATTTTTGCTGCCAAATGCCACCTGATATGTTACACTGAATGCAGTTGATGCATCGCTTCATTGTGCAGACTAAGGGACCTACATACTTAAGGCTATACCCTATCCCCCGCCCCTCCCTCCCTCTCATTAATCATGCAGAATGCATAGATAATGGATGGTGCCCATGGTGTCTCTAGCCTTTCACTGCTCCCTGGCCAGACGGATCTGTTAACATGACCTATATACATGGACGGACCATTGTGCCATCAGACATGCATCACAGAACGTGACATAAAACAAACATGAAGGGTTCTTAGTGGTTAAGTGTTAATTTTACTTCTAGTATTTAGTGTAATGTGATCTTGTGTCTGCCATGCTTTTTCCCTCTTCGGATTCTCTTTTGTCCCAAATGAACCTTTTAATTAATCCAATTGCTTGTATTGACCTTGTGTATGTTATTTGTAGTTGTAAAGGGAGCTTTAAAGGCAGGAAGGAAATGGAGCATTTACTTTGTGTTCGGGAGCATGTGTGAGAGTAAATGTTTATTTTAATGATGAGGGTGATTAATAGTCCAGCCATACGGGATGCATAGCAAGATGCATCCAACACCATGCCTGAGTCATCACTGACATATGCAGATATATACACAAACACAACACTGTGTTTTACCTTTAGTAATGATGTCAGTGCAGGATAAGTGAACAAGGCTGTCAACAAAGGGGTACGTCATGGTCATAATGGTTGTTTAATCAGTATTAAAATAATCAAATTTACAGGATAACTGGATCCAGTCAGATCAATAGAGCATCATATATCTATGCCCCTCTTTTCTATTCGATGCCATATGGTTCAGGATGAGTGGAGATAAAGTGCTAGCAATTAAACAAAGAGGTTTCCATTGTCGATGGATCCAGTCAATCTCTCCATTGTCTGTGGTAAAGCCTCTTTGCAGTGCCATTTGGAGACATTAGGAGATGAAATAAGGGTTCAGACACCCAGTGTAATCGAGTCTTACTGTGACCTGTGGCACAGAATATTCTTAATAGGGGTGCAACGGATCACAACACTCCTGGTTTGTATTGTATTACATTTTCGAGTTACAAATCAAATTGTCTACACCTTAATAAAAACAGAATGACAAAAAGCATGCTCTCCAAACCAACAGAGGGTATTATAACCTTAACCCTCCTCGGACTTAGATTCTATTAAGCTCTGACCTACAACTGGAGCCTTTATCCCTCTGGCTAACTGCTTTATGTTTAACTTGGACTGTTGGTATAATTCTCAGTAGCTAAAATGACACAGTTTTAAAGTGATAGTCATTTATTATATTATAACTAGCAGTAAAAATCATAGTAATATATCATATTCACACCTGGAGGGACCATTAAGGAAAAGTTAAAGGCAAAAAATGTCTGGTGATACCGTCCTGCAACTGACATCTAGTATTTATCTTCTTGTTGTGCACTCAGTTCCAGTGTACCAATAACTTTTGCATTTCTGCAGTTTTCATAGTACTTTTTTGTCATAGAAGTCAGCTGCGTGGCTCATTCTCTGTTATTATTTCTCACTACTCATTTATTTCAGTCTTTAATCCCAGAATTTGGCATTTATTTGTCTGACACATTGTTTGTGTCCCTCTATGCAGGTTAACTTTGTGGCATGTCAGCTGTTCGCCCTGCTGATGGCTGTGTGGTTTCGGATCTACCTCCATCCCAGTAAGACCAGTCCTTTCATCAGACATGTGGTGGCAACTCTGCTGGGTTTCTACCTAGCTCTTTTCTGCTTTGGCTGGTGAGTCACTGCTCTGTTTATACCGCAGCTCTTTTCTTACCATCGCTGTCAATTTATACTCTGCTCCTTCCTTTCTTTCTTTTTCAGAATTTCATCCCACAACTCTGTGTTAGTAAAATCCTTTCCTGCAGGCTGTGGTCATGTCATAATTATATGCTTTTGTAAATGCATTACTTTATGAAGTTGATTTTTTTATCTCACGGTTTAGGTATTGGTATATGAAATATTATGGAATATTATGTAATAAAAAAAAAATTATGTCATGAAGTGTCTAGAACTAGAACTACTGCACCAGTTAATGATTTCCTACATTTCCCAGGATGCCTCTTATAAACCTTGAGGAATGTTCTTGGACATCTCAGCAATTGAGCTGGTTAATCACTTGCAGAAAGTCAATCATTGATAATAAGTTAAACTTTTAAATAGTTTTCATATTTTGTAGTTCAAAAATGCAATGTATGGTTTGGCTAGCTAAGCTAATCCAGTCAAGCTAATTACTTTAAGTTAATACCAAGAAAACCATGGTGATGATCTTTGAGTTCAGAGGGAGCAGAAGGACACATGAACAAGTAGTTATTAGTGGTGACAAAATTAAGGTTGTAAAAGAATATAGATATCAAGGGACAGTAATTTTTTTAATTGTTACGAAGTTCATACACAGTTGTCATTTTACAATTCAATTCAATTCAATTTTATTTATATAGCGTCAATTCACAACAAAGTTGTCTCAAGATACTTTACACATAGAGCATGTCAAGATCACACTCTATAAATACATTGATTATTTAAATTTATAGGAACCCAACAAGTGATTATACAACAACTATAAACTGTGTGGAAACTTTAACAAGTTGAAGTGCTTTGTATTTTCACTGTCTGTAGTTAATAAGAGGGAACACAACAAAATTGTGAATATCGAGCAAGATTGCGTTTCAGCAACAACATAGTGTAATGCTGCTTTGTGAGTCCTGCATAGTGGGGAAAGCCCAGGGATTCGAGAATGTTGTTTTCTGTCACAGCTCTATGGTAAATATGAGTTTCTGTGCCCAGAGATCCTTAAAACCTCCCAGTAGAGCTTTGTTAAACAAATCCTGGTCTTACTATGTGTGTGTATCATGCCTTTTGTTGTACTTAATTGTTTCTTGTGCATGCTGTTGTTTGACACTTTTAATTTCTGTTTCTAATTGGAATGTGTTTTTTGTTTTGGTTGTGTTTTTGTGACAGTAATCAAGGACAAAGAGAGAATCTCCTGAAGGATAATAAATTTGATGAAAAGCCAAAAGAAAAATTAGGAAAAAAGCTGGACCTTAACTATCTTTAGGAGTTTTACTTGAAATGAGTCAAAAAACAACCAATCAGTCTCAATAATACGTGGCATCATTTTTTGTCAGCAAACCGTTACAGCTCTATTTCTAAGGTCAGTTATTCTGTGAAGGATTACCATGAAATTAGGTATTTTTGTGCTAATTAACTGTTGTATAATTGGTGATAGTTGTAAGTATGAAGACATAGCCTTATTATGTAAACCATCTTTCTTTAGTCATCTTATATTTACCAGTTACTGCATTGACTTGTTTGAGCTGTTTCTTATTCCACCCTGCTGTCCTCCACCTCCTCATTCGCCCTCACCCGGTCCTCATTCTCTTCATTCTTGCCAAAGCAAATGGGTCGATCGGGTAGTAAGTGATATCTAATTAGAAAGCTATTGCCCTGTAATAGACAACCCAATGTACCTTTGGCAGAGTGCCGCTTGAAGTGCTGCTGTGTATGTGTGTGTGTGTGTGTTTTTAAGCTTTGTTTTACTGTATTCATGTGGTCCGAAAGGTGGGAGCTCCCTGTATAAACCTGACCCCAATGCTGGACTCCACAAATTTAGATTGTTGTTTGAAGGTCAAGATTTTCTAGGTTTATGGTTAAAACTGTGCTATGGTTGGGTTTGGGTGAAGGTCAGGTTAATTAACATCCAGTGGGATGGTTAAGGTCAGGGTAAGGGATAGGGTCCCCTCAAACACAGATGTATAAGGTTGTATATGTGTGTATGTGTGTGTGAGAGAGAATTCCTAGAAAACCAGATGAAATATTGTCTGGTCATCATGTTATGTGCTACGGTGTTTTATTTTATTTCTTTTCCAAGTTCCTTTCCAAGACAGTTTATGTTCGTGGTGTAACTAATGCTTAGCTGAGGTCAGATCAAGAAGAGGTCAAATAGTATAATTCTTTGCTAAAATGCATGGCATGACAGTCTCACACAAATGACTCACATTGCTTAACCAGGCATGGACTCATAGTTCTTGTGAACAGTTCAGTCTATCATTTCCTTAAATTTACATTCATAATTGTGCATTTAAAATGAGCAAAGCAAGTGCCACGTAGAGGTAAGAGATATTAAAGATACAAAAGCATCAGAATTGTGATTACCCATACCATAAGTTGGCTAACAGGACTATAAACTTCTAGACTAATTGCTAAACAGAACATATAACCAAATCATCACCATAGTTTTGCATTAAAACGGAGATATACATATGAAAATGTGGAAGTGAAAGCTTAAAATTAGTCTTATAACACAAGTAAAATGACTGCTACACTCACCGAGCTGTGAATGGGTGTCGGTGGGCCAAACACCCATTAACAGCTCGGTGAATGGTTGGGCCTAACATAAAAAGAGGTATTATGAAAAGTTCAGGACTCCTAAGATGGATAATCCAGTCCTGATGGATCGTTTGACAGCCTCCTTGTCCAGATGGGCCACACAATCAATAAATGGAGTTAATGTCCATGAAACCTTGCCAAAAAGTTCAATCAGCAACAGTTGTTACAGAGCATGAGCCCCTTAAAAACCTCTTTAGACAGATTAATTTTCTAAAGCTATTATATAGTATTTCTGGTAAGTGAGTCAGTGCTCCAAGCTAAATATTTCATGTTATACACTAATTACAGGAATAAAGGTATTTTATCGTTCAGATATGTGATTTAATTATACCACACTGCTTTATGGTGCAGCAGTTAAAGCCAGTGACTGTAAAAGACAGCAATAATTATTTACTAAACTTCTCAGGTAATTTAAGGTCTGAAATGCACCTTAGATGGAAAGTCAACATTTGCCTGTGCAGCTTGCTAGTGTTAAATGCATGAATGCATCTATGCACATGCTTGCATTTTCACACTCTCATTCACACCCATGCACATATAACAATTTTAGCTTTCGTTGCACAACACATACACATACATACATTCACACATAGACACGTTCGCACTGTTTTGTCTCAGAGGGCACCTGGCCGCAGCCCTTAAGGATCTGCCTCGCAGATGCTGCAGACAGCTGGTGCATTTGAATATGTGGTCATTCTCTGTCAAATGCGTAAGCTTGTATCTGAATATCATTAGAGAAAATTATTTAAGGTTTTTGAAACATTACTAAAAATTGTATATGCATTTTTTCTCTCCATGTCTATGATGTTTCTGTCTTGACAGAATAGAATAAGCCACGTAATTCAAGACAATATTATATAGATTCTCTGGACTAGGATATCAAGTTTTTTCTTTGTCCATAAGTTTTAAAAAAGGTATACATAATTGTGTGTAATTTTAACTGGTTATGTAAAAAGTAAAGTAAAGGTTACATGATTCAACTAACACAGATAAAACATGACTCAATCACAAGAACATTTAACAAAATTACAAAATTTAGCCTCATAGTTATTGTCACCTGTGTCAACTTTGATAAAACAATAATCAACCTGTAGCCTATATAGCCTAATAATTATCAAACTTTTCTTCTACTTTTAGCTAAATAAACTATGTTTGATATGAATGCTGTTTCTTTCTCAAGATTGGTTTAAGTCACTGCATCATCCAACAGTATGCAACACTTGAAAAAGAGCACGTATTCCTGTAGCAAGGGCAACAAGTGAACTTAGCAGACTGCCAAGTGAGATGCTCGTCAACATCATGTGTCTTGATGTCTTTTTCTTGGCTGCTTGCCACTGTCTGTCTGTCGCAAACATCACAACACAAAAGTGCCATGTGAGGCTGATGATCAATGATACTGAACCGCTGAGTCAATATATTGAATCAATATACATATTTCTAAACCAAGATTGAGGTTTCGATATACTTCTTCTCCTGACCTTGTTCTTTACTGGACACTTCATTTTATCCACCCAGTTTGTGTCCTCTTGTTCCCTGCCAACCCCTGATGCTCTTGTCCTCCTTTCTTGACTCACTACTAACACATTGTGGCATCTCTCCCCTCCTGGAGGGCTTGACGTCAGCAGCATCACACACTGTGCTTTTCAAAGACCCATCTGGTAGCTGCTCCTGCTGCATTTTTGTGTGTGTGTGTCACAGGAAACGAGATATAGATATAAGTTGGAGTTCGATCAAGATAGAAACACATTCATGCCTGATCCACTGTGATAAATCCACTGAAGTATGGGGATTCTTCCAGAAAGAAGAAATCTCAATCTGTTAAGTGTGACAGCGAACATCATTATTCTGTCCTGTGACCGGTGATGACACATTACTGGTTTAAAAGGTCCGGCCTCACATGGCCGATGGTGTGACTGTGGTTTGGTAACGCTGTTATTTCCTCTTCCTAATGACAGACTGAAATGACAAAAGAAGACATTGATGGTAATACTGAGGGTGAACAAAATCTAATGTCATCTAACAGGAAGATGCTTGTGTGTCATAAAAAGTTTTTCCTCCAAACTAACAAACTAAGAAACTATGCCGAGAAAAAAAACTTACTGTCACAATCATTCATGGCATCTGTGTCCCCACAGGTATTCCCTCCATTTCCTGGTGCAGAGTGGTTTGTCATACAGCATGATGGTCTTCACTGGCTTGGAGCACATGCACAAGTAAGTGCAAGGGGAGCACAAATGAAATGCAGTTTTGATCTGGTTCCCAAAAAAAATGGTTTTCCTTCTAATGGTTCCTGGAAGTGTCAGAAACCCACAGAATTTTAAAATGCCACATTAGTCTTGTGTCTAAACATCAGGGGGCAAGTGAAAGCATGAAAGAAACATTAGTAAAAGCCAGAAAACCAAAACCATTTGAGATATTACAGATCGGATGTCATATCAGGTAAATGCTTAATTCCAATTCAACTATAGAACAATCTCTTGCTTGTGTCTTGCTTTGTTTGGCTGTATTTTTGAGCCATTAGAGTTTTATTTCCCTCAGAATTTGCAAAAGGTGGATCAGAAACCCTCCTGGGGGGTTTCAGAGTGTGTTCTTCTGGAAAAAAAGATATTTCAGTTAAGTTAAATGTATCAAAATAAATTGATTAGATCTGTGAAGGACTTTCCAATCTTATAAGCAGATTTGTGCTCTTGTAAACAGTTTAATTATAAACACGTTTGTTTTATAAATACAAATTGTGAAGACAGGGATAATATTATTGCAGTGATGGTTTAAAGCACAATGTTTGAGATCTTTTTAAGTCAACATGAGAAGTTGGAAAATATTTTTGATATTGTACAAAACTGTGGCGAGTCAAATCAGGTAATTTATGGAAAACAATTCCTAGTCACGATGACGATGATGATTCTGCCCCCAGGCTTCCATCTGTGACCATGGCTCATCAGCAACGCCACGCACACACACACACACACACACACACACACACACACACACACACACACACACACACACACACACACACACACACGCACACACTCAAACACACACACACTCTCATATATACAAGCACATTGACTTTGATGTTATTTTTACCAGAATTCAAGGTTATGAGTGCAGGTGTAAACAGTAGATGTTGCCCGCTGGGGAGAGCTTTAAAAAGATACTAACAAGACATTAATCACAATAATGACCCAGAAAGAGAAGATTCAGAACCCAGAGATACTGAACCAAAACACAGGACATGTTTATCCACACTGTACAGCATGTCAACATGTAGCCGTGTTATACAGCAAAAGTTATGTTATATTATTCCTGGAAGTTTACCCTCTACAGACAACATTAATGTGCATTTAAGCCAGCATCTTGCCTCTCACGTAAAGTATTTGCAGATGGGGAATTAAACCACAGCTAAAAGGCTGGTGCATGGAATCACTTCTGTGGAGATTAATGAACTCAGATCTGTTTTTCAGTGCACAGGCTCTTAGTAGTTTATTGTATACTTTTTTGGTTTTGTACAATGTACTAATCACTTAGTGTTTGGTTTTAGCCTTGCTGCCCTACTTTTTGACAGCAACGCCCCAAAATATTTCTTTTTTTAATTAAAAGCCAAAGTGGCCCTTCCTTCAAAATTACTTGATTCCAGGCCTGTAAGTGGATAGATAAGCAGTGTCCACTACCTGTAGGTGTATCTAATATGAAACTGAAAACTGTGGCTGTTACCAAAGCTGAACTATGAAAGCAATACACCCACCAACCCATGCAGAGATTAAGTTCACCTTTGGATGAGAGCCAAAGAGGCAGGACGCACTGACATGCTTGTGCTGTTTGCAGAGGGTGTTGAACCCTCCCTGGTTTCAGTACAACAAATGAAGTATTATGACGGCAACAGGTTGAGATGCAACTTGGAGCACTTTACTTTTTGCAAATCTTCCTAACTTGTTCTATAAACTGCATTTCAGACATGTCGATGCATATGTTTAATTGCATTTACACCAATTTGACTACTTTGTTGAGTCCCATATTGTCACTGCTGTTGATTGTTTTGAAAGATGTACAAGTATTTGCTTGGGCTGTGTTATGTAATCTCATGAATTTTCAGTAAAAGCACAAATAATCATCATAGCAATATTGTAGCCTGAAAATACAAAGATAGTTTTTGTCTATATCATTAAGCCTTGGTCTTAACATAACTCACCTCATTTACCTCAACTTGTTTCATTTCCAATTAACTCTGCTCTTGTTCCGTCCTAACTCTTACTTTCAAAACTAATCCTGACCAGTAACTTGTTAATTTCTCTCCATGTTACTCTTTAATATTTGTTGCATTTTATCTAGCTTTTCCCAAATGGTGTGTAATCTCTCTTCTCCATCCTCCAGTCAGTCATTTCTCTATGTTTTACAGTATCATATAACATGCTGTAACCCTTGCTAACAATAACACTGCTAAGTAGAGATACAGTGAAACAATATACTGCTGACTGTATGCACTTTTGCCTTTACAAACACCTTCTGCTATGAGACCTTCATGCTGCAGTGACCAGTGTTAGGCTGTGACACACTTTGAGAACACACTCTGAGCAGTACAACACTCCAGTCCAAGATCAGTGCTCTAAGGCAGGACTTGTGTTCCCTATTTGTTGTTCTGCCACTCACATCCAAGCCCTTGGGAGCAAAGTGTGACAGCTTTATGGAGTTGCTAAAAATCTTTTTTTTTTTCAGGACTGTGGGAGTGTCTGGGAGTGTAAACCCTGGCTTGGCGTGGCTCTAAACCGACTAGTTTGTTCAGTGGTCAGGTGTCATATTTCATACAGTTCACTGTAGCGCAGCTCTGGATCTCTCAGCTGTCCCCTCTGCCACTCCCCCCAGCTTCCACCCTCTCTGACAGTTCACCTGTTAAACGTGGTGAGCGGATAGGGAACCTTCCAGATGCTTATCAGCCAGCCTGTGTGAACACAGCACTGCCTACTGGTTAACAGCAAGAATAGATAAGGAACCATAAAATCTTTTGATATGATGTAACCACTGGGAAAAAAGACTGTGACAGTTACTCCAGTGCCCGCTTTAATTGATAGTGGGGCAAAAGGAAAACCATAACAAAGTTATAATAACTCAGACGGTTAAAAGATTAGACAAGGCTTGCCATCAAGTGTCTATTAAACCACTCCTTGCATTGCTCATCTACTTGTTTTTTTAACTACTTTAATGAAAGAGTTTTTTTCCCCTTGCTTTGTTTGATCTTTAAGATCCACTAAAGATGTAAAATTAGGCAAAAATTACAGTCTAAAAAACAAACACAATTATGTGTTGTGGAAATTATTTTTTTCTTTGTTCA